>CALYLW010001139.1:75000-187486 GCA_944989445.1 Ampullaceana balthica
TTAAAATTAAGACACCCCAAGTCATTAGCATGTCCTAAGACATGGTAAGATAAAGACATTTCAAGTCATAGTAAGAATGGCCCAACATAATCCATGTTATGAATAAGACATTTTAATTGATTGCGAGAATTGCTAATTGTCAGGGTTATGAGAATCACTGTTAGTGAATGCTTGGTGACTGGAGAGAACACTAGTCATGAATATAATGTTTTAGTGAACTCCTGGTCACATGGGTGTGTGACTAGAGGAAACGCCAGGGTCGGTTGATACCAGTTAAGAGAGAGTTGTGCAGTGAGACCGGTCGGGGAAGACCGGGGCGGTTGTAGTAAGACAAGAGTTGAAGTTTTAATGTCGCCCAGAAGCGGTCGGGTTTGGACCGAGGGGACAAAGACGCTTTGTGTATACGTAGATCTGAAGGGAACTTGAGCTTGGGCCCAGGAACAGTCGCGTTGGACCGAGGGCATGCTTGTGAAGTAACTAATGTGTCGAGTTGTGTGTACAGTCAGATGTATAAAGATGTATTTGCTGTCTAGGCAGGACAGCCAGTTGTGTACAGTATAATAAACATTGAATTGTTACATAGACTTGTGTCATCTCTTGAGTACTGTATGTAAGCAGAGGGCAAGGCAACAATAATAAACGTTGAATTGTTACATAGACTTGTGTCATCTCTTGAGTACTGTCATCTCTTGAGTACTGTCATCTCTTGAGTACTGTCATCTCTTGAGTACTGTCATCTCTTGAGTACTGTCATCTCTAGAGTACTGTCATCTCTTGAGTACTGTCATCTCTTGAGTACTGTCATCTCTTGAGTACTGTCATCTCTTGAGTACTGTATGTAAGCTGAGAGCAATGCTACAAAACCCTAACAACGAGACCTGACACTAATCAGAAATAAGAATAGCACATCGTAAGGTACTTTCAGAATAAAACATCGTCACGCGGGTTAATAGTAAATGATCTTTACTCACGGTAGGATTTATAAAACAATAGAATAGTATCCATTGTGACTTCATAAAATATTGACATAATCCTTGTCCCTCCTAAAACGATTTACATCACATAACTAAAAACTGCAATGCCTTCACTATAAATTAAATCATAACCATATATAATTGCTCTTTTGATGCAGAAGTTATTTCCTTTTATTTTCAATTTTTATAGGTGTTGAAAGATGTAACGCATTAATTATATGAAATAAAAATATAACTAAACGATTTTTAATTTGTTCCTTATTATTAGTCATGGTGCTAAAAACTATTTTCAAAAAAAAATTCACAAATTCACCTTTCAAAGTGCAATCATTTTTACGGAAATTTAAGAATACTTCATAGTAATTCCCCGCGTGTTCGCCGTCTATAACTTCTTCGCTGTAATGCCAAAGAGGTCGATTCATTACATAAGAAGATTTAGTGTATCCTAAAGTGTAATAATTGGTGGTATGGTTAATTTTAGTTAGAAATGTTGATTTGTAATGAAAATATAATTACATAATTGCACAAAGTTTAAATGTTAAAATTTCCATTTGACGTAATCTGATTTATATCATGTGTAATGTGAAATATCAACTGTGGACGACCCCTAACGACAGGCTAATATTGTTATATCAAGTGTAGATGACCCTAAGTGACAGGCTAATATTGTTATATCAAGTGTAGATGACCCTCAATGACAGGCTAATATTGTTATATCAAGTGTAGATGACCCTCAATGACAGGCTAATATTGTTATATCAAGTGTAGATGACCCTCAATGACAGGCTAATATTGTCATATCAAGTGTAGATGACCCTCAGTGACAGGCGTATATTTTTATATCAAGTGTAGATGACCCTCAGTGACAGGCTAATATTGTTATATCAAGTGTAGATGACCCTCAATGACAGGCTACTATTATTATATCAAGTGTAGATGACCCTCAATGACAGGGTAATATTGTTATATCAAGTGTAGATGACCCTCAGTGACAGGCTAATATTGTAACATGAAGTGTAGATGACCCTCAATGACTTGCTTATATTGTAATATCAAGTGTAGATGACCCTCAATGACAGGTTAATATTGTCATATCAACTGCAGTTGACCCTCAATGACAGGCTAATATTTTTATATCAAGTGTAGATGACCCTCAATGACAGGCTAATATTGTTATATCAAGTGTAGATGACCCTCAATGACCGGCTAATATTGTTATATCAAGTGTAGATGACCCTAAATGACAGGCTAATATTGTTATATCAAGTGTAGATGACCCTCAATGACAGGCTAATATTGTTATATCAAGTGTAGATGACCCTCAATGACAGGCTAATATTGTTATATCAAGTGTAGATGACACTCAGTGACAGGCTAATATTGTTATATCATGTGTAGATGACCCTCAATGACAGGCTAATATTGTTATATCAAGTGTAGATGACCCTCAGTGACAGGCTTATATTGTTATATCAAGGGCAGATGACCCTAAGTGACAGGCTAATATTGTTATATCAAGTGTAGATGACCCTCAATGACAGGCTAATATTGTTATATCAAGTGTAGATGACCCTCAATGACAGGCTAATATTGTTATATCAAGTGTAGATGACCCTCAGTGACAGGCTAATATTGTTATATCAAGTGTAGATGACCCTCAATGACAGGCTAATATTGTTATATCAACTATAGATGCCCTCAGTGACAGGCTAATATTGTAACATGAAGTATAGATGACCCTCAATGACAGGCTAATATTGTCATATCAAGTGTAGATGACCCTCAATGACAGGCTAATATTGTTATATCAACTGCAGTTGACCCTCAATGACAGGCTAATATTGTTATATCAAGTGTAGATGACCCTCAATGACAGGCTAATATTGTTATATCAAGTGTAGATGACCCTCAATGACAGGCTAATATTGTTATATCAAGTGTAGATGACCCTCAATGACAGGCTAATATTGTTATTTCAAGTGTAGATGACCCTCAATGACTGGCTAATATTGTTATATCAAGTGTAGATGACCCTCAATGACAGGCTAATATTGTTATATCAAGTGTAGATGACCCTCAATGACAGGCTAATATTGTTATATCAAGTGTAGATGACCCTCAGTGACAGGCTAATATTGTTATATCAAGTGTAGATGACCCTCAATGACAGGCTAATATTGTTATATCAAGTGTAGATGACCCTCAGTGACAGGCTAATATTGTTATATCAAGTGTAGATGACCCTCAGTGACAGGCTAATATTGTTATATCAAGTGTAGATGACCCTCAATGACAGGCTAATATTGTTATATCAAGTGTAGATGACCCTCAATGACAGGCTAATATTGTTATATCAAGTGTAGATGACCCTCAGTGACAGGCTAATATTGTTATATCAAGTGTAGATGACCCTCAATGACAGGCTAATATTGTTATATCAAGTGTAGATGACCCTCAGTGACAGGCTAATATTGTTATATCAAGTGTAGATGACCCTCAATGACAGGCTAATATTGTTATATCAAGTGTAGATGACCCTCAGTGACAGGCTAATATTGTTATATCAAGTGTAGATGACCCTCAATGACAGGCTAATATTGTTATATCAAGTGTAGATGACCCTCAGTGACAGGCTAATATTGTTATATCAAGTGTAGATGACCCTCAATGACAGGCTAATATTGTTATATCAACTGTAGATGACCCTCAGTGACAGGCTAATATTGTAACATGAAGTGTAGATGACCCTCAATGACAGGCTAATATTGTTATATCAAGTGTAGATGACCCTCAATGACAGGCTAATATTGTCATATCAAGTGTAGATGACCCTCAATGACAGGCTAATATTGTTATATCAAGTGTAGATGACCCTCAATGACAGGCTAATATTGTTATATCAAGTGTAGATGACCCTCAATGACAGGCTAATATTGTTATATCAAGTGTAGATGACCCTCAGTGACAGGCTAATATTGTTATATCAAGTGTAGATGACCCTCAATGACAGGCTAATATTGTTATATCAAGTGTAGATGACCCTCAATGACAGGCTAATATTGTTATATCAAGTGTAGATGACCCTCAATGACAGGCTAATATTGTTATATCAAGTGTAGATGACCCTCAATGACAGGCTAATATTGTTATATCAAGTGTAGATGACCCTCAATGACAGGCTAATATTGTTATATCAAGTGTAGATGACCCTCAATGACAGGCTAATATTGTTATATCAAGTGTAGATGACCCTCAATGACAGGCTAATATTGTTATATCAAGTGTAGATGACCCTCAATGACAGGCTAATATTGTTATATCAAGTGTAGATGACCCTCAATGACAGGCTAATATTGTTATATCAAGTGTAGATGACCCTCAATGACAGGTTAATATTGTTATATCAAGTGTAGATGACCCTCAATGACAGGCTAATATTGTTATATCAAGTGTAGATGACCCTCAATGACAGGCTAATATTGTTATATCAAGTGTAGATGACCCTCAATGACAGGCTAATATTGTTATATCAAGTGTAGATGACCCTCAATGACAGGCTAATATTGTTATATCAAGTGTAGATGACCCTCAGTGACAGGCTAATATTGTTATATCAAGTGTAGATGACCCTCAATGACAGGCTGATATTTGTATACTTAGAGTGGAAACATTTGCATCCACAGCTTGTTCGTTCAGATGTGACAACGGGCGATGTTTATACCATGAGGATCTGCTTTGTGATAATTTTGATGATTGTGGAGACTTTTCTGACGAGTTGAGGCCATGTAGTGAGCAATGTTTCTTTAAACTGATTCTTACTTGTTTATGTGGCCGTGTCCGACACTTTTTCAGCCCACAACGCATTGCCCCTCACCAGGAACATTGGTAGGATGGCGGAAATTCACAAAGGGTGGGGAAGGTTGTCCTTTGAGTGACCCATGATCTCAGTCGGGGTAGAAACAAATATTGTACTTTCGGCGACCTAAATAACTTAGTGGGAAAAGTTTGTACATTAGCATAAACTAAGTAACTTTTAACCAATCAGAAACTGGCGTGGTCATTTATCACTTCGTGGGAAGACATGTTAGGGTTAAATACAGGGTAAGCAACGGGGACAATATAAGGGCAGGAAAATGTTAGCCAGAGTCACCCGACGGCTAAGTGAGAGTCGTGTAGAGCGTAGCGGTTAGGGATGAGTAGCTTAATTATACTTGTACACTGTGTCATGTTAGCTTAGCGAGAATTCAATAAACATTATATACAGCTATAGTCCTCTACTTACCTGAATTGTGTTATTTGTTTTATTAGCGGAACAGTTAGTCTTATTTAAGCTAACAATATAGCCACCACTCGGCTACATTTATATTAGGGCTGTATACGATTAATTTATATTTAATCGTTAACTGTTGACAAATTAACGATAAATGTTTCGTTAATTTCGATTAAAGCCAAAATTTGAAATTTATGGTGTCATAAGTAAAATTTATTAAAATCGAATTAACACTGGAATGTCTTCTTTATATGACATCTTTTAACCAACAACGCAAACAGACAAGTGTATTGACATTATTTGGTTCAAGTAATGAGCCGTTCTTATTGAAAATATAACCAGCCGAGCTGAACAATCGTTCACATAGCAGCTAAAGTTGAGCGAAGTATTAGAACCATCGTAGCAATGTTCCCTTTAAGCAGCGTGGCTGCGCAGATTATTTGACAGACGCCATGCAGGAGTTTAGAATCACCGCGCAGCAAATTTTGTAAAATATTGCACAAAAAATGAACTTTGTGCAACTTTGCACATGAGTTGTTGTTTTTTAACTTTGCACATACACGGACCAACGAAGCTTAAACTTAGAGGGAACATTGCATGGTAGGCAAAAGATTTCTCTCAATGAACACAATAAACTTTATCAACATTTTGAACATTCACATCAGTCAATAGTTTAAAACCAAAATGTTCATGTAATCGTCCGGAAATTAGTTTATATTTATCGGCTGAAATATTTTACTTTTTTACTTCCAGTACATTTATAAGTGGTGGGTCGATAAATCGTAAAAAAAAATTAAACGTTAACATTTTTACGAGTAATCGAGAAATTAATCGTTAATTTCCGCAGCCTTAGTTTATATATATAAAAATTATCAATTTATTATTATTATTATTAGTAGTATTATTATTATAATATATATAACTATATATATATATATATATATATATATATATATATATATATATATATATATATATACATATATATATGACACAGCCTCTCATACTCCTCCCGACACATCTCCTCACACAGTGGTTCCCAAAGTGGGCCCCACGGATCCATAGAGGTCCCTTATACCATTCAAGGGGTCCGTGGTAAATTAAAATTGATTTTGGGGGTCCCTGACCAACCTCAGGGGGTCAGCGCAAGGTTTAATATTAAATTATAAAATTTATGATTCATTTTTATTATTATGGAAATAAAATGAATGAAATAGTATTTGAATGCTTTTTCTACTATTTAAATGCCATCTTAGGTGCTATCAGTCGAGAATACAATCTTGTTTTACCTACCTAGAAAAGGAAGTAGAACTAGAGTAATTTCCACAACTATTACCATTCAAAATACTTAGCTTTTTGAAAGGTCAAGTTTGATGCTTAATAAATGCGGAATTCCTATAAGTAGGCCAGAAGTAGGTCAGAAAAATACAATTGTTTAACGTGAAGCAACGAGTGTTGCAAGGCTTGGTAATTTTCCATGTGTCGGGAAGTCATATTTATCTAAATTGTATCTTATCATCAATTTTTTTTCAAAAGGGATTTACTGCAGCATTCCATTGAAAACGTTTATAATTATTAATAGTTGTTAGTTATAACAGATAAGAGAATGAGCCGAAGAAAAAAATAGCCGCCAATACAGTGTTGTTCAGCGGCGTAGCGTGGTTATGTGCCGCCCGGGGCAGAACCTAGGTTTGCTGCCCCTTCCCCCCGCCCCCCCCCCAGTAAAATATATTGATGCTTGTTGAAAAAAAAATTATTAGAAAGTAATAATAAGGACATTATACATTTGTTTTGTTTTAGAAATAAATAGAAGAGATCTCAATTTTTAAAGAAATTAAAATTAAAATTTTATGCTTTTCCTCGTGGCACAAAATCTTTGATGTATCAAAATTGTTGGACATTTGTTGGTCAATAGTAAAAAAAAATAAATAAAATAAAAAAAAACTACAGTTTGGACAATCTTGGTTCATTCATTAATGATCGTAATCAATTTTTCATTAACTCTATTTTAGCGAGGCTTCTCTCACAGCTAACATTGCAGATGGAAGTGTTAAGGAATATTTTTAATATTATTTTAGTATAGGCCTAACTTGGAGCCCAAATATCTTAATGAACTTGAATAAATCATATCGGCTTGAATTTCTTAATTATTTTTTTTTACCCGTGAGGTAAATAGTCTTTGCTTGACAATGTCATGTGAAATACTTACTGTAATTTGAAGGCCAAATTTAAAAGTCCAGTAGATTAGGTGTATGGAAATCTTATCTGTTTTCCGAATTCTGTAACTGCCAAAACCTCTCATGAATTTCTACAGTAACCTCATCTTATGAAGAATGCAACTCTATTTTCAACTGAAAGTCAAAGCATCCCTTAAGTATTCAATTAGTTTCTTTGTGAGTAGTTTCTGCAAAGCATTTTAGCACTGCAATTACCCGCAACATTTTCTTCTTAAAGTACATGACTTAAAGTCAGTACATAATTACAAATGTCAAAACACACCCAATATATATATATATATATATTGGTATTGGTATGGCAACCGTCCCGTCCTCATGGGACGATGGCGTGTACTCCTGCTCCTCTGCCCCCCCTGCCCTTTCTCCTGGCCCTTCTCTCTTCACTCAAAGCTATGAGGGATGCTTCCGCGACATGTATGCCCTACCGCACTTTTGCCCGCCTGGAGGTGCGCTCCTCGGCAATGGTCTCCCACGTTTTGTAGTGTATTTGTGCCAATGACATGTCTTTCTTGCAGACGTCCTTGAAGCGCAAGCAGGGGTGACCTCTTTTTCTCATACCGGTTGCCAGCTCACCGTAAAGCAAGGCTCTAGGAATGCCCACCGAGCTCATCCTGCGGACATGACCTAACCACCGCAGGCGCCTCTCACTCAGAATTGAGTGCATACTCAGCATATGGCTTCTTCTGAGTACCTCGACATTGGTGATCTTGTCCTGCCACTTGATGCGTAGAATCCTACGCAAGCATCGTAAGTGGAATCTGTTGTGCTGCTTTGTTTGCTTGGCGTAGGTCGTCCAGCACTCACTTCCATAGAGGAGTGTGCTGAGCACGCAGGCCTGGTACACAGTGATTTTCCTCCTATCTGTGAGCTGCGCATTGTTCCACACTCTTTGATTGAGCCTAGCCATTAATGATGGGGCCTTGACGATTCTGGTTCCTATTTCCTTATCCAGGGAGAGGGTGCGTGTGATGTTACTGCCAAGGTAGGTGAAATCATCGATGACGTCCAAGGTGCTTCCCTCAATGGAGATTGCTGGAAGGCAGTCAGGGCCTTGTCTCATAATGTTGGTCTTTTTGAAGCTAATCGTTAAACCAAAATCCTTGCATGCCTCTGAGAACTTATTGACCAACTGTTGGAGTCCTGCTTCTGTATGTGAGGTAAGGGCTGCGTCATCCGCGAAGAGCAACTCTCTGATTAATACATTTTCCAATTTGCTCTTCGCACGTAGCCGGCTGATATTATATAGGTTTCCATCCGTCCTGGTATGAATGTTCACACCCTCGGAGCAGACCTCGAAAGCACGTCGCAATAGCAATATATATATTATCTATATATAATAAATGAAATATTTCAATGTGACTAGCTACGTTCCTGTGTCTGTTCGTGTGCTTAACCCTTCGTCTGCCTCTGTCTGTTCTTCTATAGTCTATCGCTTTCAAATAAACCCCAAAATGGCTCCATGGTTTATTCACTTATGTGTATCCTGCAGAACGTAAAGAATTCACGTTTAATTAACAGTTTGAGTGAGATTTGACATTTAGATTTATGTTTGATCATTATGTGAAATATATGGAGAGCTATCGAATACAATGTAATAACATTTGGTCTCTTGAAGCCATAAGGTGATTGTTGGTGAACTGAATATAGTAAACATTGAGCTCATTTTTAATTTGAGGTGAAAAATCTTTACCAATTTTCACATGATGTTCTCGAAGCACTGGAAACACTGGAAGTTTGTATTATATCAGATGCCTCAGCTCCAGAATATTGCCTATATTTGCAATAGCATTTACTCTTTATTACCTCGAAAAGCCATGTTCTATTTTGCCAGGATTTAATGTCAAACATTCTTACAAGAGCTTCTTGCCACTTCGTTGTGTTTTATAACAACGTATTTTATTTTTTAAATAGTCTATTCTTTTTTATTTGATTAATGATTGCTTCTATTTGCAAAAACTCGGGTAATGTTGAGCCCTTGATTCATTGGTTTCTACTTTTGGATTTATTTTATGCCATTATTTAATTCTTCTATATGAGCTTTTTTTTTACATTATTTTTGTTCATGCCACACAAAAAATACATTCATTTAAATTAAATAATGTGTATTTTTTAAGAGCATAAGTACGCGAATAATTTTTTCCCCATTAATTTAACTACGTTAAAATCATTTTTGCATACCCGTCTCATCTCTATTCTGGTGTAAGGACCATGAAATTTTTGGAGAAGTTAATGTTAACAAATTTGACACTCTAAATCCAGCTGCACTTATTATAATCGCACATTTTCATCAGTACGTACGGGAAATTTATTTATATCAATTAAGTCCGTGTATATTGTTGAAGTTGTATTGGTTTTAGTTATAATTTAACGGATACAGCAATGTTCACTTCTACAAGATGAGTGGCTGACAAATGTTAATCAGTTATAGGTACCAGCACATCAGCGCAATGTTTTTATTGTACTGCAGTCTCTTGGCTTTTCAGTTCAGTAGTATTAGTATCAGAAAGACTCATTATGGAGTTTTAAGTTTCGACATTAGAAACGTTTTCATATTTTAATATTGTTCCTTCATATATTTTAAAAATGTATCCTTGGTTTTTCTGTTATTTTATTAAACTTTATTTTATTTTATATTCATTTTTAAATGCTAATTAACAACCAGGAATTTGCCGCCCCCCAAAAAGTGCCGCTCTTCATCATTTGATTGGCTCATGTACATAAATTTTCGCTTCTTGAAATGGAGTGGCTGTAAAATTTGAAGTATCAATTAAATTAACAGCAGATCAGTGCCATGTACTCACTCTACTTAAGCCTCTTGAGTTTTCATTTCAGTCGCAAAAGTATCAGAATAATTTATATCCAATACGAAGTTTAAATTTTGGCAGAAGAAGCATTTACATATTTTAATAAACTTCCTTTATTACTTTTCCAATTTCTTATTTGTCTTTCATTTCATTTTGAATAATTTCCAATTGTTTTTAAAATTTTCATTCTAACAAGCTAATAAAAGACGAGGAATTTGCCGCCCCTAACAAAGTGCCGCCCGAGGCATTTGGCCCCCCTGCCCTCCTCTCGCTACGCCACTGGTGTTGTTAAATATTTGAAGTAAGGTTAAATGTTTGGAAACAGATACGTAAGGTGAAATATTATTTAATAAATAAACATATCTTTTTTAATGTGAAGGCAATACTCTTGACTTCCAGGCTTCCTTTAAACAAGCCATACCTAATGTATTTTGAGTACATTGTGACTTCCATCTACATCATTTTTTTGCAAAAAATGTTAGTTAAAGTTTGCAAAAATCGCTTGAATATGTCAGAGCAGTTAATAAAATCAAAAGGAATGCCTTCAATGAGAGATTATTTGGTCAACATTGTTTGGAAAATGAAGAAGACTTTAATTATAATCATTTATGTCTTCACACTGAAGTACATTACATTGGTTATCAAAAGGTCCATATTTAAATCGATTTTATGCTATATTTTATTCAGTCTGGGAAGTCCTTGAAAGCAAAGACTATGATCTGAAACAATATTAACTTAAGAACTGACATATCCTTTATGAATGATTTATTTGCCAAATTTAACGAAACTAATTTGAAACTACAAGGGGACCAATTAATTTTAATCAGAACTAAAAGCGTAATATCTGCATTTCTGCAATCCTTTTTCTGCAAAAACCAAAATTTGGATGCGGAGAATTTTGTCAATTTCCAAATCGTTCTAAATAGCAAAATAGACATAAAGATTTGCTGGCTTCTGTCCACACTTAACGGCTCTTCGTGCAGACCTGAGCCAAAGATTTGTAGACATTCTTCGCTAGGATATCCGCGACTGACAGTTGAACCCTTTTGCTCGTAGACAAATTCAGATCCGAAAAACCCAGATGAATACATATTAATACATGAACAGCTTATTGAAATAACTACAAATGAGAAACTTAAACCAATGTTTGAACAAGGATACCACAAATGCTGGTTTCAAAAACAGATACCAATTTTATATCCTGCATTTAAGTTACTACTGTACAGAACTTGTTTAACTTTTTTCCCATCTTCCTATTTGATAGAAGGATTCTGTGCCGTTATGAACCTCATCACAAATAAAATACTTTAAAAAAAACTATTTTTTTTAAATAAAGTTTTCTATGATAACAGTTAAAATCCGTGAACCATCACAACTTATTTCTCTTTGCAACTGCTCTTTTGCATATAGATAAATAATTCTAATATGATAGAAGCATGTTTATGATCAAAGTTGTGAAACTTTTAATGTTTATTATTACTCATACAAATTGGTATTTATGTTTCGCAGCCTCGTGCGTGATAGAGAGTTGTGATGAGCGCCCCACGCTTTTATGTGCAGTGGATAGGTTCGCGGATTTCACATGAAATTAATTTTCTTTTCTTCTTTTTAGTGCACTTTCTATATGAAAATAAAAGCGTGTCCTTTTTTTAAAAAAAAGATTTTTTAAAAGTATTTTATTTTCTACCTTTTAGTCTCAAAACCTTTAAAATTAATATGACTAAAAATGTGGGTTGGATGCTTCATAATCCCATTCTATATTAGAAATACAACACAAAGATAGGTGTTTGGTGTAAAAATTAAAGCTTTTTAATTTAGAATGCAAAATATAGATCTATAAGTGAAAGAATGAGTGTACTGCATATGTAAAACCTCATAAGCATCTGCCCCACGTTTTAAGTCATATTAAATCGAAGTACTAGAACTTATAGGTTTTAAATTATTTTCTTCCTTTTAGACCAATTAAAATAACGTGGTTTTTTAAAATCTTTTTATGCATCTATTTTTTTTACAAAACACCTCATAAGCACCCGCCTAACGTTTTAATACGTTTAATACGTTTTAAAATTTATTGTTTTTAGTTTAAGTGTAACATCATAAAGTAGATCGAAAATTTTATTTCTTTAAACGCATCGCGTGTTTACAGGCTGAAACTGACTGAACTCACCCTGATATAAACACGTGGAGTGGTCATCGATGGCTGGATTGAAATGGCACGTGCTGTCAACAATGGCAATCGGAAAACAGATGCTACTTAAAGATAAAAATAAAAAATATACAATAGTTTAATTACGATTGATCTGAAATGTTGATACAATTCATTGTCATCCAAGATCTATCTGTGGTTAAATTTCGAGCTCTCTAGGACGTTAAGAAGTGGCTTAATTTTACGTTATAGATTTGAAGGATACAACATACAAACAGTGTGACTTAAATAAAAGCGTGTAAAAAGAAAAAAGGGGTCCATTTGTCAAACAATTTTGGGAACCACTGTCCTGACATATCACCTGATACATCTCCCGACACATATCCTGACATATCTGCCGACACATATCCTGACATATCTGCCGACAAATCTCCTGACATATGTCCACACATATCTCCAAGATATCACCGAAAATATTTCCCGACATATTTCCTTATATTTTATCTCAAGCAATCCACGACATATCTCAGAGACATATCGCCAAGAAAAACTCCGATATATCTCCTGACATCTCCATGACATCTCCGATATATCTCCTGACATTTCTTTAAGACTACATCCACGGTATACCTCTAGGAGTATCACCAACAAATCCCCGATTTATCTCACAGAAATATCTTCAAAAACGGCACCAATATATCATGCGACATATCTTCTGATATTTCTCCCAAGACATCACTGATTGATATATCTCCTGACATCTCCATGACACCACCGATATATCTCCAGAAACATCTCTAAAACTTCCCAGACAATTTTTTTCATACCACTGTTTATACATGTATTTTTCTTGTTTCTTTAGCATGTCTATTCAGGTGTGACAACAAACAATGCCTCAATGACACAGACGCGTTATGTAATAATTATGATGACTGTGGAGACGGCAGTGACGAGATCAGACCTTGCAGTGAGTTATTAAAACGTTCTATGTTTAACACACAAATAATAACAGAGACTCACTTTCGTGAGATATCACGAAGAGCGGTTTTTTTTTGTGTGTGTGTATTTTTCCATCGTGATTCCTCTGAGAGGATATTACGACCCTAACACTTGTTAAAATAGTTTATTTACTTTATTTATACTACGTCTACAGACGAATTTTATAGTTCTGGTCAATGCCGTCAATAACGTCAGTCAGGATGTATACAGTCTTTTTCATAGATTATAAAGATTTTAGACTTTAAATGAAGATATTTATGTCGAAAAGAATTAGCGCACCTTCCACATATATTCATTTATCAATATAACTTGCAAAATGTTTTCTTTTAAAAAAAAGTCAAACATTTTATATCTAATTTGCTGTTGATGGAAAATTTTAAGGTGAACTTGACTGTTAAATTTAGGATTTAGCTCATAATACAAGGCACACATTTTGAAAAATAGATCCTATGGGTGCAACAAGAGACCTAGAATTCAGTTATATAGACATTGCTTTCTTTCATGCTTTTCTTTTTGCAAAAATGCTTCCTCAGATGCTAGTGTCAACTGCTCGTTCGATGACCCGTACCAGTGCGGCTACATAATGGTGAAATTGGATTGGGGACTCGACACTAATTCCAAGCGGAAAAAACAACTTATATCCCTTGTTTGATCACACTCTTGGCAAGGACCCTGGTACAAACACATATTTATTTAGGCTTTAAATCGAATTCTTAAAAATTTTTCTGTTAACCTTATACTAGGTTGTGCTGGGGCGCCGTGGCGCCTGAGGCGCACCTTTTTTCAAATCTCTGAATGTCTCGGCGGGCCACAACAAAATTTTTGTGGTGGGGCCCCGGGAACGGAGTTCGCTTACGCCTGCTTTATTACATTCTTTTGCAAATATAAATATGACGAAATAAAAATATATAGCTCTAAACTAGCAAGGTATAAACTATTAGTGTAAACCAATAAATAATTAATGAGTAAACTATCAAGGTATAAGCTATAACAGTTTAAACTCTAAAACTAAGATCCAGGAAGGTATAAACTAAAGATATTAACTACGAAGGTTTTCAACAACAGATATAAACTATGAAGTTAATAACTAAAGATATTAACTACGAAGGTTTTCAACAACAGATATAAAACTATGAAGTTAATAACTAAAGATATTAACTACGAAGGTTTCAACAACATATATAAACTATGAAGTTAATAACTAAAGATATTAACTACGAAGGTTTCAACAACAGATATAAACTATGAAGTTAATAACTAAAGATATTTACTACGAAGGTTTCAACAACAGATATAAACTATGAAGTTAATAACTAAAGATATAAACTATGAAGTTAATAACTAAAGATATTAACTACGAAGGTTTTCAACAACATATATAAACTATGAAGTTAATAACTAAAGATATTAACTACGAAGGTTTCAACAACAGATATAAAACTATGAAGTTAATAACTAAAGATATTTACTACGAAGGTTTCAACAACAGATATAAAACTATGAAGTTAATAACTAAAGATATAAAACTATGAAGTTAATAACTAAAGATATAAACAATGAAGTTAATAACTAAAGATATAAACTATGAAGTTAATAACTAAAGATATAAACTATGAAGTAATAACTAAAGATATAAAGTATGAAGTGAATAACTAAAGATATTAACTACGAAGGTTTCAACAACAGATATAAACTATGAGGTTAATAACTAAAGATATAAACTATGAAGTTAATAACTAAAGATATAAACTATGAAGTTAATAACTAAAGATATAAACAATGAAGTTAATAACTAAAGATATAAACAATGAAGTTAATAACTAAAGATATAAACAATGAAGTTAATAAACTAAAGATATAAACAATGAATGTATAAAGTCAAACTATAAACTATCAACGTATGAATTCACAATGAACTCCGTCCCCAACAGGTAAATGGGTAACCGTTCCAAGCAAAAGCTACCTAAAATCTCCACTGGTCAATTTGACATCAAGCCACTGTTTACGTTTTTCACTACCATCATCGGGTTGTCACTGACTTAGGTTCGGTGATATTTTTATGACAATGGGAAGCACACGAAGCGAGTCTTTGACTCCTACAAGGTGAGGACTTCTCTTCATACTATCTTTTTATCGCTCTAAATAAACATGTCTAGAAACTGTATCTATCCAACATTGAAATGTAAAATGTTTCCTTTGGTGTTTTGATATGGGTTTTGTTTCTTTTATAATTACAATGGTAGTCACCTGAATGGAAGGGTGTGAAGAAAAGGAGGTAACTATTGACCAGCCCGTTGAAATCACAATCTTCATAGAAACCTGCGTCTTAAAAAATTCCTACAAAAGAACGGTAACCGAAATGTGTCATGTTTTTCTATCACAATTTTTAATGCAACACAGTTTCAACGAAAATCTTATCTAGTACTTACTTTCTGGCGTTATATGTTTGCCATCTATTGAAAACAAAGCTACAATGAAGCATTCTACGTAAAAACAAAATTATGAGTTTGACCAATTTAGATGCCAATTTAATTCTATTCACATAGGTTTTACCAAGTTGTAGTTGCCGAGTTTGAGTCTGAAACGAGACTAAATTTTGATATATATGTAAACATATTTTGAGCTGTCCTAAATGTTAAACAGTTTCAATTTCCAGTTAATTATACGAGAGGCATACGTGAAACATTAAACTAGTGGTCGGCTAATTTTTTTGCCCGTTACCCCAAAATATAAAAATGTATGTTGCCCTTACACCCAAAGGCCTTAGGTCATGCCCACACCACTTCGGCGTTTTGAGGCATCCTTGTCACGAATGACCAGTTTTCGCCTATAATTGGTGATCTGCGCTCGATTGGGGGGGGGGTGAGTTGGTGTCGTGTTAGTGTTGCTGGCTAATCACAGCGAAAGTGTGAAACGATGAGTTTTTTGGTTGACGTGTTTGGAATGTGTGTAGAGGTCAGAGAGAGAGTGGCGTGGATGGTGTGTTTTATCAAAGAGTTCGGATTAATGTTGTTTTTTTAAGCAGTGTTGGACGATTTCTTGTAATTGGAGTTTATGAATGCCCACGAGAGAGAGAGAGAGGGGTACAACGAGTAAGACTTTCCGAGAGAGAGATGGCGGATAGGGCGGCCGAGAGAGAGGCAAGGCTAGAAGCCAAGAGAATAGAAGCTGCCAATGGAGGAAATACAAATGGGACCGATAACAGGCCCAGACAGCCTAAGCTTCCACCATTTATAGATGGGGTCGACCAGCTGGATGGATACCTAACAAGGTTTGAAACTTCCGCTAGGACCAGCAAATGGCCAGAATGTGACTGGGTGTTGTCACTAAGTGCGCTTCTGTCTGGTTGAGCCTTGGAGGTGTACTCTAGAATGCCTTACGAGAACGCGTTAATATACGAAAAGGTGAGGGAAGTGTTCTTAAAGCGTTACAATCTCACCGAGGAGGGCTACAGAAACCTATTTAGAAAGAGCAAGCCCCGAGCAGATGAGTCGCCATCTATTTTTATAGGAAGAATCAGGGGCTATTTGTCGAAATGGATTATCTTGTCGGACATCGACAAAACATTTGACGGTCTTAGAGACCTCATAGTGAAAGAACAATTCATAAACGTGTGTCCCGAAGATCTGTCGATTCATCTAAGGGAGCGAAGAATTGAGAACCTGGAGGAAGTTGCCAGAGTGGCTGAATTATTCCTGGAGGAAAGGAATAGAAGCTTCAATTAGAGTCCTGGTGCAACACAAAATGGTGATGGTACTGGAGATAACCTGAATGGGAGAAAATTTGAGGAGCAACAGATCGGATCAGGTCATAAAAAATGCCAAAATAGGGCCGAGGAACGATCAAGGTCAGACATAAACTGCTTTGTGTGTCATAGGGTATTGCCCCAGTTCAAAGGAGGCTGGAAATACGAGTATAAAGAGAGTTGCAGCGATACATGCTGTTCCCACGCGTAAATGGTCAGAGGGCAAGCGCCAGTGGGGAAAGAGCCAAAACACATCTGGTGGAGGAGAAAATAGCAAGAATTAGCAAGGGTTGCTGATGGTAAAGAAACCGGAGAAGAAAAGTTAAAGTTTGTGGAAGGGGTTGTAGGATCAAAGAGAGTTGGAGTATTGAGAGATACAGGAAGTGAAGTGGTGGTGGTGAAAATGTCTCATCGAAAGGGATCTAAAACCCAACTGATTTTATGCGAATCAATAACTGGAAAGTAAATAGTGAACCGCTCTTTGAGCTTGGTAAGACGTCTGGTAGCTATATCCATGATGTCGTCAAAAGTTAAATTTCCATTATCTTCCAAGTACAAGGCCAATTTTGAAAGACCTCTGACTTGTTTCCTTCTGCCTTTTGTTGCATATATGAAAGTTTTAATCCAAATGCTGGAATCATTTCTCTGTCTGAAATTATATTGATAATTTTACCCAGCAATTCTTTTTTCCTAGCAATCACATGCTAAAAAATGTCAGCTAAGTATGCGAGATGTACAAGCCGTAAGTTCGTAAACTTCTCTGCTAGAGCATGTTTTTTGACCAGCAAGAAATGTTTGAAGTTCCCCTTTTATCTGTTCAGAATATTGCCGCTTGAAAGCCACCTTACCTCGGCATGATAAATAAAGTGTGCATATACAGGTTTACCATCTTTACATAAATCACGAAACAGTCGTATTTGCAGTGCATGTACTTTAATAAAATTTACAATCTGGATAATTTCATACATGTCGACCTCCATTTAATATTCCGAATGTTTCACAAGCAGAGCTTGACGATGGATCATACAGTGGTTAACTTAAATTTTGGGATTACTCTCACTTGCAAAAGACGAAAAACCACGTACTGGAAAAACCATCAACAGACAAAGCCATACAGTTTTTACATTTTAAATTAATTTTTTCAAAGTAGTCATTAACTTTATTGAATACATCAAGTCCTTGACATCGCATTTCGAGGGGAACACAAAACAACATTACCTCTACAATTGTTTGTAACTTCTGTAGCTAATCATTAATATTTGACGTACTTCTATCAGTAAATCTTTTTTATAAACCATGTCTTAATAAATATGCGTACACATGATGTATTTTGATCACCAATTAAACTAACAATTATTATTTATTTAAAATAATTAATTAAAAAATTTAACAACATTTTTACTTAAAATTCAACAATTAAAATCTGGCCCATTTTAGCAGATTTTATTTGTTCCAAATGAGTAAGTTTTACCCAGTGGCGTGGCGAGGGGGAACAGGGGGCGAATGCCCCGGGCGGCACTTTGCCAGGGGCGGCAAATTCCTAGTAGTTTTAAAAAAATTCTATAAGAAAAATTTTATAAGAAAGTGGAGCTTTTAATCGAAATAAAATAACAGCCTAATAAGAAATTAATAAAAGAAATATAGGAAATATCATCAAACATGTGAACATTTCAACTGCCAAAACTTCTTGATTTCTTCTGATACTAATGCTACAGTTCTGAAAAACCAGAACCTGATTTGGTATCAACTTAATTGGTTCTTAAAATTTGACAGCTTTTTCCGTTGTAAAAGCAAATCTTACTGTACCCTATCAATTTGAAATATGTGCGAATCGATTTCTCCGAGCGGCACATTGTTGTAGGGGGGGGCGGAAAATTCCTCGTTAATTAGTTTCTAAAAATAAATAAAAGTTACAATAAATTTTAACGAAATAAAAGAAAAAACAATATACTTTTTTTTTAAAGGAAAGAAACTATATTAAAATATGTGGGCGTTTCTAATGCCAAAATTTCGAACTCCTATTCTTTTATTAATCTAAACACTTCTAAATCTAATGCATTAGGGCAGAAGTAGACGTAAGAACATGACAATTATGTGCTGATACATTTAATCGATTTTAACATAGGTAAACTATAGGAATAAAGTTGTTGGCGTACTTATAAGGTCTTATCTTTCAAAGCAAAATTATTGTAATATGCATGTGTTTGTGTGGAATAAATAAAAATAATGAATAAAATTGATTATCTAATGGAATTAAAACTTGGCACAAATAAACACAAAAGTAGCCACTCATGAAAAAGTGCTCAACATTATCAAAGGTTTTTGACAATGGGAAATAATCACAAATTGTATAAAAAGAATAGACTATTAATAAAGAATAAAACAATGTGGCAAGAGGTTCTTAAGAAATTTCTGAAATGATTTTAAATAAATGTTGATCTTAAAGTAATAGACTGCAGAGACCCAAAGTGTGTTAATACTTCTTAATGGCTGAAAAGTATGCACGAATTTCAAGAAAGCCACATTAAATTAAATGTCAAATCTCGCTCAAAAAGTTCATTTAACCAAATTTATTTACATCATGATCCTATTGAAACGATCTCTCTAACTCTAACTGTTATAGTACACTAGAACGTTGTTACACATTCTTTTCCATGTCCATACTTTTTTTGGAATATCAAATTGCTTCTACAAGCAATGCATTTAACGGAATCCGGGATACAAAATACTGAATATATCTTGGAGCCATTTTGAGGTTATTTTTAAAGCTATTGAAGAATTGATAGATGCAGACAAAAAGCTCAATACACGAACAGACGCAGGTACTTTGATAGTCACAATGAATTCATTTTTTTTTAAATTTATATTAAAGATGCCCTAAATAATTTACAAACTTATAGTTTTAAAAAATTCTTAACAGAGGCTTTTCACAGAGAAACTATTCGAATACTTAAGGATGCTTAGACATTTAATAAAATTTAATGTGGAAACCTCATTGTTTTCATCGAATCTTGTAATCAAAGAACGAGATAGCAAATGTTTTGGTGATGGAAGCGAATATGAATCCATGCTGTAAAGAAAATCAGTTGAGAAGAAAGTTTTATTATTCATTATATCAACATGAGATTGCTGTACAAATTCCTGAGAGTTTTTGGCAGTTATATCGAATTTAGAAAACAGTTATGATTTTCATACACCAGCTAATATACTGGACTTTAAAATTTTGCCTTCAAATTAGAGTTTACCAAATATTTCACGTGTCATTGTCAAACAAGGAATATTTTAACCCCAAGGGTAAAAAAAAGAAGAAATGAATTCAAGACCAGTTAATTTGTTCTAGATTTTTAAAGATATTTAGGCTAGAAGTTACCCTTCCTAAAATAATATAATTAATTCAAACATTGTCTTAAATAATGCAAAGTGTTAAAATAGCATCTCTTAAAATTATGTTAATAAAAAATTAAATAACATCAATAACGAATACACCAAGATTATCTAATCAATAGTTATTTTGTCTATTGAGCATGGTATGGCTAAAAATATTGATACATGAAAGATTGTGCAATGAGGAAAAACATAAAACTTCAATTTTATTCAAGAAATAAAGCTTTTCTCTTTATTTATAACATAAAAATGTATTGTGTACTAATTATTAATTTCTAATAAAGACTTTATTTACTTTAGGGGCCGTCCATAAATGAAGTCACGAGATTTTGGCCAATTTTTACCCCCCCCCCTCGTCACACTTTAAACTTAGAACCCCCTCCAATATGACGTCACAAAGCTGTGACCCCTCCCGCGAAAAGCGGTATTTTCTATTTGAAAATGAGCATGTTTCAAATCAATTTCTTGTCATTTTAGTATATTCTTAGTGTAAGACTGCAATCTAATATCGTAACTCGCGAGAATCCATGTAAAACGTCCTAAAATAAATAGTAAGAAATAGTATATTTAAGTGGAACTTTGATTTAAAGTAGCGTGTTTTCACGTGACATAACAATTCTTAAACTCCCCCCTCCCCCATGTCACACAACGTCACAAATGTGAGAACCCCCCTCCCCCCATGTGTTTGGCGTCATTTATGGAAGGACCCTTATGGCATTAAAATATTTTTTCGGGGGGGGGTGTGGGCGGCAAATTTGGGTTCTGCCCCGGGCGGCACATTCCCACGCTACGCCGCTGATTTTACCTCAAAAAATTCCATTTTTACCCCAAATATGGTAATTTACCCCTGTTCGCCGACCCCTGTATTAAACAATAGAACGTTTAAAAACATTTCAGACAAAGAACAAAGATTTGTGGATGATGAGTATTTTTGAAGTGGATCCCGGTCCCTTTCAGTTTTTTGTCTATTCTTATGATGATTTCATATCAATTGATGACGTGTGGCTACTCGAGAGACCGTGTAACTCTATAACTAACGATAATAGAAAAGGTATGTTTCTGTGTATGTGTAAGTCATATCAATGTTTACACAATAGACTACACACACACGCACACACATATATATATATATATATATATATATATATATATATATATATATATATTACACATTTCGACAGGCGTTGATGTATCTCAACTATCATGATCCAGATTGATAATTTAAGGGTTTTTAAACTATGCATGATGTACCCTTATGTGAGGTAAACAATGCTAATTTTTCTTTTATGATATAGTTTATTTAGTATTATTTTAAAGATGGAAAAAAATAGTGGAAAGACGAATCTAAATTAATCTTGGTATACTAAGGCTTTCTGACCTATTAGAAAATAATAGAGGGAGACGACCGTCTTAACTTCAAATATAGGTTGAGAATTTGTCCTACGATCGTTGTGGGCATTATATTTGTATTATAAAAAAACATGACCATGTTACTCCACTTCTTCGCTCACTTCATTGGCTGCCTATACAAGCCCGTATTGATTACAAACTGGCCGTTCTCTGTCACAATTTCTTTTCGGACTCATGCCCATCGTATCTTACTGAACTTTTGTCGGTCTACTCACCCACTCGCAAGCTAAGATCTTCTGCAGACACACGCGTTCTCTCTGTTCCTACGACACGCACCAAAACGTTTGGTGAAAGGTCGTTCTCTTTTTGTGCAGCCAAACAATGGAATTCTCTACCATTACACATACGTGGTATTCAAACAACCAAGTCCTTCAAGACTGCACTTAAGACACATCTTTTCAAAATTTATTTTTAAAATTGATGAAACAACATTTCTTGTAAATGATTAACGTAGCTTATGTATAATGTATTGTAATTGTGTGTGTTTGTTGTGATATGAATGTTAATTTAATACTTATAAGTATGTTATTTCTTTCATGTAAAGCGCTGTGAGCCCAGTTCCTTACTGGGATACAACGCTATATAAATAATCAATTTATTATTATTATTATTATTATACATACTTCATGTAGATATTCTTTTGTCCTATGATCGGTGTTGACACTATATTTGTATTATACAGACTTCATGTAGATATTCTTTTGTCCTATTATCGGTGTGGGCACTATATCCATATGATACAGACTTCATGTAGATATTCTTTTGAAACTGAAACATAAGCACATATTTTAATTTTATTTTCCTGGCATACGACTGTTTGCTTTTTTTAAGGCAGCCATAAATAATTGTACTTGTTGAGTCTGTCATTATTCTATCTTTTAGTGAAGGTTTATTTGTATTGAAACAGTTGGATTTGGGATATTATTTATTGGATGAGCTGCTTGTTTTTAGTTTCGCATCTTCCATAAAGGATTGTATCTATAGTGTTTATTTGTGTTGCTTTGTATCAGTTATTCCTCTGATATTGTCTATTTGGATATTTTGTGCCTAGCTGCTAGTTTGTTTCGGCCAAATCTTTAAATGTCGCATCGCTGTTAAGATTCGTTATTCAGCAACACTGAATTGGTCTATCCGCTAGTTTGTCGCCAAATCTTTAAATGCGCATCTCTTTAAGATTCGTTAATTCAGCACGCTGAATTGTTTACTGGTTTTCGTTGATATTGATCGAAGACATCCTGGCATCAAATTGAAATTTTGCCTTCTTCTTTTCCTAAAGACCTTTAATGTCTTGCTGCTAAAATAACTCTTTCAACGGTTTCAAAATAACATGAACCCACAGACTAAAAGTGTTTAAAAATGTAATATATATGTAATTTAAATTCTCGTTTTTGTTGTTACTTTCGGGGTAGGTTCATACAATAAGATTATTTTTTGTTATAATCATGAAGCCAATGAACGAGGATGTTTAGAAAAAGAGTTTTATTGTGGGTCAAGTAAAAGCTGTCACCCCGAGAGAGCGTGGTGTAACGTCATTGTGGACTGTGATGAGTCCATAATTGATGAGAAAATATGCAAAGGTGAGTTTCAGATTTGGCATTTGGGTAAACTGTCAGCTTCAGCCTAGATTGTAATTGAGAGGGATCAACGGTGTGAATATGGGGATCAACGGTGTCAATATGGGGATCAACGGTGTCAATATGGGGATCAACGGTGTCAATATGGGGATAAACGGTGTCAATATGGGGATCAAGGGTGTCAATATGGGGATCAACGGTGTGAATATGGATATCAACGGTGTGAATATGGGGATCAACGGTGTGAATATGGGGATCAACGGTGTCAATATGGGGATCAACGGTGTCAATATGGGGATCAACGGTGTCAATATGGGGATCAACGGTGTCAATATGCCTATGAACTATGAACCATGAAAAAATTGTGATTATACCACGAGTACGGATACGTGTTTTTATATACCTCGAGTACGAATACGTCTTTTATATACCACGAGTACGAATACGTCTTATATATACCACGAGTACGGATGCGTGTTTTTATATACCTCGAGTACGAATACGTCTTTTATATACCACGAGTACGAATACGTCTTTTATATACCACGAGTACGAATACGTCTTTTATATACCACGAGTACGAATACGTCTTTTATATACCACGAGTACGGATACGAGTGCTAAAGTTGGAGAGAACAGCGGATCTGACGCAAAGCACCGAAGAATATATATATATATTTTTGTTAATGGAAATGCATTAAAACGGTAGACTTGCTTCTTACTGAGTGCCATATGATATTGGCCAAACATTTAATATACATTAATATAGAGTTCGTTTTGATGTGCCCCTACCTTGTCATTAACCTCTTTTTAAAACAAGTTTGCCGCTTATTAGTTGTTCTAATTTATTTTACCCAATGGTTTGTTGGGTATTTGTTGGCCTAATTAGTTTACACTAATGTTCATAGTGGTAGATGTAATGCATCAAATAGAATTAGGTACCTTGTATCGTATTAGCTAATATTATCCGCTTAAGATTTATTAGTGCTGAATAAATTCAAACGTGTGTCTCCCTTGAGCATACCTAATAGATGATTAAACTCCAAGGATTTGTTTATGTTGTGTGATGTTATCATCGCCGATGTAACGTAGCAGCATTAGCACCATCAGTCCTTACACACTTCATAACAAATAGGCTCGAAATCAAATCAAGGTTCTTTTCTAATATGTGAATGTCTAATGCCAAGCTGATTAAATAAGTATATTTTAAGAGATTTCGAGACAGTGGCTCCTATTGTGAGATTTAGCACTCGAACGGCATTTTGAGTAACTCGCTCTCTTATACCCCAAAGAGCTTCATAATAGTTCATATATATTTTTATTTCTACGTGTTTTGTATGACTTATCAGGGGCATCTTAAGAAGCGTTATTTTATTCCTGTCGATTAACTATAAGAACAGGATCTGCAATGACAATTAAATAACCTTCATGCATGCAAAATTATCAATTTTTTTTTAGATATCCCAAGTTATTTGAAGACATGTACTTTTAAATCTTACTCCCATCTCTTATAAACATGCTCTTATTTTGCTTTTATAAAATGTGAGTATTAATTATAAATATCCATCTCTTCAACAACAAAAAAAGTGAAACATTTCTTGTAAACATTTTATAGAGCATTAATTTTGATTTTCGTTTGTTATTTTTATTTGTAAGATCCAAAAACCAAATGTGATTTTGAAGATGGAAACTTATGTGGATTAATCCAGTCTGATGACGATAACGCGGCTAGTGAGTGGAAGATTGTCAATACCTGTAATACAAGTTTGAAGCTGTTCGATCACACATTCGGAAACTCGGAAGGTAAATAATCGATTCTCACTTTTATACATAGTGGAAGTGGCTGAATTATCATATGTTTAGCCCCCTTCAAGCAGAAAATATAACAAACATATTGATACATTGGAGAAAACAGCTTAGTTGAGATTCATTACTTTATTTAAGTGCGTGGGTTTTTGTTTAATAAATTTATTGCTATTTTGTTTTTAAATAATATATTTCGTCTTTTCTCTGTTTGTTTGTTTTTTAAAAGTTTTCTTTAATATTAAAAAGAAATTCCATTTATTTAGAATTAAATAAAGAAGTATAACCTATTCAAAAACATAACAAGGTAGAAATTGAGTATACCTACAGTTTTGCCTTGTTATTTCTGAGGGAACATTTATTTGATATAATTGAAAAATGATTTGTGATTTGAATATCCCCAGGACGAATGCTGAGGATTGGGACATCCGAAATGAATGCCAACAATAAAGTCACAATGAAACAACACTTATATTTAGGCCCTCACCAATACTGCCTCAGTTTCTTCTACGCTTCCACCTCACCAGGTTCTCTAATTGTAAGCATTCAGATATTTTATTTTAAAAGCTATACATTCTTTAACAACTTGTCGGTTTGCTTGATGGTGAGCGTGTTTGAGTTTGTTTGTTTTTTTTGGCGTGTTTGTTTGTGGTTTGTGCATCTGTGTGTTTTTTTCTCTCTCTTAATCGGTCTTCTTTTCACATTTGTCTCCAAGAACCGTCATAGTTGACCAACTATAAAAATAGGATCAGAGGGGATGTGTGGCAGAGTACTTTTAACTAACATCCCAAAGGATAACACTAAACTTTACTGGCATACGAAAGCAAAGATGATATCATTCATGCACTTGCTCTTTATTTGAAAGTCCTATGAAATAGGATAATACCCTAAATTTAAACATGACTTTGATATATTTTTATTACCCTGAATTTTCCATATAATATTTTGCTGTTAGTAATTTAATAGCACTTTTACCATGTAATGTTTAAGTACTTTAATCTAATGTCTGATGAGACAATGTTACACTACATTAGTAGTAGTCAATTTCTACTTTCGCTTGAGGCAAAATACGAACACATTTTTTAAAAGTCTTAATGATGGGTGTAGAAAAATAATGAATCCTATATAATAAAAGACAATGTTCTGTGCGGTCATTGATAGCGATCGGTCCCTTAAACTCCTACAGCCAATCAGAAAAATTAAATCTTATTTACATATTAAACAAGTTTACGCGGACGTTCAAAACGAGAAATTTTTGGTGCAGTATTTTTTTCCAAGACTTTATTTTGAGCGGTACGCCTTGGGATTTATAGGCAAAAACTTTGTTTTTACGGTTATTTATTTTAACTATAATGAATTGTATTTTTGACGTGATACACATGTACGCCGGTCGAGACGGCTGTTGAAGAGGAGTTACACCATGCCACCGAACGGTGGCGGAACGTCCTTGGACGGGCTTTGTTGCTCGTTTCATATAAATATCGTTAGCAAATCATGATTTCTCTAGCTAACCAACATCAAAAACAATTTTTTAAATGCAATGTTAAGCTTTCTGAAAAAAAATGTTTTTCTGTACTTATTTGTAACCTTTCATGAAGAGTTCTTATAAGTTTTCAAACCTCCACAGGTGTACACTCGTGACCACCAGACCAGAAATCCACTGCTGAGTTTCATCAATCGCCCAACGAGCTCATGGATTAAGACGCAGGTGAAACTTCCAAGAAGAAATTTTTCATCCAGCATATGGTTGTACTATATTGTGTACGGCTCTTTCGAGCCCCAGACATCTGATATGGCCATACTTCTTGATGATATATCTATTAAACAGGGCGAATGCCCAGGGCTCAGTGAGTATTCGGGATCTGATGAACAAAAGCCAAGTGTGACAGAATTTAAATTGTCCTTTTAAACTAATTTTCTTTCCGGAAGTTATAAATACTATTTGAATCTTTTGGCTTTTGTTCACTGGTTCTGCCTTACCGTAAATTTGTAAACACTGAAAGTCTGCTTAAATTTTACAAAATCAATTCATTCAATTAAAATAACTTAGACAATTCATACTAATTGCTTAAAGCGCTGAGAAAAAAAGAAATTTTTAATAACAAAACACTAAATAGCAACAAAAATTTGTTTACTCCTATAATGTCGGCCAAAATATAAAAAGTTTCATTCACAACATCCTTCCTGGAATAGCACTAATGGTTTTCAGTACTGTCACAGTTACGTTTTCCCCACATTATCGTTTCTTTAAATGTGAGACTGTCTTACACAGAATGTCCTGTAGGGACAATCCAATGTAGAGACGAAGCCTACTGTCTTCCGGTGTCTAAGATGTGTGACGGTGTGGTGGACTGTGTTAAAGGGAATGACGAAGTTTCATGCGGTAAACCTCTTACTCGCCATTCTAATGTACTTGGTTTTGTTTTCTTTTCTTAAATTTTGTTGCGTTTTGTTTTTAACTCATCCAGTTTCTGCATAAAGTTGGACTATTTTTTATTACACGCTTTTATTTAACTCACACTGTTTGTATGTTGTATGTTGTATCCGTCAAATCTGTAACGTAAAATTAAACCACTTCTGGTAGTCCTAGAGATCTCAAAATTTTACCACAGATAGATCTTGGATGACAATACATTGTATCAAAATTTCTGATCGATCGAATGTACCGTAATTAAATAAATGCATTTTTAAGTTTATCTTTATATAAATCTGTATCCGTGCTATTCTTGACTTTCACGTGAATGTCACCGGAGTTCACCACCAGCCATCGGTGACCACATTCCAGGTGTTAAACAGATCAGTAATACGAAACTAAATCTAAATTGACATAATAATACAAGAGGAACAACTGGAATTTGTGTAGCCTAGTTATTGAAGCCAATAACGTAATGGATTTTCGACCTGGAGGTACTTGGTTCAGTTTTCAGTTGGGGAAACTGGTTTTTTTTTAATACATAAATTTGTAATTAATAATCTATCTTTTTACCACTATCAAATTTAAGTTATAGACAACGAAGTTTGACTAATTAAATTGAATTGACTATGTCGAAAAATTGTTTTAAAAAATTTTGATACTAAAAAGTAAGAAATAAAATATGTAAAAAATCTTTTTTTTTAAAGCACACGCTTTATTTACATATTAGCAAAATACCCTCGCTTTGCTGAGGAAATTAGGATTTCAGTTACCGTTGAGAACCAGCGTAACACAAATTCAAAACACCAATTGATTTCAATCTGGATCATAATTGATATACTACATACATTAACTTCACCGTCTTGTCTGTCTGTCTGTCGTGGTCCCGCAGAAAAGAAAAAAAAAGAAAAGTAAACAATCACTTCAAGTAATCCTATCGAGGTGATAATTTAAATTTTGTTTTCGCATGTTACTAACGCGGGAGGTTACTCAACAACTTCCCAAAGTTTCATGCTCCTACGTACACGGCAAATAGGATATTTAATGAGAAGTCTGTTTGTATATAGCACATATATGAAAAAACCTACATTTTGGACCCCCGGCCCCCAGTTAGTGTTACTTTTATAATTTTTACACCTCTTACCATCGCCGGAGGTTACTCAACAACTTTCCAAAGTTTCATGCTTCTACCTTCACGTGAACATGAGGAATTAGTTTTGATTCAGATTTATATAACCCACATTAGGAAAAAAACGGGTTTGGGCCCCCGGCCACCCAAGAGTGGACATTATGAATTCATTTTCACCAATTGTCGTCATAAGAGTGTACTCAGCAAGTTCCCAAAGTTTCACGCTTCTATCTACACGGGAAGTTGGAGAATTAGTGATGAGTCAGTTTTTTATATAAGAAAAAAACTACATTTGGCCCCCCGGCCCCCATTAAGTGATACTTTAAATATTATTTTCGCATTTTACCATCGCAAAAGTGTGCTTATCAACTACCCAGTGTTTCATGCTGCTACCTACACGGGAAATATGAGAATTTGTGATTTTCAGTTTATATATAGCTCATATAAGGAAAAAACTTCATTCGGGCAACCGGCCCCCAGGAAGTGATAATTTTTTATTCGCCCGTTACCATTGCAAGTTTGTACTCAACAACTTCCCAAAGTTTCATGCTTCTGCCTACTCGGGAAATAGGAAAATTAGTGATTTTATATTGTATAAAGTCCATATAAGGAAAAAAGCGTTTTTGGGCCCCCGGCCCCCTAAAAGTATGAATTTTAAAATTCTTTTTCGCTATCTTTTGTCGTGACTTGGTACTTAACAACTTCCTAAAGTTTCCTGTTTCTACCTGCACTGGAAGTTGGAGAATTAGTGATGAGTCAGTTCTTAATATTAGAAAAAAACTACTTTTGGGCCCCCGGCCCCCAGTAAGTGTTAATTTAAATATTTTTTTCGCCTGTTACCATCGTGGAAGTGAACTTAACAACTACCCCAAGTTTCATGCTTCTACCTACACAGGAAATATGAGAATTAGTTATTTGTAGTTTTTATCTAGCTTATATAAGGAAAAAACTTCGTTTGGGCCCCCGACCCCCAGGAAGTGATAATTTAATATATTTTTTTCCCCTTGCCATTGCTGGTTTGTATTCAACAACTTCCCAAAGTTTCATGCTTTAGGCTACTCGGGAAATAGAAGAATTTGTGATTTTCATATTTTTTATAGGCCATGTAAGGCAAAAAAAAACGTTTTAGGGCCCGCGGCCCCCATGAGTGTTAATTTTAAAATTCTTTTACTCCAATTTTTGTCGCGAGAGGCAACTCAACAACTTCCCAAAGTTTCATGCTTCTACCTGTACGGGAAGTTGGAGAATTAGTGATGAATGAGTCAGTGAGTGAGGGCCTTGCCTTTTATTAGTATAGATAGGAAGTGCACTAAAAAGAAGAAAATAAAAAATTTCAATCCGTGAACCTATCGACTGCACATAAAAGCGTGGGGCCCTCATCACAACTCGCTATCATGTTCAAGGCTGCGAAACATAAATACAAATTTATATGAATATTAATAAACATTTAAAGTTTCACAACTTTGATCATATTCATGCTACTATCATATTAATTGGAAAATTTTATCTATATGCAAAAGAGTAGTTGCAATAAGAAATGTGTTGTGATGGGCGCCCCACGCTTTTATGTGCAGTCGATAGGTTCACGGATTGAAATTTTTTATTTTCTTCTTTTTAGTGCACTTTCTATATTTAAATAAAAGCATGTGCATTTTAAAAAAAATATTTTTTAAATATTATTTTAAACATGTAGCTCATCTGGTGATCATTATGCTATTATTAAACGATCTGGGTTCTAATAAGGGCTCCTTGAATGCAGCAGCCGAGCCTCCTGGCGCTTATGACTCAAAAAAGGTGCAAAAGTCTAATGATAAATTGATAAATTACATCCCCATCCCCCCAAAAAAAAATAATTCAGAATTCGGGCGTGGAATGGGTTGCCTGAAGAATCCAGGAAAACCAACACTTTATCAACATTTAAATCTCTAATAAAAATGCAGGACTAAACACAAACCATAGATAAGCGTAGGACGCAATAATATTATGTATAGAAGGAGCGTCTGTAAACAGATAAGATAAGATAAGATAAGATTTTAAAAAAACGACCGTGTTTAGGAGGAAAGAAGGCAAGAAATGTAAGACTGTGTCTCAAAACCTACGACTGACTTCTAGGCAATATCTTGTCTGATGTGTCAACATACAATTCGGACGAAACTTTGTCTTATCTGCAAACCCAAACAACAGCAACAACCCGAAATCCTTATAAAAATCCAAGTGGTCTTGAGTTGAACACTGTGGGCAGAGACCAGCTATAATGACGGAATGTTTGCTGACTTCATGTTCAAATGTTCACAAACAATAATATAAAGCTACTAGAAACAAGGCGCTTAGAGATATAACGAATAAGTCAATGTCGCTGTTTTAGAAACTGTTCCGTAACTTTAATACACACAAAAAAAACCCGCAAAAAAAACAAGTTTTTGACTATAAATCATTTATGTACGAGACGTAATTAAAAGAATGTTCATTATAATACGCAGCGCAAGACCATCCAAAAATACAAAATTGCAGTTGTGTCGTAAAACGTGTTTAATATAATGCGCACCGATCAGGAATATGTTTATAAAAAATGATGTCAATAAAATACGCACCTTATTGCGCGACATAAAGGATGTTCAATATAATACGCACCGCGACACTCTATCTCAAAAAATAACATGATACAATGAGATTAATAAAATAATCTAAAAATTCAATAATTGAAATTATGGTACATGCGATCGATCTGAAATTTTAATACATAGTTTTTATCATCGGCACAAAACTGCCTGCAAAATTTCAGCTCGCTAGCTTACGAGGAAGTGGGTTAAAAATCGACCCAAAGTTTTGGCGACAAGCAAGGGCTCAACCAAACAGAAACGACGAGTTAATATAAAGGATTTAATCATAAAAAAACCCGTAAAATAAAAAAAAACGTAAAAAACCAAGTTTTTTTACTATAAATCCTTTATGTACGAGAAGTAACTAAAAGAATGTTCATTATAATACGCAGCGCGAGACAATTTAAAAATACAAAATTGCAGTTGTGTCGTAAAACATGTTTAATATAATGCGCATCGATCAGAAATGTTTATAAAAAGAGTTGTCAATAAAATACGCACCTTATTGCGCGACATAAAGGTTGTTCAATATAATACGCACCGCGACGCTCTATCTCAAAAAAATAACATGATACAATGAGATTAATAAAATAATCTAAAAATTCAATAATTTAAATATGGTACATGAGATCGATCTGAAATTTTAATACATAGTTTTTATCATCGGCACAAAACTGCCTGCAAAATTTCAGCTCGCTAGTTTACGAGGAAGTGGGTTTAAAAATCGATCCAAAGTTTTGGCGACAAGAAAGGGCTCAACCAAACAGAAATGACGAGTTAATATAAAGGATTTAAAAAGCGATAAAGTTGCGGAAACTAAAATAAGATATGGGGCTTTATATTTAATTAACGAAATCGATTTTTTTCTTAGTTAATTTTTTTCTTTTTCTAATATACATATATTTAAGGGACAAAGATTAATATTTTTAACCCCTATGGTTGTTGAGAGAATATGCTATGTTTCTGTGAAAAAGATTCATCAGTTATAACTTATCAAGAGTATCAGGAATAGGAAATTGGGGGACAAGAAGCTATAGACATAAATGTATCAAGAATTATTGCCTCAATGTGATTCTGTTGGAAACTAGTTCAGTCATTGATTGTCCTTGACCAATGTTATGTGGTGTTTACAGCTATGTTTTTAAATGATAACTTTTTCAAGACTATATATTTATTATGCTAAAGTATAAAGATCATTTAGATGTGAATTAAACTCATTATTTTTAACGTAGGTTCATGGGGGGAAGAATTTGCAGATGTTAGTAAAAGATTAATTTAATAGCTGATTAACTAGCAAAGAATTGCAGATGTGACTAAAATATTACCGGATATACTTGTTTGCAAGCTGTAGGTGATTTCTGCATGGATATTGAATATCGGTGTTGTTATTATAGATTATCAATGTACTTTTCTACATTCTACAAGATTCGACTGCTCTATCAGAGGCTATAATATATAATTAAAAATCAGCACTTACCTTATTTAATTATTTTTTAAATTTTTGTGAAGGTTTTAATAAATTGTTTTACAAATTTGTTTTCAACCACGGATTTTAATGTACGCGCTTTCGTCACTGTTAACCAAATAATTTTTTTTTAAATACCGGTAACTCTTGCTTAACAAAGAGCAGAAAGACAAAGATAGGCAGTACAAAGTAAACAATCATAATGACCGACTTAGCTTGTAATTTTAAAAATATATGTACCATTTTTAAAGCTGTCATATTATTTTTGGGGGGTCGGCTTGCGATCGGGTTATACACTTTTAATACTTTTCCCTTCCAAAAGTGGGGGGGGTCGGCTTATGAACGAACGGGCTATAGAACGAGTATATACGGTAATTTCATTGCTGATTAACTAACGAAGAAATTGATTTCTTAATAACATGAATGTATTAATTTATTTAAATTTACATTTTCTTTAGGATGCCCAACTGGCCAATTCAAATGTTCTAGGGCAAATTGTATTTCTAAGACTAAAATCTGTGACCACATACGAGACTGTCTCAATGGAGACGACGAAGGAGCCATTTGCAGTATGATTTTAGAGTATAGAAAGACGAGCCCTCGATTGAGGTCATAGTGTATAAATTAATGTGTTTTTTTTTGGTTAGTTATTTATATGATGGTAAAAAATAAGTTGGCTATTCAGTACTCTGTGTTTGCACAACCCCTTCACCAACGGTAGATAATTAATTTCCAACTAATTGACTTAAAAATTGTATTTCATGTTTATATAAATATATATTATATATATATATATATATATATATATATATATATATATATATATATATATATATATATATATATATATTAGGGCTGTGGAAATTAACGATTAATTTCTCGATTAATCGTTAAAAATGTTATCGATTAAATATCGATTAAAATAATTTTAATCGATAAAAATTCGATTAAAATTTAAGAAGATATTTTTTTTTAATTTTCAATTTATTAAAAAATAACTAATTATTAATAATTACTAATAATTTATATATTTTTAACGTATAAGTTTCTCCCGCGTATCATTATAATTTATTAATTTATATAGACGTGCAGATGTAAAAAAAATGGCGATTAATGACAGCTTCAGCATTGTTAAATTTAAGAATATAAACAAAAAGCTGAGCAAACATTTTGTTTTTAAGCTAACGTTGGATTTCAAAGTAGAAGATGGTAGAAAGTTTTCTGTGTTCACTGCCGTAAACAATTCGCTTTTAGGGGATCAAATACTCATTTAATACAAACATATAAGAAAGGGGAAATGATTCAATAAAACAAAAATGTCCATAACTTGTTTTTGTTACTTCCCTTGAGATGTTCAGTTTAAAGACGACATAAATTTTAATGTTTTGCTGTAATCGAAATAAACGAATACTTCATAAAATTAATCTTTATTTTTACAAAAGTGAACTATTAAATTTAAATTAATCGTTACCAGCCCTAATATATATATATATGGGCTCCGACGTAACGGCCCTAAAATATTATATTCGTATTTTTAATCACCGATTCAGTGTCAGGTTTAGTTCGCAAGAAACGGTAATAATGAATTCACAAGAAATAATTTAATAGCCTTTACTCGATATGGTACCAAGTCACGGTTGTTTGTTGACAAGAAGTGATATAATAACATCACAAGAAATAATGTTACAATTTTAACACTTTTTAAGGGTGAAAAAGTTAACAAACGCTTAAAATGCAAAACAAATGTAAATTTTGTGGTAAAAAATGTAAACAATTTGTCTGGGGCCGTTTTGTTCGGGGCCATTTTGTCCGGGTCCGTTTTGTCCGGGGCCGTTTTGTTCGGGGCCATTTTGTCCGGGTCCGTTTTGTCCGGGGCCGTTTTTCCGGGGCCGTTTTGTACAGGCCCGTTTTGAAGGGTCAAGATATAATATATATATATAAAGAAGACAAAAGTTCTATACTAGCCGGCCCAAGGCAAATCTTATACTGAGCTTAATATAGTCATCAACGGCAACAAAATCAACGCAACGCAGTGAGCCGCTTTACTTACTTTGGCAGCACACTTTCTCAGAATGCCAACATTGATGACGATGTAAACGTGAGAATCTCCAAGGCCAGTGTAGCATTTGGCAGATTACACGACAGTGTCTGGAACAGAAGGGGAATCAGCATCCAAATAAAACTAAAAGTATACAGAGCTGTAGTGCTCCCCACCTTATTATATGCATGTGAAACTTGGACCGTGTACCAACGCCATGCGAGGTTGCTGAACCACTTCCACACCAAAAACCTAAGAAAAATTATCAATATAAAAGTGCAGAAAAAGTTCCATTCACCAAAATATTAACAAGCATCCACACTAGACTCATGCAGTGCCAACTACGCTGGGCGGGGCATGTAGTGCGCATGCCCGACCATCGCCTCCTCAAGATGTGAGCTCACTGAAGGGCATAGAGCACGCGGAGGTCCAAGTAAGCGCTACGAGGATACACTTAAAACTGTCCTAAAGGCCTCTCACTCTGGACATGACTCCTGGGAAGGCAGCAGCCAGTGACCAAGCCCCCTGGCGCTCAATAATACGGAATGGCGCAGCTGTCTGTGAGGCTAATAGACAACAGGCTGCCAAGACCACACGTCAAGCCAGGAAAGACCTTATCCAAAACCCTCCTTAAGGGATACCATTAATCTCTTGTCCGACATTTTGTGCTAAAATGTGGTTAATAAGTGACCAGAGGACTTACATGGCGGCCTAACACAGAACAAATATGATGAGAGTCGTCATCGTCGACTACGACGGACGAGCAATATATACGAGTGTATATATACACTAGCGTATCACCCGTCAGAAAATGACGGAAGTTTTCAGCTGAAATCTTTTTATTTTATAAAAAATGCACTTTTTTAGGGCGCCTACGGCGTAGACCTTTTCAAAAGCCCAACTAACTTATCCTTGTTTGATAAATACGAAATATTAAACTTTCTGAAATGTACACAAAGTATTTTATAATAGGGGTTGCAGGGCGCCTGGGGCGCCCCCCTTCTTTTTTAATTTTATATGATTTTATATAAATATTATAAATTTTTTGATGATAATATAATTAACAATCATCAAATCCTCTTTTTACATTGATCCCTTTTCCAAAATTAAAATATGAGCGAAAACAATGATGTCATATAATATTTTTTTACAGCTCATCTTTAATTTGAACACCTTTTGAGGCATTGGTGTAGTAAATTGGTTTTCCCTGCTTACTAAAATTAGTAGCGTCAGGACTGACAGACACTACTACTTGCGTAACAATTGCAAATTATATTGTTTAATTATCACTTTTCAGTTTATTCGCCCATTTGTCCATACATTATTACCACAACATTACCAAAACATGTAAAAATCAAAATGTAATTTTTACACATGTCAATAACAAAGAACTATTCATTTTGCATGAAACGTAGTAATCAAAGTTTGTCACAGGATAACAGAAAAGATTAAATTATCAACTGTTAATCATATTTACAATTTAATATAAACGTGTTAGTAATTCACATAAAAGTTTTTATTATTGTCAAGTCAGCATCTTTTCAAGATCTATTATGACTCGTCAGTTTATGCGCCCATTGGTCCATACATTATTACCTTTACATTATCAAAAACATGTAAATAAAAATTGTAACTATTTTACAAATATGAATAACAACGAACTATTTATTTTGCATGAAACCTTTGAAGTAAAGTTAATCACTGAATAAAATAAAATATTAATGCATCAACAGGTATATAAAATTTAAAATACACGTTTTAGGAATTCTAATAAACGTTTTCATTATTGTCAAGTCAGCACCCCTTCCAGTTCTATATTAAGAGCAAAGATTTTTGAAATCAAAATTAGTCTAAGACGCATTAAAATATTACATGTAAAAAAAAAGATTTAAAAAAATATTGTGGGGAGGAGTCCGATTTTGAAATATGTTATTATTTTAAACATACAAATATGCAATCTCAAAGTATATAAAAGAAAAACAAACGCTAAACTGAAGCATAAGTTGACAAATTTCAATTGCAGTAATAAATAATGGCTTTGTAGTTCAAAACGCATCGAAACTTGACATCAAACGACAACCAATTGTAAATTTCATAAACCGAAAAACGAATGTTATATATTAATAGAGAAAATTAAATATTGACAAACATACACAAAAACGGACATTTAATACAAAAAATAATAATAATATTAATCACATCAAATAAAACATGGCTCTTTTTACTTTGTTCCCTTCACACATTGATAAAAGCTCAAATAATGACGTCACGTCACAATATTTTATGGCGAGAAAGTTGTCCTTGTTTGATAAATACGAAATATTAAACTTTCTGAAATGCACACAAAGTATTTTATAATAGGAGTTACAGGGCGCCCTACGTCGCCCCCTTTGTTTTTTTGATTTTATAATTAACCATCATCAAATACTCTTTTTACATTGTTCCCTTTTCCAAAATTAAAATATGAGCTGAATCAATGACGTCATATAATATTTTTTACAGCGCATCTTTAATTTGCACACCTTTTGGTGCATTGGTGCAGTAATTTGGTTTTCCCTGCTTTCTAAAATTAGTAGCGTCAGGACTGACTGACAGACACTACTTGCGTGACAATTGCAAATTATATTGTTTGATTAGGGCTGCGGAAATTAACGATTAATTTCTCGATTAATAGTTTTATTAATAAAAAATTAATTATTAACAATTAATAATAATGTATATATTTTTCACTTACAAACTTCTCCCGCGTAATATTTTATTTATTTTATTAATTTATGTCGAACCGGCAGACGTCAAATAAAAAATGGCTGACAGTATAAGCGCAGTTAAATTTAAACATATAACTGGAAAGTTGCGAAAACATTTTGTTTTTAAGCTAACTGTGGGTGTCAAAGTCGAAGATGGTGAAAAAGTTTACTGTGTTCACTGCCATAAACAATTCTCTTTTAAATGATCAAATACATCGCTGACGTACCCACCTTCAGCACAAAAATCTGATCTAGTATCAACACATTGTCATAAAATTTAGTTCAAAATATTCCTAATTTTCAATGTCTGTGAGACATGGGAAATAACTCAATAAAATAAAAAAAGTCAATTAACTGGTTTGTATCTTCCCTTGAAATGTTCAGTTTAATGTCGTCATAAATTTCTATTTTTGGCTTTAATCGAAATTAACGATATGTCTAAAAATTGATTTCAAAACTATTATGTTTAATATATTTTTATTATTTGAAGTTCACATTAAAATGATGTAAAATGCATTATAATGTAATGAACGTAAAGAATATGTATTGGACATTTCTAAGTAAACAAGCTTCACCATCAAGTCTTAGAAATGTATATATTTTAACAGAGACTAGACATGAGTCATGCATAAGCGCAAGACGCAATAATCTGCCGTGGAGAATGAGGGTCTAAATTTGATTAGATAAGATGAGATAAAATGGCTGATGAATTGTACCGAAAAGTTCAGTAATCAGTTACGATAGATAGACTGTATTTGACGATCACACAAATGTTAGTTTTTCTCCTAAGATACTTAATGCTGACTTTTTGCTCCTTGAAAACGTTGTCTTCTCAATCACTCAATGTTGAAATGTCTTTGACGCCCAAAAAAAAACAACCGTTGTCTTCTCAGTTAGTGAATGTTGACTTTCCTTGACGTCCTCAGACAAAAAGAGATCAGTTTCTTGTGATTTTGAGAGCGCATTCATGTGTGGCTACTCGGTGAAACCATTCAAAAATGCATTTCTGTGGAAAAGAAGTAAAAAAAGATTAAATGGAACACTGGGACCGAAGTTTGACCACACATACCGAGGAAAAAGAACTTCTAGGGGTGAATGTTTTCATTGACTTTGTTTTCTTTTTCTTTTTCTTTTTTTTTAAAGCATAATTTTATTTTAAAAAATCTCATCCATGATACATTTTCTTCTTCTATATATAAGTGGCCATTAATCACTATTCTAATATTTACTTTCAGATTTAAGGTTTTTCATGTATTTATAAAACCACCAAAACAGTGTAGATACGTTTATTAATATACGAGTTTTCTAAAATTTCTGAACAATTGACATTCTAGTTTACATTTTTAAAAACAAAATATTGTTCTCTCAGGATATTACGCTTTGGTTGAGTTCAAGAAGATGGGCGTACCGACGTCTTTCATTTCAAAGTCTTTTACATCATATGGTCAGGGGCTGCAGTTCTACTACTATTCCTTTTATGGGAGATCGGAGGGAAGCCTGGGCCGCAGTAAACTATCACTTTTCAGCAGACCCGAAAGCGGGAAAAAGGTAGCATTTATGCAAGCAACAAGACTTAGCTTAGAAACAACCCGTCAACATATGAAACTGATTGCGAAGTAATTTATTGAAGAAAAAAAACCTTATAATTAAATAAGCAGTAAAAACAAAGCTTTTGACTAAAAATCCAATACATATGAGACATAACTAAAAGTATTGATTGTTTTAAATATAATACGCACCGCGCTACAGACTAGCATAAACATTTACAGATCAGAAAAATATTATAAAATTACGTTCAATATAATACGCACCGCGGGACAGACTTGCATAAACATTTACATTCTTCACAGAGATGTGTAGAGATAATCTAAAAATTCATGAATGTAACTACAGTACATTCGATCGATCTGAAATTTTGATATAATACATTGTTAGGTGACAAAAGTCTATGTGCAAAACTTCAGCTCGATATGATCACGGGAAGTGGGTCATTTTTATTATTATTACACGCTTTTATTTAAGTCACAATGTTTGTATGTTGTATCCATCCCTCCATCAAATCTTGTAACGTAAAATTAAACCACTCCTAATGGTCCTAGAGATCTGAAAATTTTACAACAGATAGATCTTGGATGACAATGCATTGAATATAAATTTCAGATCGATCGAACGTACCGTAATTAAATTAATGCATTTTTAGTTTATGTCTCTATTATCACTCACATTAGTGAACCCTTCCTCAATTCATTCTAGAGGGATGCAAGTAATTTCAATGTGTTGATGTCCGAAGTGATTCGTAAAGAGTTTTTATCATATGTTTAAAAAGAGCGAAATGTGGTGACGCCTGTATGTGCAGTCGATAGGTTCACGGAATTCACCTGTTATCATAGAAAAATTTTATTTTTTATTTTTAGTGCACTTTCTATATGTAAACAAAAGCTTGTCCTTTTTAAAAAAAGATGTTTTTAATATGTTTTTCACATTTGTTTTTCCGCTGGACCACGACAGACAGACAAGACAGTGAAATTAATGTAAGGGGTTTAATTAAACAACCCGTAAAAACAAAGTTTTTGACTATAAATAACTTATATATGAGACACAACTCCATAAAATTCGTGTGGAAGAAAATCAGTAGCCCCGAGCATAGTGCTCTTAATGGGTCTCCCCGGAAAACTCGCTCAGCTTTCCCTTCCCCAAAGGGACTTCACAGCTGAGAGACCGACCCCCACCCCCCGGAACGGTCGCTCCTGCAACGGCCGCCTGGGCATGCAGAGCATGGTCGAAAATTCCTCCCACTTAAATTGACCTCACAAGGAGTGGTGGAATTTTCCCTACATTGACTCGCTACCACTTCGGTGCCACTTCGGTGCCACTTCGGTACCACTTCGGTGCCACTTCGGTGCCACTTCGGTACCACTTCGGTGCCACTTCGGTGCCACTCCGGTGCCACTTCGGTGCCACTCCGGTGCCACTCCGGTGCCACTTCGGTGCCACTTCGGTGCCACTCCGGTAAATCACATGAGTCTCTATGTTTAGGGCTGCCGCTAAGCGGGGGGTCATCAATGACCTAACTAAGGTGTAACACACACTGGAAGATTTCCTCAGAGCTGACACAACTAAAAGTATTGATTATGTTCAATATAATACGCACCGCTCGACAGACTAGCATAAACATTTACAGATCGGGAAAATAAAATTAAAGTATGTTCAATATAATTTGCACCGCACCGCACCGCTCGACAGGAAAATATTTTAAAAGTATGTTTAATATAATATGCACCGCGCGACAGTCTAGCACAAACATTTACATGCTACATAGAGTTACATAGAGATAATCTTAAAATTCATTAATTTAATTTGAGTACATTTGATCGATATGAAATTTTGATAGAATGCATTGTTAGGTGACAAAAGTCTATGTGCGAATTTTCAGCTCAATGGCATCACGGGAATTTGTAACTTTTGTTTTTTTCCGCGGGACCATGACAGAAAAAGAGAGAGACAAGACGGTGAAGTTAATATAAGGGATTTAAAAATGCGTGTATGGTTGCATAAAATCACAGGTCAAAATTTGAATAGTTGACTGGGTGATAAGATCATTGAATGACTGAGCGAATAAAAGAAATAGTTATGATGTGACAAAATGACATTAAATACTATAGGGTTACTAGCTAGCTGAATGACTGAGTTAAAATGGTGACTAGATGACTACAAGAACTAGTGAGCATGTGACAGAATGACCTCAATACAACAAGGTTACTAGGTGACTGAATTGATATGTTACAAGGAATCGAATGACATTTTCAATAGGTAACTTGTTGAGTAGTTTCTTTGGTGACTAAAAAAAGCTGAAAAATTGATGTGGGATTGTTTTATTGGTGATTTTTTTTTGCTGACTATCTAACGACTGTCTATGGCAATAAGTCTTGTATGTTGAGACGCGTGGAGCCGAGGTTGTGCTGGGTCAAAGTCTATAGAAAATTACACACCTCCTCTGTAATACATGCATGTAAGGCACATCCCACTGTGTTCCTTGGTGCCCAGGGCGCCCTGTCCAAGAGAGTGGACCACTCCTGAGGCGTCCCCAAGCTTTTTGTTCCTTTTTGGGGATTGGTGTGGGGCTAACTTTCTAGGAGATTTCCTCGGGGAGACGTACAAGAATCTCAGGGAGGCCTACTAGAATCTCGGGGAGACCAACAAGAATCTTAAGCTCGGGTCATTTGATGTCATTCAATATTTAGGGATTGTAGTAGGAAATTTACTGACTGAATAGTTTACTTACCGAGTTTCTTCCTGTAAGAAAGCATAATTGGTGACTAGCTGTCTGAGTGACTTTGCTGATTAAATTAATCAGTTAATGGGTAAATTGTTTGACTTTGTGACAGATAATTGGGTTATTTAGTAAATTAAATGATGCTCAACTGTTTGAATATAGTGGTATAGTAGCATGCTAAGAAGCTGTAATATTGGATGACCAGGTAAAGGAAGGACTAGGTGACTAAGGTTTACCAGAAAACTGAATGCTATGAACAGGGTGGTACTAAATGACTAGTAGTCTGTTTCAATTGATGATATCTCTCTCTCTCTCTCTCTCTCTCTATATATATATATATATATATATATATATATATATATATATATATATATATAATTCATAGTATGTATGCATGTCTGTTATAGCTGGCTAAACCATTCATCCGATCGCCATGAAAATTTTGGAGACTTTTGAGTACGCTCCCGGGATGGAAATATGCTCCTTTTTTAAAATTTAACACTCATGGGGCGCCGGGGGCCCATAATGGGGATTTTTTCTTATATGAGCTATATAAAAATTAGTTTAAGCCTTAGCTATTGCGTAAATTGATGGATCTTAATCAAAACTTTGTATATAACGACTTGGTAGCGGATATTGAAATGCTATAGGGCACTAATTTACTAATGTCCATTTCTTCGGGGCTGGGGACCCAAAATGTCTTTTTTCATAAACGTTTACAATTTTATTCCCCTATTTAATTATTAAACGATTTTGAAAACTATAGATAAATATATCCATTATAAAATTGATTGAAATAAATAGGTTTTAATAACTTTTTATCTTGCACTAAATGGGCCCTGGGGCCCTAAATGTCCATTTTTGCTTATATGAGCTATATAAAAATTAGTTTATGCGCTAGCTACTGAATAAATGAATGGATCTTAACCAAATTTTGTATACAAAACCTTGGAAGCCCATATTCAAATCACAAAGAGCACTCAGCATATAATGTTTATTTCTTCAGGGGCTGGGGGCCCCAAATGTCTTTTCAAAAATATTTTAAAGATACTATTTCCCATTCTTTTTTAACAATCTTTGTATATAAAAACTTAAAAGTCTATATAGATATTACTATGGCGCACTGAACTCCTAATGTCCTTTCTCTCGGGGATGGGGGCCCCAAATGTCTTTTTTTACTAAACGTTGTATATTTTATTTACCATTCAATTGTTTTAAGATCTTCAGAAATATAAATAAATGTATGCATTATGAAATTGATTGAAATGAAAATAGGTTTAAACAATAATCTTTTACATTGAATGGGCCCGGGGGCCCTAGATATCGTTTTTTTTGTGCTAATGTGAGATATATAAAAGTTAGTTTATGCGTTAGCTACGAAGTAAATGGATGGATTTTAACCAAAAATTTGTATACAAATACTTGTTAGCCCAAATTAAAAAAACTAAAGGGCACTGAACTGTTTACTGTTTATTTCTCCGGGGGCCCCTAACGTCTTTTTTCATATATTTTAAGATGTTATTTCCCATTCTATTCTTAACGATCTTGAGAAATATATCCTAGATGAACTTAAAATAAAATAAACATCATTTTAAAATGTACATAATACACCGAATGGGCCGGGGGCCCCAAATGTCTTTTTGGTTTTCTTTAAGATATTATTTCCCATTCAGTTTTAACGATCTTGATAAATATATCCTACATGAACTTGAAATAAAATTAACAGCATTTTAAAATTTACATATTACACCGAATGGGTCGGGGCCCCCAAATAACTTTTTTGGTTTTCTTTAAGATATTATTTCCCATTCAGTTTTTAACGATCTTGAGAAACTATCCATGATGAATCTGAAGTTAAATGAAGAGGTTTTTGAAATGAATCTCTTGATCACAATGGGCCCCGCGTCCCCTTAATGTATTGTTTATTTATATTAGCTATTTAAATTAATTTATCGTTAGATAATGAGAAAATAACTGGATTTTGATCAAACGTGGTATATATAAACTTAAGAGCCTATATTAAATTACTATTGGGCACTGAGCTCAAAAGACTCACGGGGCGCCGGGAGCCCATAATGTCATGTTTCCCTTATATGAGCTATAGAAAAAATATTTTAAGCGTTAGCTACTGTGTTAATTGATGGATGTTAACTAAACTTTGTATATAAAAACTTGACAGCCGATATTAAAATACTATTGGGAAGTAAATTCCTAATGATCATTCCTTTAGGCCGGGGGCCCAAAATGGCTTTTTTATTAAACGTTTAAGATTTTATTCCCCATTCAATTATTAGCGATCTTGAAAAATAATTATAGATGTATCCATTATCATCCATATTGAAATAAACAGGTGTTTTGAACTTTATATCTTGTCCTGAAAGGGCCCTAGGGCCCTTAATGTCATTTTTGCTTATGTAAGCTATATACAAATTAGTTTTTTTCGTTAGCTACTGAGTAAATGAATGGATCTTAACCAAACTTTGTATGCAAAAACTTGGAAGCCCATTTTAAAATACTTAAGGGCACTGAACTTCTAATGTCAATTTCTTCGGGGCCGAGGGCCTCAAATGTCTTTTTTTCGTATATATTTTTCCTATTCACTTTTTAAAGACCTTGAGAAATATATCCATTATGAAACTGATTTAAAATGAAGAGGTTTTTAAAATTGACATCTTGCACCGATTGGGCCCGGTGGCCCCCTTAATTTCAGTTTTCCCCCTATATTAGTTATATAGAAATTAGTTTCAGCGTTAGCGTATGAGAAAATAACTGGATTTTGACCAAACTTACAATATAAAAACCTATATTAAATTGCTATAGGGCACTGAACTCCTAATGTCATTCCCTCGAAGCTGGGGGCCCCAAATGTCTTTTTTTACTGCACTTTAATAATTGTATTCCCTATTCAATTTTACACGATATTGAGAAATATAGCTTGAGTATAATGGCACTAAAAAACTTAATTATTCCTCATTTTGGGCACGGGACCCTAAATATCGTTTATTCTTTTGTAAGCTATTTAATTATTAATTTATTTATCCGTTTGCTATGAAACTTTGACTTTTTTTTTGCACACTTCCGCGAAGGTTTCTGGCAGAATTTTTAAAAACATTCCACTCATTGGTTTCTTTAAATTTATTCATTTTTACTGAGATCGTTGCAACGCACGACGGGTCTGCTAGTTTGACATAAAATTAACACATTGGAGGCTGTGTGGTCTAGTAGTAAGTATTGTTGAAGAGATGATTTGACGAATAAATGACTAAAAGTTGACGGAGTGACAAATTAAACGTATGTTTTGTACACCATGGAAATACAAATTAAGAGACATTGCTCGGAAGACAGGGAAATAAACACTAAATCAAAAACAACGTGGGGAGTGTCATTCGTCCCTCTTGTGGGTTGCTCATTTAAAGGGAAATAACTCTCCAAGTAAAATAGCGACCAAGATGCTACACAATCCTCTTCTGCTCCTCTCTTCACAGCCTAAATATGTCAGACATCAAAATCTAAGGAAAAGTTAGATATATTTTGCGCTATTAAAATCTCTGAGAATTCAAGAAACGTGCGAAATGATTTGTTGAAAAACATATTCCTGCGTTCCAAGCTTTGAATTAAAAATATAAACGGAAATTGTACAAAGAAAAATTTATGAAAAAACCGCGTGGTATGACGTTTTATGAGATATTAGGACCGCCCTATTAAACTAGCTACGTCACTTATTATTTAAAATAATTTAGAAAATTTTTATAGCTTATAATTTTCAACTGTTTTTTATTTAATGTTGTTTTACTCAATTCAACAGCAAATTTTGTGGTCCGACTCTTTTTCAACCGGCAGAGCATGGAAGCGCCAGTGCGTTAACCTTCCTGTGGGAAATATCTCTGTCGCCTTCCAGGCACATTATGGTGTCAACGGCTACAAAAAGATTGCCTTAGATGACATTAAGTTGTTAACGACTAGTTGCCAATAAGGAGAAAAAGGAATGTGATTTCACTTATTACGTGAATTAACACAATTTTAGCGAATAGAAAAAAATGTCGTTCTGCAAATGCATTAAAGACAATGTAACTTCTATACGATTTTTTAAAAAAAATTACTTTAATTTGTATTTAGTGAACACTATATTCATTTTCATTATGTAATAAAGTCTAAAACCAAATAATAAACTAAACAGTTTTGTTGCAAAGAAGTGTTGTGTTGATTATTATATATATTATTATATATATATATATATATATATATATATATATATATATATATATATATATATATATATATATAGTCATAATATGTACTTAGTCGTTTTTACCGCATCAATTTTTTCGGAATAATCTTAATAATCTTGATGAAAATGTTGCACCTATTTATAAGAGAAGTATATTGTTTATTGCTCAGAGTCAGCAAGCAAAGACGAAGACTGTACATTAGTCCAAAAGCAACAGTGTGAATTGCATTCTTTAAAAAAAACTTTATTATCAATTGTGGTAAGATTGTTTAGGAATGGTTTATATCTAAGATGACTCAAGGCTTTGCTGATATTTACTCTTCTCAGTGGATTCACGCGTAACCAAAGTTTAATATAAAATACGTTACACCGGAATATGAAATGGGATTACCATTAAACAAAGGAGTGCATTTTCAAAAACATAACCGGTAGCAAAAACAGATAAATTATTTTACAATCTGTATTTGTTAGCTTTTTTTTTGGGGGGGGGGTGGTCTGTCAGGCGTGAAAACAAATAAACAATAACTTGGACCAGATTTCAAAACAATATGTATTCCGTAAATGAGTTAAAGGATTTTATTTATTATCAATAGAAAACAAAACTTTTTTTTATCATTATTTAAAATAAATATTAAATCTGTTCGCAAATAAGGCTCCCAAAAGCGACAGGCATAGCTTGGAAAACAAGGCGGGTGTTAGTTGTAAAGAAGAGCGGATCGAACGTATTGTACTTAAGTGATATCAATTGGTTTTTTTTTAAATTTACCGACTGAATTTTTTTTTAAAGTTGATCTCAATTAGAAAAGCTTGCACTCTAGTCTAATCAATCTTGTATTTTAACAAATTCAAAATGTGTAAAATAATTTTCTTTAAAATACGCTAAAAAGGATATGTCAATGAGGTTTATTTTGGCAATATAGTCATTATTATTTATCTACAGCATCCTCAACAACACTTTATAACTACAAAAGCACAACAAGATTTTTCAACTCCTAAGGAAAAAAGAACCAACATCGCCGTCATGTAAATGAAAATAAAACGTTCCACTGAAGGCTAACTGCCTTCTCCACACCTTCTCTGTTCGTCACTAATTTCATGTATGTCTTTTAAGATAATGAAACTATAGCAAATGATAGAAATGTCCAGAATAATGTTATCAACTAAACATTTAATAAAGATGCATGTAAGTTTATTCAACTGTATCATATCTTAATATCTTATCTTAGCATCATATCTTACCATCATATCTTACCATCATATCTTACCATCATATCTTAGCATCATATCTTACCATCATATCTTACCATCATATCTTACCATCATATCTTAGCATCATATCTTACCATCATATCTTACCATCATATCTTACCATCATATCTTACCATCATATCTTACCATCATATCTTACCATCATATCATACCATCATATCTTAGTATCATATCTTACCATCATATCTTACAATCATATCTTACCATCATATCTTACCATCATATCTTACCATCATATCTTACCATCATATCTTACCATCATATCTTACCATCATATCTTACCATCATATCTTACCATCATATCATACCATCATATCTTAGTATCATATCTTAGCATCATATCTTAGCATCTTAGCATCATATCTTACCATCATATCTTACCATCATATCTTACCATCATATCTTAGCATCATATCTTACCATCATATCTTACCATCATATCTTACCATCATATCTTACCATCATATCTTACCATCATATCTACCATCATATCTTACCATCATATCTTACCATCATATCTTACCATCATATCTTACCATCATATCTTACCATCATATCTTACCATCATATCTTACCATCATATCTTACCATCATATCTTACCATCATATCTTACCATCATATCTTACCATCATATCTTACCATCATATCTTAGTATCATATCTTAGCATCATATCTTAGCATCTTAGCATCATATCTTACCATCATATCTTACCATCATATCTTACCATCATATCTTACCATCATATCTTAGTATCATATCTTACCATCATATCATAGCATCTTTCCCAACACTCTGCTAGCTAATAGAAACAGTTTGTATGCTTAAGATAGTTTAGATTGTAGCGGGAGTGTGCTGACCCTTTTCCCCACTATTGTTAACGACTAGTTGCCAATAAGGAGAAAAAGGAATGGGTTATTACATTTTTTTTTGCCAAGTTATTTATCAGATTTATGTATTACCAACCATTTTGATAATAGTACCCGTAAAAAAGGCAACGGCTTTGTACCACTCAGCTCAATTTAAGATGCGTACACGAAAATGTGCGCACTGTAATTTGACAATAAAAGATTTTTGAAAGCGCACCGCTAAAAATTAAGTATTAGAAAAAAAATGACGCACCAAAATGAACTCGTTTTGAATGCCCGCATGTAACTCATTGCATTGATATAATTGTACCGTTACAAGTAACTCGTTGCATTGATATAATTGTATCGTTACAAGTAACTCGTTGCATTGATATAATTGTACCGTTACAAGTAACTCGTTGCATTGATATAATTGTACCGTTACAAGTAACTCATTGCATTGATATAATTGTACCGTTACAAGTAACTCGTTGCATTGATATAATTGTACCGTTACAAGTAACTCATTGCATTGATATAATTGTACCGTTTTAAGTAACTCATTGCATTGATATAATTGTACCGTTACAAGTAACTCGTTGCATTGATATAATTGTACCGTTACAAGTAACTCATTGCATTGATATAATTGTACCGTTACAAGTAACTCGTTGCATTGATATAATTGTACCGTTACAAGTAACTCATTGCATTTATATAATTGTACCGTTACAAGTAACTCGTTGCATTGATATAATTGTACCGTTACAAGTAACTCATTGCATTGATATAATTGTACCGTTACAAGTAACTCGTTGCATTGATATAATTGTACCGTTACAAGTAGCTCATTGCATTGATATAATTGTACCGTTACAAGTAACTCTTTGCGTTGATATAATTGTACCGTTACAAGTAACTCATTGCATTGATATAATTGTACCGTTTTAAGTAACTCGTTGCATTGATATAATTGTACCGTTTTAAGTAACTCGTTGCATTGATATAATTGTACCGTGTTACGTAACTCATTGCATTGATATAATTGTACCGTTACAAGTAACTCGTTGCATTGATATAATTGTACCGTTACAAGTAACTCATTGCATTGATACTAATTGTACCGTTACAAGTAACTCGTTGCATTGATATAATTGTACCGTTACAAGTAACTCATTGCATTGATATAATTGTACCGTTACAAGTAACTCGTTGCATTGATATAATTGTACCGTTACAAGTAACTCATTGCATTGATATAATTGTACCGGTACAAGTAACTCGTTGCATAGTCTTTTCTCATTCATGTAATATTTCAATCCCGCCATCTGCTTTCGCTGGCTTCCTACTTGCAGTCAAACTTTTATTTTCGAGAAAGTTCATCAAGTATGGTATTGGTATTCATAAATGCAGCCACTATTTTTGCTGTCGGATAAGCAACATTTCGGTCATTTTGTATACATATTTCAAGGTTTTTGGCCTATGGGGACCTGGGAAAAGGCTTCAGGTACGAAGTGGAACCCCGAGGGGTCCACACGTACCCAGTTGTCAGGGGCCCAAAAATTTCTTGCGGCGGGCCTGGTATATACGGTAAATAGTGTCTGCGCATTTCAAAGACTCGTTAACTTCTTGTCATTGATTCATTGAATGAACCAAAATCTTTTTTTTTAGTGTTATGATTTTTTTTCATGTTCAGAGGAAAAAGTTGTATCGAAATACCTTGTAGTTTGTAAGAATGTTGACAGATATTTAACAAGCGTGAAGCCATTGAAATCGTCATTAAATAAATTTCAAGCAATTAATTAGTTTAGTGGAATTTTTTTTTATAGATGTGCTGTTTTTTTTTATGTGACGTCACAATTCTTTAACCACCCCCCCTTCCCCATTGTCACACATCGTCACAAATGCTTGACCCCCTCCCCCCCCCCTAAGCGCGTGACTTCATTTATGGACGTCCCCTTCGCACAAGTGGCCAGAATTTCTCCCGCGCTTTTTTCAGACTTTGGCTTTACCCCACCACCCCTCCCGGAAACTGTTGTGTTCTGTAAGAGGTCAGAGCTTAAACATCCCACATTTCGCGTTCTGAGTTCCACAATGGGAAGGCCCAATGACAGAAGTGACCACTACCACGTTTATTGCATTTATACCTTTTAAAACGTTACAGAGGTTCAACATGTAATGGAAAAAAGACTTTTTATCGATTTTTACTTTTCAAAGTCCAGACATTGTTTTTTTTATTGTTTTTGTTTTGTTTTATATTGCTTTGATTTTTTTGTTTGTTTGTTGTTGTTTTTTTATAGATATATGCAAAATTCTACAAAGCATTTTTGTCTAAAGTAAGGTGCTAATTTATATCGGCAGTTTAACTAACACATAGTTAGAAAATACGTGTTTTTAAAAAAATCATAGCTATCCAGTGCGTTTCATAAATGCAAATCACCTGCATATACTTTTATAAAGGTAAAACTACATTCCTCAAAAAGATTCAGATATAAATAGTTTTTGAAATAATATATTTGCTAAAGAATTAATGGGGGAAAATAGGCTATAAAATTTTAGTTTTTTTACTTGAAACTTATCATATGTGCCAACAACAGGTCAATACAATAAATGAAAACAATTGATTTAACTACGCTACTATTGTCTATTCAATATTTTGTTTGGTTTGTGAACCAAATGTTAGCTAAGAAGCTCTTGGAAGACGGACAAACAGCTACGGAGGAAATAGAAGAATATGTCTACCTGCTGAAATATTTCATGCTTGGAATAAATGCATCAGCGGTAAGTGTAAGGTCAAATAGAGTTAAAGAGAAATTACTGGCTACAATTTCTAAGGTCTTCAGGTGAGAAACCGTATGAGTGACAAATTCTTTTTTGCAACAAAAGCCAAAATTAAATGAAGTGCACGAGTCTTCATAACATGTTTTGGTAGGGATCTACTGGAATGCTTGGATTTCACCGCAGCTAAATGTTTTTATTTAAATTATTATTTCGATTCTTTGTGTACTATTTGTCCGTTGAGGAAGGCTCTTTGTCCGAAACGTTCGCTGTTGTGTTACGTCTTGTCAGGCCTACTAATACCCTGTTTTTATATCATAAATTTATCTGTGATTTGAAGCCGTTTAAGCTTTCATCGATGATTATGACTTGTCAGTTTATTCGCCCATTTGTCCATACATTATTACCACAACATTATCAAAACATGTAAAAAATAAACTGTAATTTTACACATGTTAATAACTATTTATTTTGCATGAAACGTAGTAAGCAAAGTTTGTCACAGGATAACAGAAAAGATTAACTTATCAACTGTTAATCATATTTACAATTTAATATACACGTGTTAGTAATTCACAAAAACGTTTTTATTGTTGTCAAGTCAGCACCTTTTCAAGATCTATTATGACTTGTCAGTTTATGCGCCCATTGGTCCATACATTATTACCTTTACATTATCAAAAACATGTAAATAAAAAATTGTAACTATTTACAAATATGAATAACAGCGAACTATTTATTTTGCATGAAACCTTTGAAGTAAAGTTAAGCACTGGATAAAAGAAAAAATTTAAGTATCAACTTTAATATACACGTTTTAGGAATTCTAATAAACGTTTTCATTATTGTCAAGTCAGCAGCCCTTCCAGTTCTATATTAAAAGCAAAGGTTTTTTATTCAAAATTAGTCTAAGACGCATTAAAATATTACATGTAAATAACAATATAAAAAAAACTATTGTGGGGAGGAGTCCGATTTTTAAATATTTTATTTTTTTAAACATACAAATATGCAATCCCAAAGTGTATAAAAGAAAAACAAACGCTAAACTGAAGCATAAATTGACAAATTTCATTTGCAGTAATAAATAATGGCTTTGTAGTTCAAAACGCAACGAAACTTGACAACCGAACGACAACCAATTGTAAATTTCATAAACCGAAAAACGAATGTTATATATTAATATAGAAAATTTAAATTTATAATTACGTACGTAATATTGACATGGACACATACACAAAAACGGACATTTAATACAAAAAAATAATAATAATATTAATCACATCAAATAAAACATTGCTCTTTTTACTTCGTTTCCTTCACACATTAATAAAAGCTCAAATAATGACGTCACGTCACAATATTTTATGGTGAGCAACACATTTTTTTAATCTTGAAAGCAACATTTTAATTTTTTTTAATCGGGAGTTACCTCGCATAGCGTCAGGACAGACTGACTGACACTACTTGCGTGACAATTGCAAATTATATAGTTTAATATAATACTATAGTAGTGACAATTGTTATGCAAAAAATGAGGTTAGGTATTGTGGCATGACAACGATGCACAGAGGTTACAATACAAAGGATGGCAGGAAACAGAAGACTGTAGAACATTAGTATGGTATTTGAAAGGATTATTCCCTCAGACCTCATCCTGAAAAGTCTTTACAAATGGAGATACATTTGAGCGTAAAGGAATTGTGTATCATAAAAGTATGTAGTTGGTATGCAAAAGCACAATTTGCATTTGTTCACACTTTAGAATCATGGATAATGCAAACTTTTATTTTTTTTAAGGCATTCGTTCATACTTTTTAAAAACACATATTTTCTTTTAATCAAGAAAATACTATCCTAACACTTAAATCGTAACATATTGTGATAATTTAAAGGCTATAAATTTGTAATACGCATACCTATGCCAAGAATTTAATGCAGAAGTTTAGGCGTCATTAAAAACACCACGATAAATTCAACATTTACGCCAATGAATAAAACATTGTTGAATCGATGCTTCTTCAACTGTTGACCCTTAGACATCTCATTCGATACACACGTTTTTTCTGAAAGCTCTCATAGAGCAGAATGTTGTTTACATAAGCTGCTAGACAATTATTTTAAAACGAGATACGACCCGCGGTGTAGCATACGCTGCAGACTTGCTCATAGATATTGCAAAGAACGGGGGGAAAGAACGGACAAAAACGGCAGCATGAAGAAATGAGAACAACGTGAGTGAACGTCGGGGGGGGGGTACCGCCGACGCATTGGTGGTCTCAAGACATTTCGTTCCCTGACTTCCCCATCCTGCACCACCCTTGCTTGCCAACCAAAACCTGTGATTGGTCGACCCTAGCGAGCGTCATTTGTCATTCTTATTTGCTCGCGTCTTGTGCTTGTCGTGTCCTTATTTCTGTTTTCTTTAATAGATAGATTGTGTGTATAAACACGTTGTCGGTGAAGTACCTTAAATAAATCCTGATATTAGAGAAATACCTCTCAAAAGGGCTCTGAAAGGCTCTGAAGGGCTCTGAAGGGCTCTGCTTGACATATTTGGTTTTCATTCATCAGGTGAGACAACTCGAGGCCATTCTTGATTTTAATCCCAGTTGACCACTGAAAGAAAAATCAACATTAGAGCAGTACGTTTTCTTTTAATATTCAAGGGGCATTTGTTTTAGAATCGTTGATGAAGTTCATAAAATTATCATAAAGTTTGATGTAAGGATTTTTAGTGTGCACGAGACAAAAGGTCAAATCGTATTCGCAAATTAAAATTTGAAAGTAGGATTCGATTTTTAGAATATTCATAAGATAAATTAATTTATTGTATTTATTTATTTAATAGTATAACGCAAAATTAACCATGCTTTCAGCAAAACTTTTAATATATATATTTTTTAATGCTTAAAAAAATTAATTTTGAAAGTCTTAATATAACAATATGGGTATTGTAAATTAAACAATAACATTTTGAATATCGAATACGCATTTAGCCCTCATAAAGGGAATTTTATTTTATTTTTGTTCTTTGTTGAAATTTAAAAATGATTAAACATTTCTCATGGTACTAGTATCAGTTGTTTTTTATCAATTATCCTTTCCCATACTCCGCGTATAGTCTAAAATCAAAAGGCACGATTTTTATTTGGCCAGCACTGCTGACAGAAAGAAATCATCAGGAGGGAAAGTCTTGACCCTTAGACCACAGGAATGTCCGTAGTGTGGTTGATTTCAATGTTCTGTCTCGCCGTTACATTCGGAACAATAGCTTGTGACGGGGAAACTGACAAACCTAGTGAGTATCATCCTGCAAGAAATTCTCTCTCTCTCTCTCTCTCTCTCTCTCTCTCTCTCTCTCTCTCTCTCTCTCTCTCTCTCTCTATCTCTCATCTCTCTCTCTATCTCTGTCTCTATCAATCTCTCTCTCTCTCTCTCTCTCTCTCTCTTCTTCTTCTCTAACACAATCTCTATTTATATTACCCTTTCAGAATATGCCTTATATCTCTATAAGATCGTCCGTTCTCTCTTTCAGTAAATTACTTCACTTCCCACTGAATTGACTGATGCAAGTCTAAATACTAAAGCCATCTCCGGCAAAAGTATCATAATTTAATAAAATAGAAAATGTTGTAATCTTGTGAGTCCCTGATCAAATATTCTGTACAACTAATTATAATAAATCGTATCAAATCCTTCATTTAGAACTATTTTCTAGTAAACCCAGTATTCCAAATACAAACAATTTTTTTTCTCTATCTTGGGACATGAAACGTATCTAAATTTTTAAACTTTCATAAATATCGACTGAAAATTTAAATACTACATGTTATAAAAGGTCAAAGCTAATTTGCATACAGCTATTAAGGTTATTACCCTCTTCGATAATTCTCAACTACATCAAGAACTTTTCTTTAAGCTGCGTGGTACGCGGCCGCTTAGATATCTAAACAGTAACGAATTAACGCGCAGTAAATTTGGTAAAATATTGCAAAACAAAAGGATTCTGTGCAACTTTGCACACGGGACCGACAATCCTCAGATAGAACATTGTCTACATCCCTCCCATCTTTTCAGGCCCATCAAACAGTTGAATTTTTACACATCACCACCATGTCCTGGGGCTTATTGTAGTTGTCTGAAACTAACACCGCCCGGATTAATTAGTTTTCCCACAAGTTGGTTTGTATATATATACTTTTTTAACGCAATGTCCCTTGGAAAAATTGCATTTAAATATTCAAAATGTCTGTAACGCTTGCACTTGCAACTCCCCCTTAACCTTACTAGATAGAGGGTTCGGGCTCTTTTGCAAATATGCTAAGGAGGTCCCGAGGATGTGCAACGGCCAAAAATATACCTAAAAGGTTTGATTGTTCGACGAAAAAACTTTGGAACGATTTTTAACCCACTTTCTCGTATGCTAGCGAGCTGAAATCTTGCAAGCAAACTCGTGCCGACCATCAAAATGATCTATCAAAATTTCAGATCGATCGACTGTATTATAATTAAATTAATGAATTTTTATATTATCTCTATGTAGCATGTTAATTTTTGTGCTAGACTGTCGCAGTACGTATTATATTGAACAAGCTTTTTAATATCTTCCTGTCGCGCGGTGCGATGCGTATTATATTGACGATACTTTTTAAAATAAATTCCCTATCTGTAAATGCTGTGCTAATCTGTTTGCACGGTGCGCATCATATTAAACTAGGGGCAAGTACCCGGCTATTCCCGGGTTTAACAACAACAGCAACAACAACAAAAACAACAACAGCAACAAAACAACAAAATCAAACAACAAAACAACAACAAACAACAACTACAACAACAACAGCAACAACAACAAAGCAACAACAACAAAACAACAACTACAACAACAACAGCAACAACAAAAGCAACAACGACAAAAACAACAACAGAAACAGCAACAGCAACAAAACAACAAAAACAAAACAACAACAAAAACAACAAAATTAACAACAAAACAACAACAAAACAACTACAACAACAACAGCAACAACAACAAAGCAACAACAGCAAAACAACAACTACAACAGCAACAACAACAAAGCAACAACAACATGAAGGGCATTGTCGTCGCAGGGCAAGGGATGTGGACAACAACAACAACAGCAAAAACAACACAAAAGCAACAACAGCAAAAGCAACAACAACAGAAACAACAACAGCAACAACAACAAAAACAACCACAAAAACAAAACAACAGCAAAAACAACAAAAACAAAACAACAACAAAAACATCAATAACAAAACAACAACAACAACAGCAACAACAACAAAGCAACAACAACAAAACAACAACTACAACAACAAAAGCAAGAACAAAAGCAACAACAACAAATCAACAACAATAGCAAAACAATTATTTTATGGCGATAGTTGCCTTCTTGTTAATCTTGACACCAAAATGTTTATTATTTTGCGTCATTATTTTACGTCTTAATTTTCAATAATTTTTATTTTATATAGCTCATATAAGGAAAAACTACATTTTGGGCCCCCGGCCACCAGTATCTTATATATATGGAACGAAACCTGTTTAATAACCCTTCCGGTATAATTTTGTGTACGTGTACCAAATTTCACGTTATTTGGTTGTCTGGATCTTGAGTTATTAGGGAACAGACAGACAGACAGACAACAAATGCGTCTTATATATATAGAGACATCAACATGCATAATTTGCAATGTATGTCCCGTCCGTCCGTCCCCTACTTCCGTCGCGTCCGTGACGCTACTAATTTTAGAAAGCAGGGCATCAAATTACCGCACCAAAAATAACTTTCTTTCGAACGTTCAGCATTAAATTGTTCAATATAAATAATATAATAGTCCAAGTCACAGGTTGGTTGGATGTTTATACGCTATGACGTCATATTTTGAGGTTATATTTTAATACAAGGCGTGCAACGGAATGCGCGCAAAAAGGTGTGCAAAATAATTATAAATTAAAGACGCACTGTAAAAAAATAATATATGACGTCAATGTTTTAGCTTAGAGCGCGTCTTTAATTTGTAATTAATTTGCACACCTTTTTGCACACCTTGTATTTAATATAAGATCAAACAATGACGTCATATAATATTTTTTACAGTGCTAGTCACCACACGATATTTTTAACTGCTATAGACTGTTGAATATCGTTCCTCAGCGTTCCACATCTATCCAGTCAGTGACTTGGACTATTATGTTAGATATACTTTGTGTACATTACAGGATTATTTCGTTTATCATACAAGGATAAGTTACGTGGGCTTTTGACAAAAAAAAGCGCACTATAACCCTTATTATAAAATACTTTGTGTAAATTTCAGGAAGTTTAATATTACGTATTTATCATAAAAGGACAAGTTAGTTGGGCTTTTGAAAATGGTGGGCGCCTCAGGCGCCCGGCCCGCAGCACAACCTAGTATGAAAGTAAATGAATAAAATAAAATTAAAAATTAAAAATGACATTTCTGTATTACATAATTTTTCACTTATGTAAACCCGTCAAAAATGACGTAAGTTTTCAAAATAAATACATTTCAGCTGAAATCTATTAAAATTTATTTTTAAAAATACACATCAGAATAAAAAATAATGTAACTTTCATTTATTTTTTTTATTTTTATTTTATTCATTTATTTTCACATTGCACAATTTTATGTGGAACGTGCGAAAAGAGTTATTTTTTGTGCAGTAATTTGGTGCGCTGCCTTCTAGCATTAGTAGCGTCACGGACAGGACAGACTGGACGTGACATACATTGCAAATTATGTATGTTGATTCTGATGTGTATTTTTCAAAATAATTAGATTTCAGCTGAAATTTATTTTATTTGAAACTTCCGTTATTTTTGACGGGTAATACACTATTGTTTATATGACCCTTTTCCGGTGATCAAATCTAGTTGAAATTTAAAAGAAAGACTGTAGTAGTTTTTTAACGCAATTTCCCTTGGAAAAATTGTGTTTATAGATTTGAAATGTCTGTCAAGCTTGATAATGCAACTCCTCCTGAACCATACCAGATAGAGGGTTCGGGTCTTTTGCAAATATGCTAAGGAGGTTTAGTTTCAGAATTACTTATTTGAATCGACTTTTGATGTAACCTAGAATGATTTCCCTTTATAAAAAATCGACAAATTGCGTTTAAATACTCATTTGAGTTTTTATTTCTTGTTTTACTATAGATCCTTAATATATGAGACATGACTAAAATTTTGGATTTTTTTATTGTCGTGCGATGCGTATTATAATGAAAATTCTTTTAGTTATGTCTCTTAAGTATAGGATTTATAGTTTTAAAAATGTGTGTTTTTTTTCGGATTTTTATATATTTTTTAACTAAAAGTTCTCATTTAGTAAATCAGACATACTTGGTGGAACAAGGAATCCTGCAGACATGATATGTTCAAAATCTGCAACCAGCACAAGCACTGACCAAGAGGCATCAGGGAAATTGGGAATCTTTTGGCGCAAAATGAGGAAACATATTAAAAAATAATAACTTTGCCATATTTCGGGAAATCTGAAGAGACTGGCTCAAGATGGAGATGCTTGGAGATTGGTCCATTTTAGAGATGCCTGGAGAGACTAACCCAGGCTAGAGATGTCTGGAGAGACTGGTCCAAAATAGGGATATCGGGAGAGACTAGCACAGGACAGATATGCCTGGAGAGGCTTGCCCAGGACACAGATGCTATTGATATACTGGCCAATGATAGAGATTATCGCATGATGTTCAACTGAAGACCACAATGCAGGATGGAGACATACATTTTTGGAAATAAATTAATATCCATATATCGCCAAAGATCTAGAGCAAGCAAGACTCAGGCAAACCCTCCTTTCCCTTGCCTTTTCATTGTTGGTCTCGAGACATGCTCACTGCGGTTGAGCTATAACCCCTCCTGCACCATCCTCGCTTGAACTACGTTCACTCGCGTTATTCCATGTCTTCGTGCTTGCGCCAGTTCTTTTTCCTCTTTTCTTTGCGAATATCTATTAGGAATTCTGCGGCGTATGCTACCTCGTGGGTTGGATCTAGTTGTAAATATTATGCATAAAAGTAGCCTGAAACAACAATACAGGGTATTGCTTCATTTTAGAAAACATCTTAGTTTTTAGGCTTTTGTCTAATTTACCATTCGTGTCTGTCAATCTCTAACGTCATTTTAAAAATAATAATTCGCAGAAATTAATAATTGCTTTTGTTCCATGTTAGCCAAACTAGTATCATAGGATGCTATGTATGACTCTCTGCAGCCTAGTGAGCTGGGTTCATCCAATCAGTTGCGAGTCAGAGACAGTAGGTTAACGCCCTTTACTTCTTGAGAACGTGTGCGGGTTCAGGGCTCCTTTCCCCGAGAGCTCGGGTTTTCTTTGTTCCTCTGCTATTTTCCTTACAAAAAGAGCCCTGAAACTTTAATTTTAAAAATCAAAAACGTTCTCATTTAATTAGATAATTGACATTGAATTCAGATTTATGTCTATTTTAAGTTATATCCTATATTGTTCGCTTTAGTTTGCCCCGATGATATGTTCAGCTGTGAGTACAAAGGGATAATGACTTGCTACCCTAAGGCAGCCAAATGTAATGGCAAACAGAACTGCGACGATGGAGAAGATGAGAGATGCCGTCATAGTCATAGTAAATTTTACATTTTCTCCCGCATGTTTTTTTTAAATTTTAGTTATATGCAGTAGAAATGTAAAAATCAAATTTATTCACATATTTTCAACCAATTTCTTAAATTGAATTCTGTTAAGAAATGTTTAGTATTAGAGACAAGTCTCTTATGTCATTTTAACTGTTGTTATGTGTTTAAATTTTGAATTTAAGTTTACCGGGATTTTTGAATTTCAATTAGCTGTTGGGATAGGTGACAACAAATCACACGAGATGATAAACCATGGTTTTATTTGACCAGAAGCTTCGACCGCGTACTTCAGTCACATCTCTGGGTACAATACACACACTTTAAAACACAACTTTATTCCGAGATTCCGTTCATCACATTATGATCGTGGTGTAAATTTTGAAAGACTAAATAACACAGATGATACCATAAGTTGATTGTCTATGCAGCTATTAATATATCTTAACACATCTGGATAACCAAGACTCGTTAGCAATTAAATTGCACCGAAAATGTTATTGCAAAGCGATTCAACAAAATATTACTTTATATTTCCAGTATTCCTGAATACAAATACCGAGCCCACATCATATAAGAGGGCAATCCTGTCAACGGGGGTCCCAAGATCAAACATTACTATTTTGTATGTGGCCTAATATTTTCAGCTGAAATACATAACTGTAAAATAATTATTTCACAACAAAAAGTTCGTTTAATTACGAAACCTTGTTTATTACACCACAATAGTTAACATTGAATACATCTGTCAAATGTTATAATGTTGGTGCAGGTGGTCTTCCTCTTCCTGCCATCTGAGAAAGTGAATTACAGATTTAATTAAGTGTAATACGCAGTTAATTGTGTTAATTACGTATTTATTGTCAAATTACAAAATGTCGTCGTAACAAAGAATAGATAATAGCCAAGAAAAGCTAAACAAGTTATAAATAATATGATTCGGGGCTTGTTTGATCTTGGGACCACCGTTGACAGGAGTGCCCATATCTTATATTATCCTGTTTAACTTTTTTATGTTAATGTCCGATGTAAGTTAAACGGCTTTGAAAATTGTATGTTTTAATTGATCAGGTCAATGTACGCAGTCTAAAACCAAAATACCTGAAGAATGCCATGTTAGGAGCCAGTACAATCGCACTACGCTAGAGGATCATCACTTGAACTGTAGAGATGACATGTGTCTAGAAAGGGTATGTTAGTGACTTAATCAGGTGTGTCTTGAAAACGTATGACAACAACTTAAGTAGATGTTACTAGAAAGGGTATGCTCATCACTCGAGCTGAAGTGTCTAGAAAGTGAATGTTAATCACTAAATCATGGTGTGTCTTGAAAATGTACGCTAATCACCTAAGCTGAAGTGACTAGAAAGTGAATGTTAATCACTAAATCCGATGTTTCTTGAAAATGTATTCTATTCACTTAAGCTGAAGTGACTAGAAAGTGAATGTTAATCACTAAATCCGATGTTTCTTGAAAATGTATGCTAATCACTTAAGCTGAAGTGACTAGAAAGTGAATGTTAATCACTAAATCCGGTGTGTCTTGAAAATGTATGCTAATCACTTAAGCTGAAGTGACTAGAAAGTGAATGTTAATCACTAAATCCGTGTGTCTTGAAAATGTATGCTAATCACCTAAGCTGAAGGGACTAGAAAGTTTATTTTATTCAATGTTAATCACCTAAACTTATCCGACTAAAAAGGTTTCTTCTAATCACTTAAGTTGGAGTAGCTACACAATATATGTAAATCAGTCAAGCGTATTTGCCTAGAAAGGAAATGCTAATCACTTAAGTTGGAGTAGCTACGCAATATATGTAAATCAGTAAAGCTAATTTGCCGAGAAAGGAAATGCTAATCACTTAAGTTGGAGTAGCTACGCAATATATGTAAATCAGTAAAGCTAATTTGCCGAGAAAGGAAATGCTAATCACTTAAGTTGGAGTAGCTACAAAATATATGTAAATCAGTAAAGCTAATTTGCCGAGAAAGGAAATGCTAATCACGTAAGCTGAAGTAAATAGAAAGGGTATGTTAATAACTAGAGCAGATTTTTCTCTTTTTTAAAAAAATGTCTGTTAATCACTTAGTTATTAGTAGGTGACTTAAGCTGAACAAAGCAAGAGTGTATTAATCACTTAATCGGATATGTCTAGAAAATATATGTTTATCAATTAAGCGAATGTTTCTAAAACAAAAAAGGAATATTAATCACATACTTGGATGTATGCAGAAGGGGTATTCAATCAATTCAGCTTAAGTTTCTAGAAATGATATGTTAATCAATTAAGCGGATGTGTCTTGAACAGTTAAGTCAATCACTCCGGATGATTTTGTTGAAAACATTCATCTAAATAAAAAAAAATTTATAACGTTTTCATTAAATTTTAATAGTTACAATTTTTAAAAAATTGTGAACATTTAAACGTATTAGTGACGTTGGTACTAAGGCACCGATTGTCTTTGTGTGTATTTTCTTCCTATCTCTGTTCTTTAGTTCAGTATAAGAAAATTTCGCACTTTTTTATCGACTCTCAAGTGGATTAATTAAACTAATCATAAAAAGACTGCAGCAGCTGCTGAAAATTTTTGCATAAAACTTTGAATATACTATCCATTATTGTTGAAACACTTTGAAATATATTAGAAATTCAGATCAATTTCATATATTTAACATTTTCAGACCTTTAGAAGAATTGTGACCGAATGTCCGGAAATTGACAGAATCTTTCTTTGTCACTTTGTTTACCCAATATGTCATAACATACTTAGGAATCCTTGCTACGAATACTGTATTGGTAAGTGTAAGATGTAACTAATACAAATAGACAACTACTACTTCACGGTGTTGGACTTTATCAGCAAAGTTTCTTTCCTATGTAGACAATGTTATTCTCATTGAATCATACAAATGATTTAACGACAGCTTCTAATATTTTTTTGAACCAGAGGCACTCCTAACTATTTTGAAGTAAACAAAGAGTTTAAATCGAATAATCGTTGACCAGATCCTCTTTCAAAATTTATAAAAATTACCCCCCCCCCAACCCTAACAGCTTCATTTTTTTCTATCAAGATTTGGGTAGCCATGATTCTCATTTGTTCAATAATGTTGATTGTCGACATTAATTTGGTAGTGGAATCTGTCAAAAAATGAAACAGATTTTAAGCTGGCATTTTTTTCCCCAAGTAGAATAATATTTTGGGGGCTGTCCATAAATGACGTCACGCAAGTTTAACGTATGGCTCTTAACTTGATACCATACCAGGGGTGGTATATTACAGTTCTCTTTTTTTTTCGATTATATGCTAACAAACTTCCCTCACATTGAGCTCTAAAAACAATTTTGCCAATCAAATTTTCAACGACAAAGAAAAATAGTATGTAGATTAACGTGAATATTTTCTACCATCGTAAAAGCTGATCCTCCTTGTATCTGTGAGTGCGCAGATGGCTGGTGAGGACGATTCTGAGGTGAATCTATCTTGTTAGGCAGGGTTGCCTTTCCCTTGCCTAGACTTTGTTATTTTGATTTTATATTTCATTTTATGGAGTCTGTCGAAAGGAGCATAATATCTTGCACGAAAACACAAACACAAAACCGTTGACCCATTGTTGGTAGTATTTGCTCTTAAAGTTAAATATTGTTTTTTAAAGGTGACATGCATTCCTTAAAAGATAAATATTTTATAGTTGTTTATCTCAATAATACAATTTATTTTAAACACCTCTTATAAATCAGAGAGCTTTGCAAAATGTCCCACATCCACGTATTACGAACAGTACTGTTATCGATTTCACAAATGGAGTTCAAAAACAGATAATTGCGTGGCAGCTTCTAAAGGTAACAGTTGTATTATATATTTTTTAAATTCTTAACAACAAAAATGAAACAATTCCACATGTCAACATTATTTCCGGATGTTCTATTAACAAAGCTGATTCCTGCTATCTTACTAGCATAGTAAATGGATACTGTGAATTAGGGACATTTAACTTGATCATAGTTTATAGGGTGAAGTAGGTGAGACTGGTGATGTTTAAGTTAATGAGCATCAAACTGGCCCTGAGTTTGCGTAACATGCGACCACCGAATGACATGCGACCACCGAATGACATGCGACCACCGAATGACATGCGACCACCGAATGACATGCGACCACCGAATGACATGCGACCACCGAATGACATGCGACCACCGAATGACATGCGACCACCGAATGACATGCGACCACCGAATGACATGCGACCACCGAATGACATGCGACCACCGAATGACATTCGACCACCGAATGACATGCGACCACCGAATGACATTCGACCACCGAATGACATAGTTCATTTATTTCTTGATTTCTTTGAAAGTGATTTACATGCATTGATTTATAGGATTTATATTATTTTAATATTTCGACACTCCAAATGAACATAATAATTTAGTGTGAAATTGTAACTCATATAGACTTTAAACAGGAATTTTGTCTTTATTATTCATACAGTCTATAGGCACATTTATCTTGTCTTTATTATTCATACAGTCTATAGGCACATTTATCTTGTCTTTATTATTCATACAGTCTATAGGCACATTTATCTTGTCTTTATTATTCATACAGTCTATAGGCACATTTATCTTGTCTTTATTATTCATACAGTCTATAGGCACATTTATCTTGTCTTTATTATTCATACAGTCTATAGTCACAATTATCTTGTCTTTATTATTCATACAGTCTATAGGCACATTATCTTGTCTTTATTATTCATACAGTCTATAGGCACATTATCTTGTCTTTATTATTCATACAGTCTATAGGCACATTATCTTGTCTTTATTATTCATACAGTCTATAGGCACATTTATCTTGTCTTTATTATTCATACAGTCTATAGGCACATTTATCTTGTCTTTATTATTCATACAGTCTATAGGCACATTTATCTTGTCTTTATTATTCATACAGTCTATAGGCACATTTATCTTGTCTTTATTATTCATACAGTCTATAGGCACATTTATCTTGTCTTTATTATTCATACAGTCTATAGGCACATTATCTTGTCTTTATTATTCATACAGTCTATAGGCACATTTATCTTGTCTTTATTATTCATACAGTCTATAGGCACATTATCTTGTCTTTATTATTCATACAGTCTATAGGCACATTTATCTTGTCTTTATTATTCATACAGTCTATAGGCACATTATCTTGTCTTTATTATTCATACAGTCTATAGGCACATTTATCTTGTCTTTATTATTCATACAGTCTATAGGCACATTTATCTTGTCTTTATTATTCATACAGTCTATAGTCACAATTATCTTGTCTTTATTATTCATACAGTCTATAGCACATTATCTTGTCTTTATTATTCATACAGTCTATAGGCACATTTATCTTGTCTTTATTATTCATACAGTCTATAGTCACAATTATCTTGTCTTTATTATTCATACAGTCTATAGGCACATTTATCTTGTCTTTATTATTCATACAGTCTATAGGCACATTATCTTGTCTTTATTATTCATACAGTCTATAGTCACATTTATCTTGTCTTTATTATTCATACAGTCTATAGGCACATTATCTTGTCTTTATTATTCATACAGTCTATAGGCACATTATCTTGTCTTTATTATTCATACAGTCTATAGGCACATTATCTTGTCTTTATTATTCATACAGTCTATAGCCACATTATCTTGTCTTTATTATTCATACAGTCTTTAGGCACATTTATCTTGTCTTTATTATTCATACAGTCTATAGGTACATTTATCTTGTCTTTTAATGAGACCCTCACAGTGAGTCGCAGACTGAAACTCTTGTATCTTGTCTTCATTTATGACTTACGCATACTAGGACACATTTATTTATATCGTGGTTCTCATAACTTTCACAGACTGCCTCGACAACGAATTCGAGTGTACCGCTAACAATACCTACAAGTGTCTCCCACTGACGGCCAAGTGCAACACGATTCAAGACTGTGATGATGGGGTCGATGAGTTTAAGTGCTCTGGTAAAACGCTAAAGAAATGTATATATCAACTAGTGAATTACCAGTCAAGTATGAAAGAAGTTAAATAATTAAATAATCAGAAATTTTAAAGACAAAGAGAGAAAAATTAAATCTCATTTCCTTATTGAACAATTTTATGCGGATGTTTGAAAAGTGTTATTTTTGGTGCATTAATTTTTTTTCTTCATTTTAGCGGTGCGCTTTCTAAAATTGCATAGCGTTACCAACGAACATACATAGCAAATTATATATATATTGATCGTACAAAGTCAATCACACAAGAAGTTTTTTCAATACTCAGAGTATCACAATCTTCGTAGAGGCGCATGGTTACAATGAGGTATCTGGATAGTGAATTGTTCAAGTCATAGTGACTTGTTCAAGTAATAGTGAATTGTTCAAGTGATAGTGAATTGTTCAAGTGATAGTGACTTGTTCAAGTGATAGTGAATTGTTCAAGTGATAGTGACTTGTTCAAGTGATAGTGACTTGTTCAAGTGATAGTGAATTGTTCAAGTGATAGTGAATTGTTCAAGTGATAGTGAATTGTTCAAGTGATAGTGACTTGTTCAAGTGATAGTGAATAGTTCAAGTGATAGTGAATTGTTCAAGTGATAGTGAATTGTTCAAGTGATAGTGACTTGTTCAAGTGATAGTGAATTGTTCAAGTGATAGTGACTTGTTCAAGTGATAGTGACTTGTTCAAGTGATAGTGACTTGTTCAAGTGATAGTGACTTGTTCAAGTGATAGTGACTTGTTCAAGTGATAGTGACTTGTTCAAGTGATAGTGAATTGTTCAAGTGATAGTGAATTGTTCAAGTGATAGTGAATTGTTCAAGTGATAGTGAATTGTTCAAGTGATAGTGAATTGTTCAAGTGATAGTGAATTGTTCAAGTGATAGTGAATTGTTCAAGTGATAGTGAATTGTTCAAGTGATAGTGAATTGTTCAAGTGATAGTGAATTGTTCAAGTGATAGTGACTTGTTCAAGTGATAGTGAATTGTTCAAGTGATAGTGAATTGTTTCAAGTGATAGTGAATTGTTCAAGTGATAGTGACTTGTTCAAGTGATAGTGACTTCTTCAAGTGATAGTGAATTGTTCAAGTGATAGTGAATAGTTCAAGTGATAGTGAATTGTTCAAGTGATAGTGACTTGTTCAAGTGATAGTGAATTGTTCAAGTGATAGTGAATTGTTCAAGTGATAGTGACTTGTTCAAGTGATAGTGACTTGTTCAAGTGATAGTGACTTGTTCAAGTGATAGTGAATAGTTCAAGTGATAGTGAATTGTTCAAGTGATAGTGACTTGTTCAAGTGATAGTGAATTGTTCAAGTGATAGTGACTTGTTCAAGTGATAGTGACTTGTTCAAGTGATAGTGACTTGTTCAAGTGATAGTGACTTGTTCAAGTGATAGTGACTTGTTCAAGTGATAGTGAATAGTTCAAGTGATAGTGAATTGTTCAAGTGATAGTGACTTGTTCAAGTGATAGTGACTTGTTCAAGTGATAGTGAATTGTTCAAGTGATAGTGAATTGTTCAAGTGATAGTGACTTGTTCAAGTGATAGTGAATTGTTCAAGTGATAGTGACTTGTTCAAGTGATAGTGACTTGTTCAAGTGATAGTGAATTGTTCAAGTGATAGTGAATAGTTCAAGTGATAGTGAATTGTTCAAGTGATAGTGACTTGTTCAAGTGATAGTGAATTGTTCAAGTGATAGTGACTTGTTCAAGTGATAGTGAATTGTTCAAGTGATAGTGAATTGTTCAAGTGATAGTGAATTGTTCAAGTGATAGTGAATTGTTCAAGTGATAGTGAATTGTTCAAGTGATAGTGACTTGTTCAAGTGATAGTGACTTGTTCAAGTGATAGTGACTTGTTCAATTGATAGTGACTTGTTCAAGTGATAGTGACTTGTTCAAGTGATAGTGACTTGTTCAAGTGATAGTGAATAGTTCAAGTGATAGTGAATTGTTCAAGTGATAGTGACTTGTTCAAGTGATAGTGACTTGTTCAAGTGATAGTGAATTGTTCAAGTGATAGTGACTTGTTCAAGTGATAGTGACTTGTTCAAGTGATAGTGAATTGTTCAAGTGATAGTGAATTGTTCAAGTGATAGTGACTTGTTCAAGTGATAGTGACTTGTTCAAGTGATAGTGAATTGTTCAAGTGATAGTGAATAGTTCAAGTGATAGTGAATTGTTCAAGTGATAGTGACTTGTTCAAGTGATAGTGAATTGTTCAAGTGATAGTGAATTGTTCAAGTGATAGTGACTTGTTCAAGTGATAGTGACTTGTTCAAGTGATAGTGACTTGTTCAAGTGATAGTGAATAGTTCAAGTGATAGTGAATTGTTCAAGTGATAGTGACTTGTTCAAGTGATAGTGAATTGTTCAAGTGATAGTGACTTGTTCAAGTGATAGTGACTTGTTCAAGTGATAGTGACTTGTTCAAGTGATAGTGACTTGTTCAAGTGATAGTGACTTGTTCAAGTGATAGTGAATAGTTCAAGTGATAGTGAATTGTTCAAGTGATAGTGACTTGTTCAAGTGATAGTGACTTGTTCAAGTGATAGTGAATTGTTCAAGAGATAGTGAATTGTTCAAGTGATAGTGACTTGTTCAAGTGATAGTGAATTGTTCAAGTGATAGTGACTTGTTCAAGTGATAGTGACTTGTTCAAGTGATAGTGAATTGTTCAAGTGATAGTGAATAGTTCAAGTGATAGTGAATTGTTCAAGTGATAGTGACTTGTTCAAGTGATAGTGAATTGTTCAAGTGATAGTGACTTGTTCAAGTGATAGTGAATTGTTCAAGTGATAGTGAATTGTTCAAGTGATAGTGAATTGTTCAAGTGATAGTGAATTGTTCAAGTGATAGTGAATTGTTCAAGTGATAGTGACTTGTTCAAGTGATAGTGACTTGTTCAAGTGATAGTGACTTGTTCAATTGATAGTGACTTGTTCAAGTGATAGTGACTTGTTCAAGTGATAGTGACTTGTTCAAGTGATAGTGAATAGTTCAAGTGATAGTGAATTGTTCAAGTGATAGTGACTTGTTCAAGTGATAGTGACTTGTTCAAGTGATAGTGAATTGTTCAAGTGATAGTGAATTGTTCAAGTGATAGTGACTTGTTCAAGTGATAGTGACTTGTTCAAGTGATAGTGAATTGTTCAAGTGATAGTGACTTGTTCAAGCGATAGTGACTTGTTCAAGTGATAGTGACTTGTTCAAGTCATAGTGAATAGTTCAAGTGATAGTGACTTGTTCAAGTGATAGTGACTTCTTCAAGTGATAGTGATTTGTTCAAGTGATAGTGAATAGTTCAAGTGATAGTGAATTGTTCAAGTGATAGTGACTTGTTCAAGTGATAGTGAATTGTTCAAGTGATAGTGACTTGTTCAAGTGATAGTTAATTGTTCAAGTGATAGTGAATTGTTCAAGTGATAGTGAATTGTTCAAGTGATAGTGAATTGTTCAAGTGATAGTGAATAGTTCAAGTGATAGTGAATTGTTCAAGTGATAGCGACTTGTTCAAGTGATAGTGAATTGTTCAAGTGATAGTGACTTGTTCAAGTGATAGTGAATTGTTCAAGTGATAGTGACTTGTTCAAGTGATAGTGACTTGTTCAAGTGATAGTTACTTGTTCAAGTGATAGTGAATAGTTCAAGTGATAGTGACTTGTTCAAGTGATAGTGAATTGTTCAAGTGATAGTGACTTGTTCAAGTGATAGTGAATTGTTCAAGTGATAGTGAATTGTTCAAGTGATAGTGAATTGTTCAAGTGATAGTGATAATGTATTAATGATACTTTTTGTATTTACTACCATCAGTATGTATAACAGGGATTGCGACCTTCTTTGCCTGATGTCTCAAATACATTTTTAGAAACAGTTGACGTTAACCCTAAATTAGCAGATTCTGGTGGATTTTGTCTGCCACCAATAAGTCTACATTACTCCCAACAGATTCTGGTGGATTTTGTCTGCCACCAATAAGTATACATTACTCCCAACAGATTCTGGTTGATATTGTCTGCCACCAATAAGTCTACATTACTCCCAACAGATTCTGGTTGATATTGTCTGCCACCAATAAGTATACATTACTCCCAACAGATTCTGGTGGATTTTGTCTGCCACCAATAAGTATACATTACTCCCAACAGATTCTGGTTGATATTTTCTGCCACCAATAAGTATACATTACTCCCAACAGATTCTGGTTGATATTGTCTGCCACCAATAAGTATACATTACTCCCAACAGATTCTGGTGGATTTTGTCTGCCACCAATAAGTATACATTACTCCCAACAGATTCTGGTTGATATTGTCTGTCACCAATAAGTATACATTACTCCCAACAGATTCTGGTTGATATTGTCTGCCACCAATAAGTATACATTACTCCCAAACATTCGCTTGTTACCCCCAATGGATAAATTGACTCCTTTCCACCGATCACTGGTGTATAAGATACAGCTTTCACTCTAATTCACCACGAACAATAAATTACCGAAATCAATATTTGTTTGTTTGTTTGTTTAATTATTTCTTTTGATATTTTTGTTTTTGTCACCGAAACGGGTGCTTCAGTTTTGGTTACCATCAAGGAAATAATAATCGATTTTATCTGTTATTTATTTAAACAATCATTTGCAACTTCTAAAATATCAGCTTTTAGTTCAGGCTGATTGTTTCTTTTTGTTTGTTGTGCTCATTTGTTTTAAAAATATATGTTGAAAGTTTCTAAACTCTGGCTTCTCAGAGCAGTGTGGTGGCTCTGATGTTGTGACGGCCCCTCAATGCACCGTCAATGGACCTTATTATACTCCAATAGCGTTAGTCGTCATGGAATGCAACGAGCCGAAGTGCATAGAAGCAGTAAGTGACAAGTGTGACAATACATCGTGTAAATAAAACATTGACAACATTAGTTCTTAAAATTGTAGCGCATACCATTGCTGCAAATGAACTTATGGCTTCCAATACGACTCTAAACAAGAGTTGCCTACGTGTGTACAACTGTTTACTTGTGGTAGCAGTTTTTATATATCGGAGTTGTCTTTCCTGGCAAACATGGCGTTGTTTATCATATTTAGGGGTGAGGTTTGGGGATTTCAGTCAACCTCAGGTTGGACTTACTTAGCTACGCCACTGTGAATATCCCTTCAGTTGGCAAATCCTTCAATTCTGAAAACATAATATTTTAAAAGAAGGGGTAAAAATACATTTCAAATATCATATAAGATCATCTGACGTCCAAAATGTTCATGTTCATACATGTAACATTACTAGTGTACATATTACCTTCCAACTGTACAATTTTATAATCTCACGTTCATACAGTACAATACAATATTGGGTAAGCATAGGACTCAATAATCTTCTGTGTAGAAGGAGCGTCTGAAATAGATGTAAGACAATATTATAATATTTAATTAGTACATTGAAATTCTATAAATTTCAAGTCAAATGTTACAGTTTTATAATCATAGTGTCAAAATAACACGTTGTGTAATCTTAACGTTGTACTGAAAATGTATTAGGGTCATTGTTTGGCGTGGTGTGGTATGGGGATTAACGTTTTTTTTTAAAGATTAAAATCTGCTTTGCTCTGAATCAGAAATAGAATTATGGGATTGAGTAAATAACGAACTTCTCTAAACTGATCATTTAATAGGTAACCAATTATTATTAATTTTATCCTTTGTTTTAATTCGTTTTTTATTTTATTTTAAATTTTCAACAGATGTTTCAGAGAATACAAGCCGAGTGTCCCAGTTTAAGCATTGAGTTTATATGTGATGTCTTGTACCCTCGTTGTCGGGACAATATAGAATGGCATCCATGCCGTGAAACTTGTGTAGGTAAGTCTGCCTTGCTGTGTGTGTGTGTGTTTTGTTCTTGTTGATTCAAAAACATAACAAATCATCAATTATTTTTTTAAAATATTATATAAGAATTGAATTTTTCTTTGAAAACAGAAACGTTCCGGAGTGACTGTGACGGGCATGTAGGTCTTACTATCTACTACACAGCTTGTTTCCACTATAACGATGAACGCACAAGAAAATGCAAACCAAAACCTCAACGTATCGTAACATGCCTCTTTTTTTGCTTTGTCTTTTTAAATAGTGTATTACATTTTAAATTTATTAATTTTAAACTGGACATAAGTTTCAGTAACCGTATATTTTTATTGTTGCTAAAGATCTCGATCTATTCATGGATTTTGCGGAAAATATTTGTTTATCCTACTTACACACAGTTAAAAGGAAATATTTCTTTGAGATATGTGTACAATTTCTGGGTATTTTATATGAACAGATTTCATGTTGGTTCGACGTTAAATTGATTCAGTTAAGTGGACTTGATCGAGACAAAATCTTTGTTATCATTTTGTTTTACCTAAATCTTTTTTTTCTGTAGAGTTTTTGTATCGCTTCTATATTTGTTTACAAAGCCATACACTAAAAGTAGTTACATTGGGTGATGGAAAAAAAACATATCCAATCTAAGAAACAATAACAATGAAAATAATGTACACTGACTAAAGTTATTTTAATTATACGAATTAATCTAATTAATTGAGACAAAAAAATAACTCAATAGCAGGAGACATAATACTTACAATATAAGGACGTGTAAGCTGCCCAAAGCCCTCTGTTAAGATCAAAAACACAACGAGTTTTGCATTTAAGTTTACATTAGCACTGCGAAAACACGCCGACGTAACAAGAATTCATTTTATCGTTATCTTATCTTTAAAAGAATTACAGCAATGAGTCACATGAAAACATCTCAGCCGACAGTATTGTCCGTACTCAGTGCACTGATGTAAGTTTCTGGGGATGAAGCGAAAAGGAAGAAGTTAAAAATGTTGACTGGGTCAAACCCACGCAGCTTCTTACGAATCAATTCCTAATCCGTTTCAATTTGTTCCACAAGGCATGATACATTTCCGGGACTGTTAATTGTTATTTTATGTTGAGGCCCACCGCGAAATTTGGAAACCAAGTCTAAAGAGCTTGATGTTCGATGTCAAAATCAAACAGAATGATTCATTTCTGACTGCGTTATTTAACACTCCCTACTTGAACACGCATGTGTGTTGTCGGTGGAGCAAAGTCGTTTAGCTTAGGACACGAACGTTTTCGCCTTGAAATGGTTTATTTGCTTGGTGCCATTGAGATGGTGGCACAATGTTGATGCCTCGGGTTGCTAAGACGGGAGCTCAATGTGCGATTAGGTGGGGAGCTCAATGTGCGTTTGGGTGGGGAGCTCAAAATGCGTTTGGGTGGGGAGCTCAATGTGCGTTTGGGTGGGGATCTCAAAATGCGTTTGGGTGGGGAGCTCAATGTGCGTTTGGGTGGGGAGCTTAATGTGCGTTTGGGTGGGGAGCTATTGGGAAATATGGACAAGGTAACGAAAAAAAAGACCAACCCTTCGCTAACATAACCCGCCCTAGTTGAAGGATGGTGGAATGCGATGGATGTCGAGATGGATGGTGGCATACGATGGATGTCGAGATGTTGAGGCAGATCATTGTCGCGATTGTAATCCGATCAGCTAATGGCTTGCAGTTGCAGCTTTCAATGAATACGTTTCCAATTTCTATAACTGTAGAAAAGGGATATTAATTTCACTCCGGATTGTGTAATAGTTCTTTGCTTAGTAATAGCAGGAGAATAATTTACATGGGACAATTTTACACAATATTAATGTACGTTTTTAGCTCTGCCTATTATATGTGATTTTAAAGAATATAAAGGTACTTTTTTATACAATCTGCGGTCATCTTGAGTTAAAAGATTTGACTTAAATGGCTATGGTCGCGATATTAAATGTAGAGGTTTTGAAATTTAAACGAAATATTTCAATCGGGATAAAAGAATAATGAGAAAGTCATATATTTACTTGTACTAAAATATTTCCGCTATTTTTACCTAACGTTTGATATGTTTTTGTTTCATATTTTTGCATCAAAGTGATTCAATATTAATTTAATTAAAGTTTAATTTATTTTTTTAATGGTTGTGTTGCAAAAGTTTAGCATGCGTTTATTTCAAGTGTTCCAAATCTATCTCTTCAGCACCGGCAATACCAGATAACTGCATCACACAGACATTCAATTCTTGTTCAGCTGAAGGTTATGACACTATTAGCACCAGTGACGGACTGGGGCCCTTGGAATCTAGGATCGAAACGTTCGCCAGTTCATATATCAACGTCATAAACTCTTGCGCACATGAGAACGTCAAGTTTGTCTTGTGTGGACTTCTGTTCCCGAAGTGCGAGAAAGGGGGCAGATATTTCTTCCCATGTCAAGAACACTGTCATGGTAAAAACAGAAAATTAAGAAATTCGAGATTTTAGATTTTTTTTATTTTTATCACACCAAGCATGACACCATTGTCGGCCCTCTCTATCACGACAACGAATTTGTTTAATGAACATGTTTCTGTTTTTCTGTAGATGTTCTAAGAAAATGTCCTCAAGTGGCCGAACTGACCGATTGTTTGGAGCTAGAAGACAATGTCTGTCTCGACCCCATACAAAACACAACAAAAACTCGACCGACTCTTGGAGCTGATGAAGGTAGTTATTGTCCCTATGTGTGAGTGTGGGTGTGGGGGTGGGTGGTGTGTGTGTGGGTGTGTATGTGTTTGTGTGTGTGTCTTTGTGTTTGTGTGTGTATGTGTTTGTGTGTGTGTGTGCATGTGTGTATGGGTGTTGTGTGGGTGCGTGTGTGTATGCATGTGAGTGTATGTGTGTGTGTATGTGTGTGGGTGCGTGTGTGTATGCATGTGTATGGGTGTGTGTGTGTGTGGGTGCGTGTGTCTATGCATGTGTGTGTATGTGTGTGTATGTGTGTGGGTGCGTGTGCGTATGCATGTGTGTGTATGTGTGTGCGTCTATGTGTGTATGTGAGAGAGAGAGAGAGAGAGAAAGAGAGAGAGAGAGAGAGAGAGAGAGAGAGAGAGAGAGAGAGAGAGAGAGAGAGAGAGCGAGAGAGACAGAGGGAGAAGATAAAGGTTGGTATTTGTGCGCTTGAGATGTTTCTTTTATGAAATTTTACATTATATGTCTAGAATTTCGAGACAGTCTCCAATGTTGCAACTAAAATAACATTGACACATTCAGCATGTTGCATATTGTTTTTAATATTTCAGTAGATCAATCGCACCTGCTACAAGCTGTGTTTTTAATATATCAGTAGAAAAATCGCACCTGCTACAAGCTGTGTTTTTAATATATCAGTAGAAAAATCGCACCTGCTACAAGATGTGTTTTTAATATATCAGTAGAAAAATCGCACCTGCTACAAGCTGTGTTTTTAATATATCAGTAGAAAAATCGCACCTGCTACAAGTTGTGTTTTTAATATATCAGTAGAAAAATCGCACCTGCTACAAGCTGTGTTTTTAATATATCAGTAGAAAAATCGCACCTGCTACAAGCTGTGTTGCAAGAACTAGAAGATTTTAAAACAAACACAAATTTTCAATTTAAATATTAATCCCCAGGTTGACATAAAAATACCGATGTCATGCAATTATTATTTTCAGAATGCCCACCCAACCATTTCAAATGTCGTATAGATAACGTCTGTATTTTGTCTGACTGGCGTTGTGATGGACGTAACGACTGTTCTGATGGAGACGATGAAAAGATCTGCTGTAATCCATGTTAATTTAGCACATTTTTAAATAGTTTACGTGTTATTAAACATAACTTTTTAAAAGTATGGTTTTGTTTAAGTTTAATGTTAGACTCCAATAGAGAGCTGCTGTATTTCCGTGGGCTTTGAAATATCTATAACTTTATATTGACAAAATGATGTAAGAACAGCAACTCTTTTGATGAAACAAATTTACATATTGTATTCAGCAATGAAAGAACTCCGTTATTATATAGATCCCTCTTCATTAACTTTTCTAAATATGGATTGAATAGAAGTCCATTTTAGTTGATATGCGTGTATGATATGGCTTACAGAGCCAGTAATTAATAAAATTATCTTCAGTTCCTATTCACAGTACACATACATGGTCTTGTGTCGATCGAATTCCAGTACCAAAATCCCAGCGATGTGACGGCACGATTCAGTGCTCTGACCACTCTGACGAAATGGGCTGTAGTAAGTTGACACGATTCAGTGCTCTGACCACTCTGACGAAATGGGCTGTAGTAAGTTGACATGATTCAGTGCTCTGACCACTCAGACGAAATGGGCTGTAGTAAGTTGACACGATTCAGGGCTCTGACCACTCGGACGAAATGGGCTGTAGTAAGTTGACACGATTCAGTGCTCTGACCACTCGGACGAAATGGGCTGTAGTAAGTTGACATGATTCAGTGCTCTGACCACTCGGACGAAATGGGCTGTAGTAAGTTGACACGATTCAGTGCTCTGACCACTCGGACGAAATGGGCTGTAGTAAGTTGACACGATTCAGTGCTCTGACCACTCGGACGAAATGGGCTGTAGTAAGTTGACACGATTCAGTGCTCTGACCACTCGGACGAAATGGGCTGTAGTAAGTTGACTGACAGGAATCTGACTTACACTCAAATATTTATTTTTTTAATTTAGTTATGTTTATTATGAGTATTTAAGCACAATTTCCAACATTTATTTGTCCATTACAATTTTTTATTCAAGGGAAAGCATTCTAGATTACATTAAAAGTCATTTCAAATCAATAATTATGAAAGTTAAAAAAACAATTGCTATCTACAAATTGCTGCTAAAATTACGGGAGTGAAAGAAAAGAGATTTTTCAAAAATTCCTGCTCCAACATTGTTCTAAATATTATTAGCTATCGTTTGGCGTTTCTTTCAACCCGATAGATGTTATGGTTGGCGAGAAATTGACAAAATACTGATATGTTTTCTTTTTCTTTTTTTTTCTGTTGTTTTTTCATTAAAACTTTTCGGGATTTTTTTTTGGACCGTGCACATCCTTGGGACCTCCTTAAAATATTTTCAAAGACCCGGACCCTCTATCTGAAATGGTTCAGGAGTAGTTGCTTGTGCAAGCTCGAACAGACATACTTTTCAAATATATAACGCAATTTCTCCCATGGGGAAATTGCGCTAATATGGGGAAAATTGCGCTAAAAAAGCCTATTCGTGTCAATAACAGCTTTTCGAATTGTATTCAATTTCAGTTAAATATAGTGATGCAATCGGTAATCCCCCAATACATATTTTAATATTGAAATGTTAACGTTTCGTTTCGTCTCTTTATTTTTTTAAGAAAATCAAATGAACAAAAATCAGCTTATGTAAACACAAAATTTAAAATTTGATATTTGACTAGTAATATCTAAAATAGAATCACGTCTAACTAAATATGTTACTAATACTTAATTTTTTTCAAATGTGTATGTTTATCTTTTTAGATTGTTTGACACAGCGTAATCGCAATAAGATTTCTTATTCCCACATTTTCGTAGTATACCCATTTCAAAGCATGAGAAACGTCTAACAAATGGTGACTTTCATTATAATATTTTCTAAGTACAACTGACACTATCCTCACTTTGGTAGCAGAATTGTCATCAAAACGATAGTCGTAGCATTAGCATTAGTGAACGATTATACTTTTGCTCAAACACGACTTTTCTATAGCGCTCATGAACTGTTTATTTAATGTTTACCCATTAAAGGAAATTTTCGCATCCCCAATGCAGCTCGTCATATTATTGAAAGTTCCACATATTTGATATGTTCCCTTTTTTAAAACTAAAAATATGTTCCCCAACATAGCTCTAACTTGTTAGATATTATTTCAATTCATAACCCAGTATTCCAAAACTCCGGTGATGGCAGATTGTTCGTGCCATCTGGCGAGGGAATTGCTTTGCATGTGTGCGCTCAGGACTTCAGTCGCAGGGCTGGAGAGGTCACTTGTAATAAACTCGGACACCTGTAAGTTTGTATCGCAAATGCTGTTGCATCCATAAATATACTGGTTAAAGAGTTATTTTTTAAATGACCTCAGAGGTCAATTTTCAGCAGACGATGTGAACATTTCTTTAAGCGGCAGCTAAATAAAAGTTATGCTCTGTTTTAGAGTTTGTTGTTGTTTTTTCTCTCTCTCAAATAAGCGGTTTGAAGAATTGGACAAGCATCCCAGTAAGAACGCAATCTACGGGCCTGCAAGGTAACGAGACCGAGAAAACAATCACTTTTGAAGGAATTCAAGGCATCCTGTATGTACTCGTTATAACAACTGCTTTATTTTATTTACAGCTAACCAAAACAAAACTGCTTTAATTAAACAGTGGTGTCATGTATGTTCTTTATTCTGAAACTGTTAAGAAATATTCACTTACCAACAGTTCCGCACACAATACATAAGGGAACTATTTGAAATGGCATATGACCTAATAATGACAGAATTCAGATAGTAATCGCTTGACATTCAAAAACCATACTTTTATTTAAAACGTGAACTTACCATCTAATGTGATTTTTATTTGTCAAATGTATAATACAAAACGCGTAATAAAACGATATGGCCTTCCGAACTGGAGGGCATTGATTGCGTCCCTTTGTTTCACAGGGAAAATGATGTTGAAGAAATCAATATTTAACAAAACTTTTTACACCGCAAAATTTCACACCAGTTGTATCCACACAAAAACTCGCACAAAATATGCTAGGGAGATTTGTTTTTTAATGCATGTAACAAAAGTAACATTGATCTTAACTTGTTTATTGGTAGCAAGGTTAGTGTTACTGATTTCATGTTTCAGCCTTTCGTTTACAAAACTGATATGCTTATTTTCTTTATTGTTAATTTTTTGGTTCTATTTTTCTCTGCACTAAGTCGTTTTAATACGCTGCTGACATACGAACAGACTTCCCGAGTTACGGAATTTAAGCTGAACAAGGACGGGCAAACTACTAGTGTTTTGGGCATGGGAGACATGGTGTAAGTATCAATGTGGACAACTACCAGTGTTTTGGACATGGGAAGCCAGTATCAAGTAGTATAAGTAAGTTGTAAGTATAAACACCTTACTTATTTCCACTTGATACTGGCTTCCCAGTGTAAGTATTAACAGGCGGCTGGATAGCGAGTAAATTGTGCGCTCGCCTCACAAGCTGAGGGTAGTGGGATTGTGCCGTCGCAAAGCCACAATAAAATGATGAATGACTAACGCTAAGAAAAGTCATCCGCTGACCTGGAAGGGAGTCGGGGCACCCACCAAAGTCTACCAAGCCCCTAGTAAGGTCTAATGGAAACATAAGGGACCCCTACGACCATCGGTTATTCCAGTTATTAGGCACGGACAGACTCGGAGAATATCTTTGGGATAAGCCGTGAGGGGTGACACCAAACCTAGGGACGCCACTGAGTATCAACACGTATTCAAAGGCAGAAACTTGAAAGCATGAATCCTCACAATCACAGTTGTTAGGCACAAACTATTCCTTACTCGGTATTTTTTCATCCTGAGGTTTAGGACGTCAGCGTTTTTCCTACAAGTATTTTCACTTGAGGATTAAAATTGCGTTACGTTGTTTGAATTGTTTTTCAAATTTCTAATTACTATGTCATACTTATTTTGGTAAAATTCGCCATGGTTAACGTTAGAGAATTTCACTTTGGACCAGGTTTAGAACCAATTATTCATCTCACCGGGTTGGTATACGACAACGTGATTTATTTAAACGTGAGTGATATGCAGATTTTAAGAGTAATGTTATATTATGTGGGATCATGGGTTCAATGATTTTAACAAGTATGACAAAAATATATATTTTACTAACATCGCAGAAAAGCGTAAAGCTTGTGTGGATAGTTTTGAAAAGATTGTAAATATTGTAAAGATTGTAAAGATTTTAAAGATTGTAAAGATTGTAAAGATTGTCGCTATTTACAATGCAATCTTGACAGTTTTTAACACTCTTACATTTGGCCGGAATTGCTCTTAGTTTTCTTTATTTTATCAATATTTTTAGAGCAACCAAATTTGAATCTTTATTTATATGGTTCTGCACTAATGTAAGGGCATGACCTATATTTCATTACATAAATAGAATCGCGAGCATTTAAGAAAACTCTTTTGATCTTCATACAATATAAACACGTGCCTAATGTAGTTGAATACATATCTCTTTCTGCGCAGGATTGATCCGAAATTGACAAATGCCCCGTTCTGTTTGATTGGCTATTTGATTATCCGTCTCATAAATGAAATTAGTGTTAATTCCTTATAAACAATTATTCACTAACACCAGAAGCATGTATCCAAATATGTTAATTATTTCATGGGTTCGCTATATGAGCTGCGCCATGATCCCCTTGTCTTAACATATTTAGAACCAATGGGGAATGTGGGAGCTTAAATATGAACTAATTTCCCATTTGCATTATTGTTTTTTAATATGTGTGCAATAATTATAGGAATAAATTACTTTCAACAAATCAGCGTTCTCATGTGTAACTATCCAATAAATTTTCAGAGATTCTTGTTACAACAAATTGGTGGTTTCTGTACAATGTAATCTCAACAGTAAGTCTATCATAGTAGAAAATGCATATAATTTCCTTATTTTTGCTATAGATCGTTACTTATGATTTAAAACATGAAAAACTTTTGAACTAGTAAATATAAATTTATGAAATATTATTATCTAAAAAAAAATATCCATTTATAAAATTGTTTTCACAAAACCATGTGGAAAAAAATGTTTTAACTTTATGCATAAACATTTTTATACATGTATACAGTATACCCAATGGTCTAGGAAGGGAGAAGCGCCAAACATTAAAAAAAATATTACATGTTATCTTAAGCTAAGTTTTATTTATATAATTTCCTTTAATGGTATTTTACTCATGTGCTAGTAAATGGAGTGCGCACCAAATATGCGCTGCGGAGGTGGAGAAGGGTATTTGGATGTGGAGAAGGGTATTTTACGTGTGTTATTATTTTTATTTTATTTTTTTTTGATGAAAGGAATTGAGGAAAAGAGGATATTAAAGGCTGTTATCTTTATGATAAAAGAAAAACGGAGAGCATGGCGCCACTGTGTGTTATCTATACAGACGCTCCTTCTATACAGAAGATTATTGCGTCCACATACCATGTCGGTCTGTTGGCAAGTGAGGCAGCGCTAACATGCCACGGCTGTGAGGAACCATGCTCTTCCTAGCCGCCTGTGTTTCCCTAACTAGTGTTAGGTACCCATTTGGAGCTGGGTGGACTCAGGGACACCCTTGGCCCCCAGAAGTCAGCTGGGTGGACTCAGGGACACCCTTGGCCCCCAGAAGTCAGCTGGGTGGACTCAGGGACACCCTTGGCCCCCAGAAGTCAGCTGGGTGAACTCAGGGACACCCTTGGCCCCCAGAAGTCAGCTGGGTGGACTCAGGGACACCCTTGGCCCCCAGAAGTCAGCTGGGTGGACTCAAGGACACCCTTGGCCCCCAGAATTCAGCTGGGTGGACTCAAGGACACCCTTGGCCTGGTAACGAACCCCTGCCTTCACAGATTAGGACCCATCACCCTCGGTACGCCAGTATTGGTTCTTTTCTGGATTCTACGCTCGTCAAAGTGACCACAAAAGAAAGACTTAGTTATTTCCAAGCACTGAAGTTGTTATTGAAGGGATGCCACCATAACAAAGATTTGAAATGTTAACTTTTGAACTTATCATTTATGTTGCTAGCTGATAATTTACTACATATTATTGGCGAACGCAAAGTAAGAAAGATTCCCGAGCCACGTCACATCCCACAATACAGATCTGAACACACTCGTCCAATATCTCTTTGACTACTTTTAAACATGTGAAATCTACAGAATGCGGCCATACAAAACAAGCCCCCAGTACATCGCTTGCTGCTGGTGAAGACGCTCTGCCTGGTGTGTGGCCCTGGGTGGTCTCTTTAAAATACATGGGCAGACACAAATGCAGCGGCGTCATCGTGCATCAACAGTTCGTACTTCTAACGGCTCATTGTTTCGAGTAAGTAAAATAGCGTTCATTGTCCTTCATCAATATGGAGATATTCTGACGACCTGAAAAGGTGGCACTTTTACGGAATCCTGAAAATTTTGAAACATTTGAGGCATTGTGCAACAAATGAGTTTTTTGTCGTGTCTTTGGGTGAGACAGAACTGACCAGAGTTGTCCGTTACAATGATCATTTGGCTTACATGCCAGGCGCTAAGGATAAGACGAAACCTCAGCAACTGGCTGAAAACAGCAGTCTACTCCATTGCTGGCCCCAAAGTATAATATTTCTGTGACATTCTTAAAGTAAATCAATTACATTGTATTTGAAAGTTGTTTTTTTAATTCAAAACTACAATGTCGTCAATGAAATGAATGTTTTAAACTTCTCCAACTGTTTCTAAGAAATGTGATTGTTTACAAAATCCAACACAACACGGCTTTACCAAGTATTGGTGAGTTTTTTTTAATCTTTAAAAAAAAAGTAATCAACTAAACAAGCAATCAAAAATATTACGGGTAAAATAGGATCAATTGAGCTATTTTAGATTTCTATTCATAACTATTATATATCTAATATTTATATAAAATAATCTCTCGACAGACGCATGTTATAAGTTTAGAAAATGTATCACTGTGCCTAATACAAACCCCTGCAAAGGCCCGCTAAAAGATTAATGGTGATTCTATTTTGATATTCACCAGCGAAATAAAGGACTCGGATGAGTATACGATTGTAGCTGGGACGGTACAGTTGTCAGCGCCGAATGCTAACCGAAAGGAGCGAGCCATAAAGAGTCCAATTATTCACAAAGAATACGCCCCTGGTGCAATGAATAGTGACTACGATGTTGCCTTGGTTCTGCTGGATGAACCGCTAGATTACAATGACTTCATTTCGCCCATTTGCCTTCCCACTGACTATGACGTATTCACCAGGGCAAACGAATGCTACCTACTCGGCTGGGATGAAGCAACAGATGCCGAAGGTTAGGGTTTACATAATTTTGTAACTTATGTTGGATTTTACTGGAAAAAAACAAATTATTGAGTTAGTTCATGTACTAGATTTTAGAGTCGAATTTACAAAGTGTTGTGTCTTGGCTTATATTGCAAAATAATTGGCCCTTACCATTCATGCATCGTCTTACCATTCATGCATCGTCTTACCATTCATGCATCGTCTTACCATTCATGCATCGTCTTACCATTCATACATCGCCTGACCATTCATACATCGCCTGACCATTCATACATCGCCTGACCATTCATACATCGCCTTACCATTCATACATCGCCTGACCATTGCATCTATGTGGCCCTTTCCATTCATACATCGCCTGACCATTGCATCTATGTAGCCCTTTCCATTCATACATCGCCTGACTATTGCATCTATGTGGCCCTTTCCAATTATACATCGCCTGACCATTGCATCTATGTGGCCCTTTCCATTCATACATCGCCTGACCATTGCATCTATGTGGCCCTTTCCATTCATACATCGCCTTACCATTGCATCTATGTGGCCCTTTCCATTCATACATCGCCTGACCATTGCATCTATGTGGCCCTTTCCATTCATACATCGCCTGACCATTGCATCTATGTGGCCCTTTCCATTCATACATCGCCTGACCATTGCATCTATGTGGCCCTTTCCATTCATACATCGCCTGACTATTGCATCTATGTGGCCCTTTCCAATTATACATCGCCTGACCATTGCATCTATGTGGCCCTTACCATTCATACATCGCCTGACCATTGCATCTATGTGGCCCTTTCCATTCATACATCGCCTGACCATTGCATCTATGTGGCCCTTTCCATTCATACATCGCCTGACCATTGCATCTATGTGGCCCTTTCCATTCATACATCGCCTTACCATTGCATCTATGTGGCCCTTTCCATTCATACATCGCCTGACTATTGCATCTATGTGGCCCTTTCCATTCATACATCGCCTGACCATTGCATCTATGTGGCCCTTTCCATTCATACATCGCCTGACCATTGCATCTATGTGGCCCTTTCCATTCATACATCGCTTGACCATTGCATCTATGTGGCCCTTTCCATTCATACATCGCCTGACCATTGCATCTATGTGGCCCGTTTCCATTCATACATCGCCTTACCATTGCATCTATGTGGCCCTTTCCATTCATACATCGCCTGACCATTGCATCTATGTGACGCTTACCATTCATGCATCGCATGAGCATTGCATCTATGCGGCCCTTACTATTCATACTTCGCCTGACCATTGCATCTATGTGGCCCTTTCCATTCACACTTCGCCTGACTATTGCATGTATGTGGCCCTTTCCATTCATACATCGACCAATACTGACCATTGCATCTATGCGTAAATGCGACTTTGGACAGCATTAATTCACAAATCGTATCTATCATCTTCCTCTCCATGTCCTACTTTTCTTGAGATGCACCATTCCAGCGACAAGATTTGACTCTGTCCAGCGGCTGGTCTTGAGCCGCATTATGATGTGATGCGATCTTAATATGATGGTGGTGGTGGTGGTGGTGGTGTTGGTGGTGGTGGTGGTGGTGGGGGTAGTGTTCCATGAATTAGTTGTTTTGTAGAGTAGATGGCACTAGAGACTGAAACTGAGAGAGGGAGGGGGGGGTGAGACATATCTGAAGTGAAAGGCGATTCACTTTGACGTGGACATACAGTCGCTAACGGACATTGGATTTGAGATTTAGGGGGTGGAGTAGAAAAAAAGGCCTATAAAACGTTGGAATTATTTTTACGAAATAAATTAATGCAATTTTCTCTTAATCGCTGCTGAGGTTTTATACAAAGATTTCTTTCTGTTGACAACGTGACACAAAGTAAGGCGAAATTCAGCGAAGTTGGAGGCGAGCGAGTATCTTTTATTTATCTTGCAAAAGAAACACTAAAAGATTTTTGTTTTTTTTTAATCCATGGCATTTGTTAAATAATTCACTTGACGTTAAATTAGACTCTTAATTGAGAACATACACGTTTGTTTATAAATGATGCATTCAGCATCAACATTTGTCACTGCTGTCTGGGTAAGCTTAAATACAAAAGCCGTGTGAGTCAGCTAAATGAATCCCTAAGGGAAGGACCACCGTATAGTTTGAGGACACTTGTTTTCTGGTAGAGATTTATGTCTATCTTTAAAATCATCAATAAACATAATTTGCTATGTCTGTCCGTTTGTAATGCTATTTAATTTTAGAGAGCAGAGCTCAGCAAACAAAATTACAGCACCAAAACAAATAACTCTTTTTGAATGTCCGCATAAAATTGCTCAATATGAAAATGAGATTTAATTTTTCTTATCTTATCTTATCTGTTTACAGACGCTCCTTCTATACAGAAGATTATTGCGTCCTACGCTTATCTATGGTTTGTGTTTAGTCCTGCATTTTTATCAGAGATTTAAATGTTGATAAAGTGTTGGTTTTCCTGGATTCTTCAGGCAACCCATTCCACGCCCGAATTCCGGACGGGAAGAAGGAAAACTTGTATGTGTTTGTTCTTGCATACGGAATAAGAAAGGTGTTTTTATCCTTATGTCTATCTGAGGGTTGTATTAAGTTATCTTTGTGTTGTATTTCTAAATTAGAATTAATTGCTTTATGTATGATTACTACTTTGCTCTTGGTTCTTCTATCCTCTAGTGTTTCAAGGTTTAATGATTTAACTAATGGTGTTACTCTTTCTTTCTTCGTCTCTAAATTTTCTGATTATTTAATTATTTGATTTCAGCTGAAATATATTTATTTTGAAAACTTCCGTCATTTTTGACGGGTAATACACTAGTTATTATATATAATGCTGAATGAAAAGTTTATTAAATAAATATATCAAAATACCCTCTTCGTTCTTTAAATTATTTCAGGTACTAAAACTTTGCACCAGAGAAAGTTTATTATAACAGACATCAATAATTCACGGACTTTCCAAAATTTGGCTAAGGACAAAATAAAAGAAAACTATTGGGACTATCATCATGGCGTTATCCCTACGTGTATAGTAAGTAGGCTTTAGGCACCTTTACATAACGTCATGTCTTCAAAAGTTTTTTAAATATGTGACTTTCACTCTCTTTTCTTGAGCTACTTCAAAGTCGGTTATTGATTTTACTGGCAAGTCTCATAAAGTCTCATTAAGTCTCATCAAGTCTCATCAAGTCTCGTCAAGTCCCATCGAGTCTCATCAAGTCTCATCTAGTCTCATCAAGTCTCATCAAGCCTCATCAAGTTTCATCAAGTCCCATCGAGTCTCATCAAGTCTCATCAAGTCTCGTCAAGTTCCATCAGTTCAAGTCTCATCAAGTCTTCATCAAAGTCTCATCAAGTCTCATCAAGTCTCATCTCATCAAGTCTCATCAAGTCTCATCAAGTCTCATCAAGTCTCATCAAGTCTCATCAAGTCTCATCAAGTCTCATCAAGTCTCATCAAGTCTCATCAAGTCTCATCAAGTCTCATCAAGTCTCATCAAGTCTCATCAAGTCTCATCAAGTCTCATCAAGTCTCATCAAGTCTCATCAAGTCTCATCAAGTCTCATCAAGTCTCATTAAGTCTCATCAAGTCTCATTAAGTCTCATCAAGTCTCATTAAGTCTCATCAAGTCTCATCAAGTCTCATCAAGTCTCATCAAGTCTCATCAAGTCTCATCAAGTCTCATCAAGTCTTATCAAGTCTCATCAAGTCTCATCAAGTCTCATCAAGTCTCATCAAGTCTCATCAAGTCTCATCAAGTCTTATCAAGTCTCCTTAAGTCTCATCAAGTCTCATCAAGTCTCATCAAGTCTCATCAAGTCTCATCAAGCCTCATCAAGTCTCATCTCATCAAGTCTCATCAAGTCTCATCAAGTCTCATCAAGTCTCATCAAGTCTCATCAAGTCTCATCAAGTCTCATCAAGTCTCATCAAGTCTCATCAAGTCTTATCAAGTCTCATCAAGTCTCATCGTCTCATCAAGTCTCATCAAGTCTCATCAAGTCTCATCAAGTCTAATCAAGTCTCATCAAGTCTCATCAAGTCTCATCAAGTCTTATCAAGTCTCATCAAGTCTCATCAAGTCTCATTAAGTCTCATCAAGTCTCATCAAGTCTCATTAAGTCTCATCAAGTCTTATCAAGTCTCATCAAGTCTCATCAAGTCTCATCTCATCAAGTCTCATCGTCTCATCAAGTCTCATCTCATCAAGTCTCATCAAGTCTCATCTCATCAAGTCTCATCAAATCTCATCTCATCAAGTCTCATCAAGTCTCATCAAGTCTCATCTCATCAAGTCTCATCAAGTCTCATCGCATCAAGTCTCATCGCATCAAGTCTCATCAAGTCTCATCTCATCAAGTCTAATCAAGTCTCATCAAGTCTCATCAAGTCTCATCAAGTCTCATCTCAGCAAGTCTCATCAAGTCTCATCAAGTCTCATCAAGCCTCATCAAGTCTCATCAAGTCTCATCTCATCAAGTCTCATCAAGTCTCATCAAGTCTCATCAAGTCTCATCGAGTCTCATCAAGTCTCATCAAGTCTCATCAAGTCTCATCAAGTCTCATCAAGTCTTATCAAGTCCCATCAAGTCTTATCAAGTCTCATCAAGTCTCATCAAGCCTCATTCGGTCTGATCAAGCCTCATCAAGTCTCATCAAGTCTTATCAAGTTTCATCAAGTCTCATCAAGTCTCATCAAGCCTCATTAAGTCTCATCAAGTCTTATCAAGTCTCATCAAGTCTCATCAAGTCTCATCTCATCAAGTCTCATCAAGTCTCATCAAGTCTCATCAAGTCTCATCAAGTCTCATCAAGTCTCATCTCATCAAGTCTCATCAAGTCTCATCAAGTCTCATCAAGTCTCATCAAGTCTCATCAAGTCTCATCAAGTCTCATCTCATCAAGCCTCATCAAGTCTCATCAAGTCTCATCAAGTCTCATCAAGTCTCATCAAGTCTCATTAAGTCTCATCAAGTCTCATCAAGTCTCATCAAGTCTCATCAAGTCTCATCAAGTCTCATCAAGTCTCATCAAGTCTTATCAAGTCTCATCAAGTCTCATCAAGTCTCATCAAGTCTCATCAAGTCTCATCAAGTCTCATCAAGTCTCATCAAGTCTCATCAAGTCTTATCAAGTCTAATCAAGTCTCATCAAGTCTCATCTCATCAAGTCTCATCAAGTCTCATCAAGTCTCATCAAGTCTTATCAAGTCTCATCAAGTCTCATCAAGTCTCATCGTCTCATCAAGTCTTATCAAGTCTCATCAAGTCTCATCAAGTCTCATCCAGTCTCATCAAGTCTCATCAAGTCTCATCAAGTCTCATCAAGCCTCATCAAGTCTCATCTCATTAAGTCTCATCAAGTCTCATCAAGTCTCATCAAGTCTTATCAAGTCTCATCAAGTCTCATTAAGTCTCATCAAGTCTCATCAAGTCTCATCAAGTCTCATCAAGTCTTATCAAGTCTCATCAAGTCTCATCAAGTCTCATCAAGTCTCATCAAGTCTCATCAAGTCTCATCAAGTCTTATCAAGTCTCATCAAGTCTCATCAAGTCTCATTAAGTCTCATCAAGTCTCATCAAGTCTCATCAAGCCTCATTCGGTCTGATCAAGCCTCATCAAGTCTTATCAAGTCTTATCAAGTCTCATCAAGTCTCATCAAGTCTCATCAAGTCTCATCAAGTCTCATCAAGTCTCATCAAGTCTCATCAAGTCTCATCAAGTCTTATCAAGTCTCATCAAGTCTCATCAAGTCTCATCAAGTCTCATCAAGTCTTATCAAGTCTCATCAAGTCTCATCAAGCCTCATTCGGTCTGATCAAGTCTGATCAAGTCTCATCAAGTCTCATCAAGCCTCATTCGGTCTGATCAAGTCTCATCAAGTCTCATCAAGTCTCATCTCATCAAGTCTTATCAAGTCTCATCAAGTCTCATCAAGTCTCATCAAGTCTCATCAAGCCTCATTCGGTCTGATCAAGCCTCATCAAGTCTTATCAAGTCTTATCAAGTCTCATCAAGTCTCATCAAGTCTCATCTCATCAAATCTCATCAAGTCTCATCAAGTCTCATCTCATCAAGTCTCATCAAGTCTCATCAAGCCTCATTCGGTCTGATCAAGCCTCATCAAGTCTCATCAAGTCTCATCAAGTCTCATCAAGTCTCATCAAGTCTCATCAAGTCTCATCAAGTCTCATCAAGTCTTATCAAGTCTCATCAAGTCTCATCAAGTCTCATCAAGTCTCATCAAGTCTTATCAAGTCTCATCAAGTCTCATCAAGCCTCATTCGGTCTGATCAAGTCTGATCAAGTCTCATCAAGTCTCATCAAGCCTCATTCGGTCTGATCAAGTCTCATCAAGTCTCAACAAGTCTCATCTCATCAAGTCTTATCAAGTCTCATCAAGTCTCATCAAGTCGCATCAAGTCTCATCAAGTCTCATCAAGCCTCATTCGGTCTGATCAAGCCTCATCAAGTCTTATCAAGTCTTATCAAGTCTCATCAAGTCTCATCAAGTCTCATCTCATCAAATCTCATCAAGTCTCATCAAGTCTCATCTCATCAAGTCTCATCAAGTCTCATCTCATCAAGCCTCATCAAGTCTCATCAAGTCTCATCAAGTCTCATCAAGTCTCATCAAGTCTCATCAAGTCTCATCAAGTCTCATCTCATCAAGTCTCATCAAGTCTTATCAAGTCTCATCAAGTCTCATCAAGTCTCATCTCATCAAGTCTCATCAAGTCTCATCTCATCAAGCCTCATCAAGTCTCATCAAGTCTCATCAAGTCTCATCAAGTCTCATCAAGTCTCATCAAGTCTCATCTCATCAAGTCTTATCAAGTCTCATCAAGTCTCATCAAGTCTCATCTCATCAAGTCTCATCAAGTCTCATCAAGTCTCATCTCATCAAGTCTCATCAAGTCTCATCTCATCAAATCTCATCAAGTCTCATCAAGTCTCATCTCATCAAGTCTCATCAAGTCTCATCTCATCAAGCCTCATCAAGTCTCATCAAGTCTCATCAAGTCTCATCAAGTCTCATCAAGTCTCATTAAGTCTCATCAAGTCTCATCAAGTCTCATCAAGTCTCATCAAGTCTCATCAAGTCTCATCAAGTCTCATCAAGTCTTATCAAGTCTCATCAAGTCTCATCAAGTCTCATCAAGTCTCATCAAGTCTCATCAAGTCTCATCAAGTCTCATCAAGTCTCATCAAGTCTTATCAAGTCTAATCAAGTCTCATCAAGTCTCATCTCATCAAGTCTCATCAAGTCTCATCAAGTCTCATCAAGTCTTATCAAGTCTCATCAAGTCTCATCAAGTCTCATCAAGTCTCATCAAGTCTTATCAAGTCTCATCAAGTCTCATCAAGTCTCATCAAGTCTCATCAAGTCTCATCAAGTCTCATCAAGTCTTATCAAGTCTCATCAAGTCTCATCAAGTCTCATCTCATCAAGTCTCATCAAGTCTCATCAAGTCTCATCTCATCAAGTCTCATCAAGTCTCATCAAGTCTCATCAAGTCTCATCAAGTCTCATCAAGTCTCATCAAGTCTCATCAAGTCTCATCTCATCAAGCCTCATCAAGTCTCATCAAGTCTCATCAAGTCTCATCAAGTCTCATCAAGTCTCATCAAGTCTCATCAAGTCTCATCAAGTCTCATCAAGTCTCATCAAGTCTCATCAAGCCTCATTAAGTCTCATCAAGTCTTATCAAGTCTCATCAAGTCTCATCAAGTCTCATCTCATCAAGTCTCATCGTCTCATCAAGTCTCATCTCATCAAGTCTCATCAAGTCTCATCTCATCAAGTCTCATCAAATCTCATCTCATCAAGTCTCATCAAGTCTCATCGTCTCATCAAGTCTCATCTCATCAAGTCTCATCAAGTCTCATCGCATCAAGTCTCATCTCATCAAGTCTCATCAAGTCTCATCAAGTCTCATCTCATCAAGTCTCATCAAGTCTCATCTAGTCTCATCAAGTCTCATCTCATCAAGTCTCATCAAGTCTCATCAAGTCACATCAAGTCTCATCAAGTCTCATCAAGTCTCATCAAGTCTCATCTCATCGAGTCTCATCAAGTCTCATCAAGTCTCATCAAGTCTCATCGAGTCTCATCAAGTCTCATCAAGTCTCATCAAGTCTCATCAAGTCTCATCAAGTCTTATCAAGTCCCATCAAGTCTTATCAAGTCTCATCAAGTCTCATCAAGCCTCATTCGGTCTGATCAAGCCTCATCAAGTCTCATCAAGTCTTATCAAGTTTCATCAAGTCTCATCAAGCCTCATTAAGTCTCATCAAGTCTTATCAAGTCTCATCAAGTCTCATCAAGTCTCATCTCATCAAGTCTCATCAAGTCTCATCAAGTCTCATCAAGTCTCATCAAGTCTCATCAAGTCTCATCAAGTCTCATCTCATCAAGTCTCATCAAGTCTCATCAAGTCTCATCAAGTCTCATCAAGTCTCATCAAGTCTCATCAAGTCTTATCAAGTCTCATCAAGTCTCATCAAGTCTCATTAAGTCTCATCAAGTCTCATTAAGTCTCATCAAGTCTCATTAAGTCTCATCAAGTCTCATCAAGTCTCATCAAGTCTCATCAAGTCTCATCAAGTCTCATCAAGTCTCATCTCATCAAGCCTCATCAAGTCTCATCAAGTCTCATCAAGTCTCATCAAGTCTCATCAAGTCTCATCAAGTCTCATCAAGTCTTATCAAGTCTCATCTCATCAAGTCTCATCAAGTCTTATCAAGTCTCATCAAGTCTCATCAAGTCTCATCTCATCAAGTCTCATCAAGTCTCATCTCATCAAGCCTCATCAAGTCTCATCAAGTCTCATCAAGTCTCATCAAGTCTCATCTCATCAAGTCTCATCAAGTCTTATCAAGTCTCATCAAGTCTCATCAAGTCTCATCTCATCGTCTCATCAAGTCTCATCTCATCAAGTCTCATCAAGTCTCATCAAGTCTCATCAAGTCTCATCAAGTCTCATCAAGTCTCATCAAGTCTCATCAAGTCTCATCAAGTCTCATCAAGTCTCATCAAGTCTCATCAAGTCTCATCAAGTCTCATCAAGTCTCATCAAGTCTCATCAAGTCTCATCAAGTCTCATCAAGTCTCATCAAGTCTCATCAAGTCTTATCAAGTCTCATCAAGTCTCATCAAGTCTCATCTCATCAAGTCTCATCAAGTCTCATCAAGTCTCATCTCATCAAGTCTCATCAAGTCTCATCAAGTCTCATCAAGTCTCATCAAGTCTCATCAAATCTCATCAAGTCTCATCAAGTCTCATCAAGTCTCATCAAGTCTCATCAAGTCTCATCAAGTCTCATCAAGTCTCATCAAGTCTCATCAAGTCTCATCAAGTCTCATCAAGCCTCATTAAGTCTCATCAAGTCTTATCAAGTCTCATCAAGTCTCATCAAGTCTCATCTCATCAAGTCTCATCGTCTCATCAAGTCTCATCTCATCAAGTCTCATCTCATCAAGTCTCATCAAATCTCATCTCATCAAGTCTCATCAAGTCTCATCGTCTCATCAAGTCTCATCTCATCAAGTCTCATCAAGTCTCATCGCATCAAGTCTCATCTCATCAAGTCTCATCAAGTCTCATCAAGTCTCATCTCATCAAGTCTCATCAAGTCTCATCTAGTCTCATCAAGTCTCATCTCATCAAGTCTCATCAAGTCTCATCAAGTCACATCAAGTCTCATCAAGTCTCATCAAGTCTCATCAAGTCTCATCTCATCGAGTCTCATCAAGTCTCATCAAGTCTCATCAAGTCTCATCGAGTCTCATCAAGTCTCATCAAGTCTCATCAAGTCTCATCAAGTCTCATCAAGTCTTATCAAGTCCCATCAAGTCTTATCAAGTCTCATCAAGTCTCATCAAGCCTCATTCGGTCTGATCAAGCCTCATCAAGTCTCATCAAGTCTTATCAAGTTTCATCAAGTCTCATCAAGCCTCATTAAGTCTCATCAAGTCTTATCAAGTCTCATCAAGTCTCATCAAGTCTCATCTCATCAAGTCTCATCAAGTCTCATCAAGTCTCATCAAGTCTCATCAAGTCTCATCAAGTCTCATCTCATCAAGTCTCATCAAGTCTCATCAAGTCTCATCAAGTCTCATCTCATCAAGTCTCATCAAGTCTCATCAAGTCTCATCAAGTCTTATCAAGTCTCATCAAGTCTCATCAAGTCTCATTAAGTCTCATCAAGTCTCATTAAGTCTCATCAAGTCTCATTAAGTCTCATCAAGTCTCATCAAGTCTCATCAAGTCTCATCAAGTCTCATCAAGTCTCATCAAGTCTCATCAAGTCTCATCAAGTCTCATCAAGTCTTATCAAGTCTCATCAAGTCTCATCAAGTCTTATCAAGTCTTATCAAGTCTCATCAAGTCTCATCAAGTCTCATCAAGTCTCATCAAGTCTCATCAAGTCTCATCTCATCAAGTCTCATCAAGTCTCATCAAGTCTCATCAAGTCTCATCAAGTCTCATCAAGTCTCATCAAGTCTCATCAAGTCTCATCAAGTCTCATTAAGTCTTATCAAGTCTCATCAAATCTTATCAAGTCTCATCAAGTCTTATCAAGTCTCATCAAGTCTCATCAAGTCTCATCTCATCAAGTCTCATCAAGTCTCATCAAGTCTCATCAAGTCTCATCAAGTCTCATCAAGTCTCATCAAGTCTCATCAAGCCTCATCCGGTCTCATCAAGTCCAATCTAGTGTGCATCGACATAAGACATTGAAGTCTGCCCGTCTAAATCTACCCGTTTAATTCTCACACTAACGTCGGGCACTCAGCCAACAGATATTCAGACGTCACCTTTACGTCACAATATACTCAGCAGTGTCCAATGTCCAACCTAAGCAAGTAACTTCATGTGAGTGTTGGAGTTACAAGGTAGTTTCCACCACGGGTCATTTTTGCTTATCTGTGGCATACATTGGAAAACTTTTCTCGCTATGATCCAGTACTCTCCAGATACTGAGCTATGTGGCCATTTATCTTGTAAATGGACCGTAAGTCCACGATCTGACCCCCCCCCCGGGTCATCGGAACATTGGGTTGGTGCACCAATAAATCATCCCTTTCAAGCTGTGGAACCTCAAAGTGCCCAGTGATAAAAAGCAGAATTAATCACCCGCCAGTTGCTAGGATGCAGCCAAAATTAAAATGACACTGACCCGCTCTACCTCCAGAGATGATCGACTCAAGGCTTCCACCGAGAGCCTAGAATCGGTGAGGACAATTACGGCCCGAAAGACATTTCTCTTCGCTAGGCGTCAGCGCACGTCTTTCAAACCCCCGTGGATTACCTGGAGCTCAGCTTCGTGGCTGGTCGATGGTTTTCCTTCAATTAGTTCGTCGCACCCACTTGTACCGTACTTAAAACACGGTGCATCTGCACAGACTTTAACAATAAGGCCGCCATAAACTTCTGTTGTTTTCAGATATTCCATGTGCTGTAGCTCGAATGGGCTAGCTTTTACCACCGCCGTATTTGTCAGTGTCAAAATTAGTCAGCTTTCAAAATCATCATTCAATTAGAACTATGACTTGATTTTAGGAAGATATTTTACGTTATGATGATTAAAAACCCCTTTCCCTGGGGCATTGCCTTTAAGCTTGCGTTCATTTTCTCTTTTAATCATTCGACATTTGCACCTCTGAAAAAAACTCTTCTACGGGGTCTGGTTTCTTTGTGTAAGACACGATGATTGAAAACAAAACTCCCTATGTGGTTGTATATTTAACATTAACGATGTAGGAGGGAAAAGGGGAATTTTTACCTAAGAATTAGTGTTCGGGTCAGTTTTAAGGACTCAAATATGTCTTATCTTATCTATACAGACGCTCCTTCTATGCAGAAGATAATTGCATCCACAGACCATGACAGATGATCTGTTGGCAAGTGATGCAGCGTTAACATGCCACGGCTTTGTGGGTTCCACGCATTACCCAGCCGCCTAACTAGTGTTAGGTACCCATTCGGAGCTGGGTGACTCAGGGACGCCCTAAGCCCCGGTAACAAATCCTTGCCTTCACATGAATTCGAACCCGTGACCATCGGTACGACAGTCGAGCGCGATGCCACTCGACTAAATATGTTACGAATTGTTAACGATAAGTTCAGTACGAACTCATTTATTTATTTACCTTTGATATAATATAGAGGATGTTTTTGTGTTGTTGGTTTTTACAACTTTTTTCAGACACACATCTTGGTATTTGTTGGCTTTTAAACATTTTGGGGTTTTCCCACAAATAGAATCTCACGTGAGAATCACGAGATGAGTGACAGAGATGTCACATGGGTAAAAAGGGTGCGAAAGCAGTTGATAGAAAGTAATGGCGGATGAGTGGCTGATGTCTCCACGTTGTGAAACCTCAAAGTTATACTTGTGTATATAATGTTTATATAATAGTTATTTTGTTGACAATAGTATTTCAAGGATTTATTGCACGAAAGTCTGTATTGTCAGAACGCCTACAGAACACACATAAAAATTAAACCATTTACAATATCCCCTGGTTTTAAAACCGGGGGAAGGGACGGGAAGGGGCGTGGACATAATATTTCAAGGATTTATTGCACGAAAGTTTGTATTGTGAGAACGCCTACAAAACACATATAAAAGTAAACCATTTACGCAGTTATTTTGAAGTCTTTAAAAAATAGCAAAAAATAAATAGTAACCGAATAAATTTTTTAATAATACTTATGTATTTAGTAGAACGATAATTTGGGTTTAATTTAAACGTTTCATTTAACAGAGAACTAGCAGCAGCCCTGTCGTCTGCAAGGATGAATATGGAATCTTCAAACTTGTGGGTGTGGCCAACACGAAGACCACCAATTGTAGTGAAATATCAGTACTGTCATTTCAAAAAGTTGAACTGTACCGTGACTGGATAAACAACAAAACTGGTAAAAAATTTGAGCTCTGTAAATTAATTTAGTTTGTATTGATCGACAAACACGTTAAAATGCACATACTATATTCGTTAATTAGATAAGCTCATTTGATATATATTCTTATTATTTGATCTATTTATTTTATTTTATTTATTTTTTAAATTAATTTTTATTTTTATTTTTTTTCAATCACTTTAACAGACGTATCTTATATTCGATACTACTATCATCTTATTTTGTTTTGGTTAAAAAAGCGACGTTAAATGACATATTGATGCTTAAGAATAAACATTTATTGTAAAAATAATTTGTTGGTAGCAGGTGCCATCAGTTATATCAAGATGAGGCGGTCATTTTATGATGTGGAACAATATCTGGATTTTATGATAATTAAAAGTTTTTTTTTCAAATATTGCTTTGCTGCCTGCCTTTTTTTCGGAACCACGTAATATACTACATATTAAATATTTATTGCTCTCATTATTTTCAAAGTTCCCATTTAATTTCAGAATTATTTTTTTCATGATATCTGACTCATCTCTCATATTTACTTATCAATTAATTATGCAATTGTCACCGCAATTTAGTAATCTTTGAATCACTGAATTGAAATTATATTTTTAATTGAATAAATTATTAAAACGAGGGGAAAAGTTCATTACGATATTTCTGATAATCCTAAATAAAAAGACCAAAAGAATGAGACAGAAGTGTCTTGAAGACTTTGAGAACGTAGGCATCTGGCTAATATCTGAGGATAATGCGTATCTTATTATTTACAGAAGCTAAAGATAAACAACAGGTGAAAAATATAATTCCCCATAAATAAATAATAAATGTTTCTATTTTCTTCCCTTCAGTTTTTTTTTGGGGGGGAGGGGGGGGGATAATACAGAAATATTTTTAATGCTAATTCTGATCTCCAGTGACGATGCAAAAGAAACATTTTATTTTGTCACAAAATAGAAGAGTGACACCAGTTCTAGATACGCTTTTTATGGTTTGTATTTATAATAGTTTTAATTATACAATTGAGTTTATCAACAGCGTGTCCGTTCAGATGTGACAACAAAAAATGCATTTACGACACTGATGCGATATGTGACAATGCAGATGACTGTGGTGACAACAGTGACGAGACCAGACGATGTTGTGAGTTTCTTTCAACCCGCATTGTTATATGTCAATAACAGCAATTGTTATTAAATCCTTTAAATTATAGCATTGTTATATGTCAAGTAACAGCAATTGTTATTAAATCCTTTAAATTATAGCATTGTTATATGTCAAGTAACAGCAATTGTTATTTTGTCTTTAAATTATAGCAATGTTATATGTCAAGTAACACCAATTGTTATAAATCCTTTAAATTATAGCATTGTTATATGTCAAGTAACAGCAATTGTTATTTTAGATAATACAAAATATATCTTTCTTAGTCATATTTAACATCAAGATCATAGTCTTTATATAGTAATTTTTTCAGAGAAATGTTACCAGTCATATCTCTTGTTATGCTTATCTTTATATAACAGATTATTGCTGACTTAGTTTGCTAGTTATATAACATTTTTCGGTTTGATTTTCCGTTAATCCTTGTATTCCATTTTCTCGATTACAAGCTTACAATTTTAATATTAAAATATTCTACATTTTTTAAATGTAAATACTTTATCGGCAATTCTAATTTTAACGATAAGACATATTTTTAAAGTAATACCGTGTACTGTACCGTCTATCTATATACTGTACCGTCTATCTATATACTGTACCGTCTATCTATATACTGTACCGTCTATCTATATACTGTACCGTCTATCTATATACTGTACCGTCTATCTATATACTGTACCGTCTATCTATATACTGTACCGTCTATCTATATACTGTACCGTCTATCTGTATACTGTACCGTCTATCTGTATACTGTACCGTCTATCTATATACTGTACCGTCTATCTATATACTGTACCGTCTATCTATATACTGTACCGTCTATCTATATACTGTACCGTCTATCTATATACTGTACCGTCTATCTATATACTGTACCGTCTATCTATATACTGTACCGTCTATCTATATACTGTACCGTCTATCTGTATACTGTACCATCTATCTATATACTGTACCGTCTATCTATATACTGTACCGTCTATCTATATACTGTACCGTCTATCTGTATACTGTACCGTCTATCTGTATACTGTACCGTCTATCTGTATACTGTACCGTCTATCTGTATACTGTACCGTCTATCTGTATACTGTACCGTCTATCTGTATACTGTACCGTCTATCTGTATACTGTACCGTCTATCTGTATACTGTACCGTCTATCTGTATACTGTACCGTCTATCTGTATACTGTACCGTCTATCTGTATACTGTACCGTCTATCTGTATACTGTACCGTCTATCTGTATACTGTACCGTCTATCTGTATACTGTACCGTCTATCTGTATACTGTACCGTCTATCTATATACTGTACCGTCTATCTATATACTGTACCGTCTATCTATATACTGTACCGTCTATCTATATACTGTACCGTCTATCTATATACTGTACCGTCTATCTATATACTGTACCGTCTATCTATATACTGTACCGTCTATCTATATACTGTACCGTCTATCTGTATACTGTACCGTCTATCTGTATACTGTACCGTCTATCTGTATACTGTACCGTCTATCTGTATACTGTACCGTCTATCTGTATACTGTACCGTCTATCTGTATACTGTACCGTCTATCTGTATACTGTACCGTCTATCTGTATACTGTACCGTCTATCTGTATACTGTACCGTCTATCTGTATACTGTACCGTCTATCTGTATACTGTACCGTCTATCTGTATACTGTACCGTCTATCTGTATACTGTACCGTCTATCTGTATACTGTACCGTCTATCTGTATACTGTACCATCTATCTATATACTGTACCATCTATCTATATACTGTACCATCTATCTATATACTGTACCATCTATCTATATACTGTACCGTCTATCTATCTGAGCTGAAATTAATTCTTTTGAAAGAATAATCCCAAGTGTTAAATATTTTCTATTGTAAAATGTAAAGATCATTTTATTTTTTTCTATAATTTTGAGAAAATGAATTTTTAACCATTGTAACATTTCAAGTGTATTAGTGCGCACGCGCACTATTTTGCGTCGCACAGAGACTTTCGAGAAGAGGAAGTAAGTGACGAGAGAGAGTGACGGTTGGAGTGTGCTTTGAACCAGAAGGATATGATTTGGTTGATTTGTTGTAAAGATAAAGACGGTTATTAATATGACTGCTGGAATTCAACACATTGCTTTGTTCTATCGTTCCAAGTTAAGCCACCACTCGACTACACAAAAAAATGGTTTTTTTATAGTCAGTAAATTTTGATTTGTTATAGTCTTCAATGTTTTTTTTTGTAATGACAACTATCGTTCCTGACTGTAAAAATGCTTTTACATTCCCCACACGAACAGCTTCTTCTAGAGTGTGTCCGTTTAGATGTGACAACGGGAGATGCATATCTGAAGATGAGCTGTGTGATAACTATGATGATTGCGGTGACGACAGTGATGAAATCAGACGCTGCAGTGAGTTAAGACCTAATAATTGAAATATATCACATCGTGACAACTCGACGTATTTGTTTTAGTTTAAGTGTAATTGTTTGAACGTGTGGCCAGATTGCCTGTGTTTGGCTGAGATTGTCTGTGCTTTTCTGAGATTGTCTGTGTTTGTCTGAGATTGTCTGTGTTTGTCTGAGATTGTCTGTGTTTGTCTGAGATTGTCTGTGTTTGTCTGAGATTGTCTGTGTTTGTCTGAGATTGTCTGTGTTTGTCTGAGATTGTCTGTGTTTGTCTGAGATTGTCTGTGTTTGTCTGAGATTGTCTGTGTTTGTCTGAGATCTGCTGTGCAGAGTGAAAGGTTTCTCTCGTGAGTAATTCTTTCCATGTAGATGGGTACGAAAAATGTATTATGTATGAGGTGAAAACAAGGATCAGGGTTTTATAGTTTTATGAAGGGGTGTCCACAAACTTTTTGCATGGCGGCGAATTTCCTTTTGAAATGAAAGACCCTCGCGGCCATATTCCCCTGAAATGATGACCCTCGCGGGCCATATTCCACTGAAATGAAGACCCGAGGGGCCACATCTTTCCTGAAATGAAGAACCATCGCGGCCATATTCCCTGAAATGAAGACCCTCGCGGGCCCTATATTCCTTGAAATGAAGACCCTCGCGGGCCATATTCCCTGAAATGAAGACACTCGCGGGCCATATTCCTGAAATTGAAGACCCTCGGCGGGCCATATCCTTGAAATGAAGACCCTGCGGCCAACATTCCTTGAAATGAAGACCCTCGCGGGCCAAATTTCTGAAATGAAGACCCTTCGCGGGCCCAAATTCCTTGGTACGAAGACCCTCGCGGGCCAATTCCTGTTACGAAGACAACTCGCGGGCCAAATTCCTTGAAATGAAGGGGACCCTCGCGGGCCAATATTCCTTGAAATGAAGACACTCGCGGGCTCAAATTCCTTGAAATGAAGACCCTCGACGGGCCAAATTTCTTGAATGAAGACCCTCGCGGGCCAAATTCTTGAAATGAAGACCTCGCGGCCAAAATTCCTTGAAATGAAGACCCTCAGCGGGCCTAATTTTCCTTGAATTGAAGACTCGGTGCCGAATTCACTTGAAATGAAGACCCTCGCGGGCCATATTCCTTGAATGAAGACCTCGCGGGCCATATTCATTGAAATGAAGTCCACTCGCGGGCCGGTTTAAATATTATATCAAATGACATAAGTTGAGATGTTTTTATAGCAAAAATTTTAATGTGAAAGGGTTGAAATTGAGATATTGAATGCAGTAAATAGTTGAGGTCAGGCTCAATGCCACTGGTTTTGATACGTATGATATCACACAGGTGAGAGTCACTTATTCTTGCCCTCACACGGTTCTTATTAAAACTCATAACTGAAAATGTCTGCTCACACAAGTATGTCGAGCCAAACAAGCTGAGCATTTTCTAAGAAAATTTTCAAATCTCTTTGAATCTCTCTTTATCCAGCTGTCGGTAAAAGTCGTTGAGAGAAACCTGTTGTTGTCTGTTGCGAAATTCCTTATCACTTTGCAACTCAATGAGTTCCAGCTGCAGATTGTCTGGAGCATTATCAGGGTCAACAGAGAAAGGTGAAGAAAATAACATGATGTCCTTTTCAATAGTTGCAAAGTCCTGAAAGCGTCTTTGAAATTCATCAGCCAGGGATGTGATATCTTCAACATACCTCTGCATTTGCTCATTGAAGCTTCTTTCTGGGAAACTTGACATGATTTCATGTAGTGAGGGGAAATGTGTGGTATTAGGCTGCATTTGAGACAGTTGCCTTTGAAAAAGTTTCAGCTTGTTCCCAAAGGCCTTGATATATGGATATGGCTGGCTCACCACTGCATTTCGACCTTGAAGATTTGTGTTAAGTACGTTTAGATGTCTTGTCATATCAACTAAAAATGCAAAATCTCCCAGCCAAGCAGTATCAGATAATTCTGGCATCGGTTGTCCCTTATCTTCCATGAATTGCCAAATTTCTTTTAGAAGTGCGTAGAAGCGCTGAAGTGCTGTTCCCCGACTGAGCCACCTTACATCATTGTGATACACAACATCTCCGTATTCTCACTGGATGTCAGGAAGAAACTGCTGAAACTGGCCGTGAAACGGCTTTAGAGCGAATAGAGTTTATAGCTTTTATTACAGGCTTAATGACATGATCACATCTAAGATGTTTGGCACAAATAACTTCTTGGTGAATGATACAGTGAAGTTTAATAGCTTTGCCACCCTCCTTACTGACTTTTCAAGATTTTTTTAATAAATAAATATTTTGTTCATTAATTCATTCAAATTCAATCATTAAAATAAGGAGATGCAATTTAATAATCTTTAGTGTGCAAGAGCGTCTGTAATATAAGATAGAAATCATTAAATTTGATAAAAAAATTGCCGCGTTATGGAAAAAAGATGTTTATTTTGTAATACGTACCTTAAAATAAACAAAATGTGTTGAATATAACAAAGGTCGAAAATTTTGTTTCAAAATTTGTGATACAAAAAAACTATATAAAATTTTTAAGTTCACCGACGCATTATTCGTTTCCACTTCCAAGTCGACGAAAAAAACACACAATAAAATGACTTCATCAACTTTTACGGTAGGCCGTCAATGTTTTAGTACAATTAACTTCATCGGGTTTTAAAACAACCAATTTCCACATTTCGACGTTGTTAAAAAAATAATAATAATCCCAGATTTTCGCCATCATTTGACATACTCGAAACAATACAAAATTTCTACTTTTCTAATAAATATACTATCTTACAGAAATAATAAGTCAGTTAATTAATTATTTCAGATGAGGCCGCGGGCCAGTTAAAATGGCTTCGCGGGCCGGTTTTGGCCCGCGGGCTGGACTTTGGACTTCCCTGTTTTATGACATGGCATAAAGTGGCTTGACCACTCTTCCCATAACTTCTTGAATTGAATGAAAATGTTGCTGATCATTAAAAAAAAGTGAAAGCATATCTTTTTTACTATAAAACTTTGCCAGTGTGACTGTGAAAGAAATCAAAGAACTTCCATTAAAGCTGTGGTGGTCCGCGGACTGGTGCAGGTCCGTGGGTCATACGCCGCCGGTCCGCAGAAATTGTCAAGAAAGGACAGAAAATATAATTATAATCCTCCATTTGCAACCAATAATGCTAAATCAATCAAATATGTCAATTTTTTAAAACAATAAAATGAACAAATGAAATACATTTCGCCACCATGTATGTTTGGCATCCGCCCGTCCTCAAGAGACGGTGGCATTGACTCTTGCTCCTCTTCCCCCCTCCTCCACCTTGCTCTTCTCTCTCCACTCTTAGCTGTGAGGGTGGGTCCGCAGCTTAACACATGGGCTACATGTGTTCTTGTTAGTTTTTATCGAGAAGCCAACGTGTCATTGATAGCTTTTTTAATATTTTTTTTTAATTGATACATTTGTAACAAACCTCAAACTCAAATGGTGTGGATTCGGACAGATGATTATGATGTAGGACAGAGTAATGTCAGGTATTCAAAATGAAAAAGTCAGAACGAGACTTTTAGAAAGTTTGAAATGACCTGAAAAATGCTGAAAACATTTTATTATGAAGGACAGCAGATACAATACAGCGGCAGCTCGTGATAATAATTATTGAATAAGTAATGTTGAGGCATGCAAAAATAACACATGAATAGCAAAGTCTCACGCTAAAACCATTGGTAAATATTGTGGCAAGGTGCTCTATTGAAAGAGTGTTCTGTTTATGGTTGATAAGTTGAATTACTGCATCATTTAGAACAGTGGTTCCTAAAGTGGTCCCTAGGGACCCCCAGGGGTCCGCTGAACAGTTCAGGGGGTCCGTGGAAAATTAAAATTGATTTGGGGGTCCCTGAACAAAGCCAGGGGTCCGCGGAACGTTTAGTATAAAAATAATAAAATTATGTTGATGTTTTTTAATTATTACGTAAATAAAAATAAAGAACAATTAATACTGTAGTAGTGATTTTTAGATCCTGAGTAAAAAAAAGTTGGTTGACCTATAAAAAGAAATAGACTACTATATTTCCACAGCTGTAACCAATCAAAATGCTTGGTTAATTGAATGGTATGTCAAGTTTGATGTGTGAGAAAGTCGGAGACCCTATATGTAGGTCATAAAAATACAATCTTTTAACGGAAATGACGATGATTGCAGTGCTGGGTAAATTTTGACGTGTCGGTAAGTCATATTGATCTCATATGACTTACCGAAAGCTTTCCATTGATACCACATTTGAAATGATTGGACGATTGAAAATAAATTAATCGAGTCAGAAAAAATACTTTTTTAAAATTCATAATGCGACCAAACACCTTTTTAGAGAGTTAGCAAAATAATATTAAAAAATATGAAACATTGTTACGTCATACATGGCCAGACACCCCCTCCCCTTCTCACAAACGTTCACACTTTCTTACACCCCCTCACCCCCTCTGGAGCGTGACGTACGTTATAGATGGCCACCTAGGTGAAAAATATTTTAAACAATATAAAAAAAATATATTTTAAAAAAAATTCTTACAAATGTTTCAATTCTTTTTATCAAACATTGTTTCCGCAGACTCAAATGTCAACTGCTCCTTCGATGATTCATACCTGTGTGGCTATCTGGTAGAGAAAAACAAATGGGAACACGGCACAAGCGGCGTTGTGGTACCAGACAACACTCATCCGTTATTCGATCACACTCTTGGGAAATACCCAGGTAAAACGAATACAAATACATGTATTTAGATTTATTTTACTTTTGTCTCTCAATGTATAAAAAATATTTCATGCTAAATTTATGTGTCATGTTTTAAAGTGTTTAGAAATTTAACTGCGAAAAACCTGAGATAATTAGTAAGTATTATATTACACTGCATTAGAAATCTGTAAAACCTAAGTCTTACAACTTGTATTAGTTACTTACAATCACAAATAAGTCAGAAAAACTAACAAAAGAGCTTTATTTTTTACAAAATACGGCTATGTGTACCCTTTACGATCGAGACTAATTAGAAACACAAATAATTTATCTCATTAAGGAAATATTCCTTTTTAAAAGGTTTTTTTTTAAATATAAAGTTAAGAACGTAAACCTAACTTACATATTACATTATTATCTATTTTGAATTCCTAAGTCTTTAAAACTCCTAGTTGAGATATAACTTATCTAGGCTTCCATCTTTTTTTTTCAAAATATATTTAAACTAGTGTATTACCCGTCAAAAATGACGGCAGTTTTCAAAATAAATATCTTTCAGCTGATTTTAATATAGTGTTTGCAATTGTCCCTTTTGCCTGAAAACCGTATAGTAAATAATCAGAAAATGCAGAGACAAAGAGAGAAAAAGTAAATCTCATTTCTATATTGAAAAATTTTATGATCCAACATGCGGAAGTAAATCAGAAGCCCCGAACGTAATGCTCTTTATGGGTCTTCCCGGAACGCCCTCTCAGCTATCTGTCCCCCAAAGGAACGTAACAGCTGAGGACAACCGGCCCCGGAAGCGGTCGTTTCTGAAGCGGCCACCTGGGTATCCAGGACATAAAGTCGAAAATGCCTCCTACTAAATTGGCATCACAAGGAGGGGTGGAATTCCCTACTACGACCCGCTACCACTTTGGCGCCACCCCGGCAAAGCATACGGGTCTCCATGGTTAGGGCCGACGCAGAGCGTGGGATCATCAAAGACCTACCTAGGGTGTAAACCCACTGGAAGGTTTCCTCAGAGCTGGCGTCCGATGCGTTCTTCGCGGTAGTTTTTGCTAATCCGTACTGGTGTTCCTGGCCCTAAACCGGCACCGTTCAATAGCGTTGCTAGTAAACTGAGGGGGACGAAACGGTCGCTTAGGATTTACCCGACCCTCAACGGGTACTTTGGCTTTCATCATCGGCATTGCATCTAAATGCTTTGCCTAAGATCCGTACAGCGACTGTAATCATATGTGACTAGCACCTAGACTCTAACACCTAACACTAACATATCGGACTTAGGCATTGCTTGCCAGGAGTTGTCGGTTTTAGGTCGCGGTTCGCGGTCAAGTCGTGGCCCGCAACCCTACTCGTCCGTCGAACCCCGTAGAGGCCACCCTTTCTCGAACAATTTTATGCAGACGTTCGAAAATATTTATTTTTGGTACAGTAAATCTTTTCAAGGCTTTTTTTTTAGTGGTGCGCTTTCTAAAAAATACATATCGTTACGAACGAACATAGACAGCAAATCATATATATTGATATTCATTAAGCATAATTTTCCTATGACACGTTCCCTCAAACAGGTAAATGGCTTACAGTGCCAAGAAACAGTATAGTGAAATCGCCAGTGGTCAATTTGTCCTCACCCCACTGTTTACGTTTTCACTACCACATTCGAAAATATATTGATCTGGGTGTTGTTCTCTATGCATTTAATGGGCAGAACATGACACGAGTGTTTGATTTACACAAGGTGAGTATCAATTATGTACTTACTTTACTAAGTAAAATGATAATTAAATAATTCGTCATAAGCATGAACGGACTGAAAATTTTCACTTAAGGTAAAAGTTTTAAAAAATATAAATTAAATGCAAGTTGTAAATGCTTATGTCTGACATTTTGATTTTTTAAATCATAATTGTAAAGACTCTTTACTTTTCAAAAAAAAATGAATAACCCAATATTTTTTCCTCCGTTAAACAAAATACAATATAACTAGCTACATCTGCCTTCCCATATTTCTTTACTTCATTCCTAACAGAGAACGGGAGAGGACGTGTGGCACATGGGAAACTTTGACGTCAAATCTGGGACATTTCAGTTTTTTGTCCACACTTACGATAGTGTGATATCGATTGATGACGTTTGGCTACTAAAGGGTCCGTGTGAATCTATGAGTAAGAGTTGGGCTTTAGTTTTTGTTTTGTAGAAATTTACAGTAGTTATTTAAATAATCTATTCCTAAATATTTGCTCACAAAAATTCACTTAATTTAGATTTGTGTGTGTGTTGTGTGTTATTTAAATGAGGAATTAATATCCCTTAAACAAAAATATGTGAGACGATTCATTCTTATCGCTCATTACTTTCAAGATTTTTTTTAAAATATAGGTTTTTTAAATTAATAGAAAATTTAAAAATCAAACGATCACTCCATTGCGACTAGCATTGTTGTTATTTAAATATTTTCTACTAATGCCCCCCTCCCCAAACATAAACACAAACTAAGAAAGTATATAGTCATGTTAATTTCATAAGACATGAAGATGACGTGTGTGTTTTGTTCAACCCAATGAGTCATCCAGCTCCTGTTTTTACCATAAATCTTTTCGTTGGAGTTTGTGGTGTCGTCTGCTCAGTCCTTGTCTAATTTGTTTCTAAATCTGGCCAGCAAACCAGATTTTGACTGTATCAATTCTGGGAATGAATCAACTAATCTCAACAACCAGTAACACGTTAATTCCTGATACTATCACAAGACGACTTCCAAGACACTATATGATATATGCTATGGCGGATTAAAACGGGTGCTGATTGGGCTTAAGCCAGGCGCCCCCAATGACCCAAACTTACTATAGTGTATAATGAAGGTGGAATTGCAGCCAGGGGCCCCGAGCAATCTTGATCCGCCCCTGACTTTATGCATAACTCTCTAAATGACTTGCAGACACCCCCACCCTGGTTTATATTCCATGCTTAATCGTTACATGTCTATAATTTACTACCGGCTCAATGCATAAATGAGAAAAATAAAATATATTTCAAACACGCTCAAAAATGGTGTATAGCATTCTGCATCTCAAGTTTGATAGCATTTTCTTTTTACAATATATGAGTTTTAGAAGAAAGAAATCAATACAAACACAAGTCTTTGGTTTCGACAATATTTATTTATACATTTTACATATTATATATTTCATTATAATATTTATATTTTAGAGGAAATCTTGTGCTATTCATATGATTATGTATTACCTTGACAGAATGTTTTGTAGGAGAATTATCTTGCATGACGAATGATGTATTGCGTTGTCACCCCCTAACAGCGCGATGCAATATCATTGCCGATTGTGATAATGCAACTGATGAGTGGAATTGTTCAAGTAAGTTGCTAAATTAGAGAGGAGCTTTTGTCTAGCGTTAGTTTGAGATCGGACTCAGTGAGTAACAAAGAGAAAGAACTCAGGGTCCAGTGATGCTACAAGGGGTAAAAATGTTCTTTTATAAAGCTTGGTTTCAAAACATTTTTTAAATAAATAAAATGATTTTCTTTTTATGACTGAGTTCACTGAGCCATTATGGACAAGAAAATCTTTAATCTAGCTCTGAACTTAAGCTAAATAATTTATTAACGTTCACACATTCAATAAATGCACGAAGAGGAGGATTTGTATCTAAGAAATTGGAAATATAACTAAAAATTGATAGCTGAAAAAGAGGCCGAAAACTATCCAAAACTTGTAGATAAAAAATCTACGTCAGATTAAGATGGGATTCAAAACAGCAGTACGCAATTATCTTAATGGTAAGTTTTAATTTTATTTTAAATATTGATTTGTCAGCTGATTTTGTTTTATTTGTCAAATTTTTTTTTATTTTAATTTTTTACTCGACTATTTCCAACGCGGTATATTGTACGTCCATAAAATAAGCACAGTTCATCTCTTAAACTTTTAAAGCATGAGACATAACTCTTTCATGACTGGCTAATTATAAAATTGTTATCCTACTCACATAAATGTGTCATATTATCATTTCGCCATTTAAAATCATTGTCCAGCCAATACGACCAGGTACTAGATCCTAACCCACTGAATTTACAACAAGAGTTGAATTCTCTGAATATACAAATACAGGCTTTCGTCTTTCGTGAAGATTTAAACAAGCAGTTGAAAATAACACACTCATGTTTCATGACATTTAATTATTTGTTTAAGGCTTTCAAGATGGACTTATTCAAATATCCTAGGTCGCAACTACAAGTGTGATTTTGAAAATGGCAACCGGTGCGGACTAATCCAATCTGACAACGACTATCCAAACAATGAGTGGGTTCTTGTTAATTCGTGTAACACATCTTTGAATCTCAGGGATCACACTTTTGCCAACCCGTCAGGTAAACTTTTTAAGAGCCGTTCATGTAAAACCATAACCAAAAACATTCAACGAAACTAATTTTAAACGGTTCTGTTCATGGAGCAGACAACAGTTACACATTGCGATTATTGTGGCGTATTTCCTTATAATTTAGACGCAATGTTCAATGGCAATAAATCCGTTTCTGCTTCACAGGCACTAATTTGTAGGGAGACATAAAATAAAAAAATAAATCCTAATGTATTTATTATAATTTATACATCTCTGACCTGCGGGTGTTCTCGGATATATATATACTAGCGTATCACCCGCCAAAAATGACGGAAGTTTTCAGCTGAAATCTATTTGTTTTATAAAAAAATGCACTTTTTTAGGGCGCCGACCTTTTTCAAAAGCCCAACTAACTTGTCCTTGTTTGATAAATACGAAATATTAAACTTTCTGAAATGTACACAAAGTATTTTATAATAGGGGTTGCAGGGCGCCTGCGGCGCCCCTTCCCTTTTTTAATTTTATAATTAACCATCATCAAATCCTCTTTGATCCCTTTTCCAAAATTAAAATATGAGCGAAAAAAATGACGTCATATAATATTTTTTTACAGCGCATCTTTAATTTGCACACATTTGGATGCATTGGTGCAGTAAATTGGTTTTCCCTGCTTTCTAGGACTGACAGACACTACTTGCAGGACAATTGCAAATTATATTGTTCAATCCATGTTTTATGTCTGTTTGTGTATTTTGTGTGTGCAAGTGTAAGAAATAGTTATTTGTGTCATAACTCCAATTTTTAATGTTAATAATTCTCTGCTGCCATTACCTTTGGTGTGTAGCCGTTCTCAAAAAATAAATTATCAATTTTGACAAATGCATTTCCAGAAATTCATATTATTCTATGAAATTTGTTTTAAAAATCGGATATACTTTTTAGTGGACGGCGAATTATTTCATGTAACTCGCAAATGCAGTTTTTAGTACTTCCGAAACCTCTGAAATTATTTGCGTACAATGATGTGTATATGCTTTAATAATCGTAATGTAGAGTTGGATTCAAACTATATCATTTAGTTTTGTTTGAAATCAATTGTTATTAACATCGATTTTATTTTTTATTTTTATTTACAGTAGAGAAAGTTCCAAAAAATATCTTAATTATGTCCCCATAGGCACAATGTTGAAAATCAGCACTACAAGTATGAATGGCAACAACAAAGTCCGAATGAGACAAGTATTAAAACTGGTGCCTGAAATACACTGCATGAGATTCTTCTATGTGTCAAATTCACCGGGAACATTCATTGTTAGCATTGTCATCTTTTTTTTCTTCTAAAAACATGTTTTAAGTTCATTTGTAAAAATGTAATTTTTGTAGTTTAAAAACATCTGGGCGAGAATACAACAGGACTGAGACTTGTTATGAACTATAAATAATGAAACTTTTTTTTTAAATTGAATACACACTTGGCAGTTAAGAATCCCACACATTTTTACAAGAATTCATATACTTTTATAGTTTGCTATTGTATTTCTGTTTATGTACTCTGCAACTCTCCAAGGCATTAAATAATCCACGTTTATCCACAGTTGTACTTTGGGAACGACACGTACCAAAAAACGTTGCTAACTTTTACCAACCGCCAGACAACCTCATGGCTCCCAACACAAGTGACCCTGCCACCACGAGGTGGTCAAACAGTTATCACATTATACTACGTCGTGTACGGCTCGTTCGAGCCCCAGACATCGGAAGCGGTGATACTTTTAGATGACATATCCATTACACGGGGGCGTTGTCCTAGATTCAGTGAGTGTTAGCTAAGACCAAAAAAGTATTTTATTGAAACTAAGGACATAGAAACTCAAACTTCAGATATCTAAGCGACGCCGTGCAACAGTTTAGAACTGCCGCGCATCAAATTTTTATAAAAGATAATATAATATATGTATATGTAGGGTGTAAAATGTTGGACAAAAAATGGATGCTGCACGACTTTGCGCAAGAGTTAGCACATGGACCAATAAATCTTTAGAGGGAACATAGTCAGGGGGTTCATATGTACCCGGGTGTTAAAATGAAACTTACAACATCAAATTATAAGAAGTTAATAAAGGTTATAAATATGGGGATGTTATTTTATTGTTTGTCCCCGGGCGAAAAATATCCTAGATGTGCCTTTGATTTGTATGCCGCATTTGTTAGATGCTTTGTCAAAAAAGGTAATGTTACTGTTAAGGAATGATAATAGACAAGTTTTTTTTAATTAGTTGTGATACAAAATGTTAACTCTTTTAATATGTAAACTTGAGTTGACGCTTGAGTTTATTCAACTGACGCCATCATTTTTCAGACTGCCCTGCAGTAAGTCGTCATAACTGTAAACACGAAGCCTACTGCCTACCGGAGTCTAAAGTATGTGACGGTGTCTTGGACTGCAACGCGGGAAGTGACGAAAACTCTTGTGGTACAGCGCTTGATGAAAATAATAGAGTTGTTGTTATACGAAGTCTTATTGCTTTGGGAAAAAAAATATATTATTTTTTTTTAAATAAAGATCGGTCGAAATTTTAACATTGAAGACATTTTTTTAAAATAGCTTTCAACTGCAATTCAGCTGAAATGATATTGCAGAGCAAGAACATTATTTGATCATAATTGTTAGCATGTTTAGGTCAAAGTTATGGATCGAAAATACCAAGATTTCTTTTCATGCATTGCCACTCATGATAAGGAAAGATTTTTTTTAATCTTTACATCATGTTTTCATGACACCAAGATGTGTAGTTTATAGCCGTTAATAGGACTTTTACCCAAAAGAACTTGGGAATTGCAATTTGGATCGCTTTTTTAAATTTTATACTAACACGATTATGCTAATGAAATGCAGTAATCATACGTGGGTAAATGTGTCATATATTTGCTCACATGTTTACATTTCAGAGTGCGATTTGACACAATTTAAATGTCCAAACGCAGCGTGTATCCCAAAAAATAAAGAATGCGATGGAATAAGACATTGCCCAGGTGGCCAGGACGAAGGAAATATTTGCTGTATGTTTTTCCTGTAAAAACGTAAATATTTGTATCACTTTCTAATGTGATTGATGGCATATTCTTTCCTAATATATTTATGTAGACTGAATATATTGATGGCTAGCAAGAATTCTACAAGAACATTTGAGAGAGTTTAAGTTGTTTGACTTGATTCTCATAGGATGAAAAATTAAAGGATTTTAACAATTTGTTGTAAATTTTGAAATTCATTTAAAAAATATTTTTTCGTGTGAAAACGTCAAAAAATATATAATAAATTATCATTTCATAACCGCTCCAGTGTTTTGTGAAGTGATACATCAGGGAGCGGCTTATCATTTTGATACCTTGTTTTCTATTGTGTGGCCCGGTTAGATAGATAGCAATGTTAAAATAAATAAAACTTGCTTTTTATTTATTTTTAGTACTATTTTTAAAAATAATATTCTCGAAATTTCCACCATTTAAATGTACTTAATAAGGCTATATTAATTTTTTAAAACTTTAACATATTTTATACAACACATTTTAAACAATAATAAAATAATTTCATTTTGTTGTTGAAGTTTGCTGGCTAAGACTAGTAACTTTAAACATGCAGTTTCGTAGAGGCGGCTGACATTTCGAGGAATGCTTGAGAATTATTTTAATGTCTTTGACGGGTAAAAGTAAAATATTTTTGGGGCTCATGTGAGTAAACACATCATTATTTTTGTTTTATGCCTTTTCGATCCCGCGCCAATTGAACGTTAGAGTAAGAATGAGATTTTGAAAAATTCTTCTGCAACTGAAAGTTGAATGTCTCTAATCTCCTCAGATAACAAAAAGTCAGTCAATTGTGACTTTGAAAACCCGTTCATGTGCGGTTACACAGTTAGTCCAGTTAAAAATTCATTTCTATGGGAAAGGAGCAAAAAAAGATTTGATGGAAAGCGAGGGCCTAAATTTGACCACACGTTTGAAAGGAATGGGTCATCTAAAGGTCACTTGATTTATATCTTCTTTTTAA
>CALYLW010001140.1:0-37500 GCA_944989445.1 Ampullaceana balthica
AGAAAATTTTAACGTTCAAAAAAATTATTATTCAAATTATCAACATTATTTGAACTCTCATACTAGTACTACTGTCTACTACTAGTTCAAATAGCATTTCGATCTAAAGTGACATTCCCTGGGTCCGAATAGCCATTTCATGTCAAAGGACACACCCCGGGTCCGAATAACGAACACAGGCTATAAGGACCTTGGTCCGAATAGCCGCAGCCTTTATTTTAAGGATGTTAAAGATTTTTCAATTTCATATTATAATCATTTCGTGAGAAAAAAAACATGGTATATTTTCCAAGGGACAGAATCTACGTTATGGCAAGTTCAACACCTAGTTTATAAGTTCAGGCTCTTTGATCCCGGAAGGTTTATTTAAATATTGTCTGATTTTTTATAAATAAAGAACTTTGCTATTATCAAACATAAGAACTTTTCTTGTCATAAATGACCAGTTGATAAATTATTAAACTATTCTTAAATATTATTAAGTATTTCAATTCCTTATATTTATATTTTTATTAAATATATATTATAAATTTAACTAATTATTAATTATTACACTCATTTTCTCTAACCAGAAAATATATAAAATGTAACAAAAGAGAAATGAACAACTAAGATATAATTGCACAATTTGACTTGTTTGATCCTTATGTTAAAATATAGTGAGTACTATCTATTAACTATTATAATAGAATGTTACTTGGACTTTTCGTACTTCGCAGATGATTTTTTGAGAACTTTGACGCTTCTAAATCTGTAATGAACTCATATTGAATTTAAGGTGACATATTTCTGTCTTTAGGAGTTTAGAAATGTAAAACTTTCTGACTAAAAAATTCTAAACACATATTTAATTTTTAAAATATTTTTTTTAAAACAAAAACCTATTATTTTTTACCCACTTGTTTCTATTTTTATAATGAACTAGCAGACCCGTCGTGCGTTGCAACGATCTCAGTGAAAATGAATAAATTTAAAGAAACCAATGAGTGGTATGTTTTAAAAACTATTATGCCAGAAACGTTCACGGAAGTGTGAAAAAAATTCCAAGTTTCATAGCAAAAGGATAAGTAAATTAATAATTAAAAAGCATACAAAAGAAGAAACGATATTAATAATTAAGGGCCCCAGCCACAAAATAAGTGATAATTTAATTTTTTTCCTTGCCATTGTACTCAAGCTATATTTCTCAATATCGTCTACAATTGAACGGGGAATACAATTAATAATGTTCAGTAAAAAACACATTTGGGGCCCCTTCTCCGAGGAAATGGACAATAGGAGTTAAGTGCCATATAGTAATTTAATATAGTCTCTAAAGTTTTTATATTCTAAGTTCGGTCAAAATCCAGTTATTTTCGCATTATCTTACCCTTAAACTAATTTTTATATAGCCAATACAGGGAAAATAAACGACATTAAGGGGCCCCAGGGCCCATCCAGTGAAAGATTTCAATTTCAAAAACCTGTTCATTTTAATTTTTTTTTATCATGGATATATATTTCTCAAGATCGTTTTAACGTGAATTGGAAAAATATCTTAAACATATACGACATTTGGGGCGATATTAAGGGCCCCAGCCGCGAAGAAATTGACGTTAGAATTTCAGTGCCCTTAAGTATTTTAACATGGGATACCAAGTTTTTGAATACAAAGTTTATTTAAGACCATTCATTTACTTAGTACCTAACGCATAAAGTAAAATTTATATAGCTCATATGAGCAAAAAACTACAAAGGGCCCCAGGGCCCATTCTGTGCAAGACACAAAGTTCAAAACACCTGTTTGTTTCAATATGGATAAAAATGGATGTTTTTATCATTATTTTTCAAGATCGTTAATAAAAAAATGGGGACTACATTCTTAAAAGTTGAAGAAAAATGGAAGTTTGGGCCCCCAGGCGTGAAGGAATGGTCATTAGGAGTTTATTGCCCTATAGTATTTTAGTATTTGCTGTCAAGTTTTTATATACAAAGTTTAGTTAAGATCCATCTATTAACACAGCAGTTAACGCTTAAACTAATTTTTATATAGCTCATATTAGCAAACCATGACATTATAGGCCCCCTGCGCCCCATGAGTGTTAAATTTCGAAAAAAGTAGCCATTTACCATCCCGGGAGCATACTAAACAGTCTCGAAAAGGTTCATGACGATCGGGTGAATGGTTTAGTCAGCTAGAAAAGGACATGGACACACACACACAGACATACTTTGATTTATATATTTAGAGTTAGTGAAATAAAACGACATAAAAGGAGCCCGGGCCTATTCGGTGCAAGATGTCAATTTCAAATACCTTTTCATTTTAATTCAGTTTCATATGGGATATGTTTATCAAGATCGTTAAAAAGTGAATGGCAAAAATATCTTAAACATATATGAAATAAGACATTTGGGGCCCCCGGCCCCGAAGAAATTGACATAAAAAGTTCAGAAACCAAGTATTTTAATATGGCATACAAAGTTTTTTTTATACAAAGTTTGGTTAAGATCAATTCATTTACTCAGTAGTTAACGCATTAACTAATTTGTTATAAAGCTCGTATAAGCAAAAAACGACATTAAGGGCCCCAGGGCCTAATTATTACGAGAAATAAAGTGCGAAAAATTTGTTCATTTGAATAAGTTTCAAAATACAACAATTTTTATTTATATTTCTCAATATTGTTCAAATTGAATGGACGATAAAATATTAAAAATTTACTAAAAAAGACAGTTTGGGCCCCCTGCCCCGAGGGAATGAAAATTAGGAGTTCAGTGCCCTATCGTAATAAAATATAGACCCTTGAGTTTTTATATACTAAAAAGGGTCAAGATACATAAATTTTCTCAGTATTTTACGCTAATACTAATTTTTATAAAGCAAATATAAGAAAATAATGACATTTAGGGGCCCTTGGGCCCTTTCGTTGAAAGATGTTAATCTAAAAAATCTATTCATTTTAATTCAGTTTCCTCAAAAATATATTCCCCAAGGTCGTGAAAACTGAATGTGGAAAAATATCTTATACATATACGAAAAAATACATTTGGGGCCCCCGGCGCCGAAGGAATGGACATTTGAAGTTCTGTGACCTATTGTATTTTAAAATGGACGACCAAGTTTTTGTATTTAAATTTTGGTTAAGATCCATTCATTTACTCAGTAGCTAACGCATGAACTAATTTTTATATTACTTATATGAGCAAAAAACACATTAAGGGCCCCAGGGCCCATTCAGTGCAAGATATAAAGTTCAAAACACCTGTTCATTTCAATGTGTATAATAATGGATACATGTGTCATTATTTGTTAAGATTGTTAATAACTGAATAGCGAGTAAAATCTTAAACGTTTAAGAAATGGGACTTTTTGGGCCCCCAGCCCCAAAGGAATGACTATTAGGAGTTCAGTGCCCTATAGTATTTTAATATTGGCTATCAAGTTGTTATATACAAAGTTTGGTTAAGATCCAACAATTTAAACAGTAGCTAGCGCTTAAACTAATTTTTATATAACTCATATAAGCAACAAATGACATTATGGGCCCCCGGTGCCCCATGAGTGTTAAATTTAGAAACAAAAAGTTGCCAGTTACCATCCCAGGTGGGTAATCAACAGTCTCCAAAAATTTCATGATGATCGGATGAATGGTTTAGTCAGCTATAAAGGACATGCACACACACACACACACAGACATACTTTGATTTATATATATATAGATGATTTCCAATTCTTTCCATTTGCAAAAGTTTTGGTTGTGTTAAGCTGGTGATTTTAGATTGGTTACTTTGGTGTTTATATTATACATTTGTTGAATAAATTTGGTGAGCGATTTGATTTAATATTTGAGCTCTTGCTCAAAACAAACAATATTTAAAGGTAACATATTTATTCTTTAGAAAAAGAAAAAAGCCATTTTAGTACGTGAATTCCCCCCCTCCCCCCAAAATCAGTTTTCTATCGTTTATATCAATCTCACTTTAGCTGTCTTGTCTCACCGTGTGGTGTAAGGTCCGTGTGATATTTGGTGAAGTTAAAATCCAATTCTTGCACAAATTTCTTATCTCGCTGCATTAATAAGAATCGCAAATTTTTCTCTTTTCATTCATTTTTTTATTTCGCTAAAATCTCTGTATGTTGTTGAAATTCGAATTTAAAACAAAAATTCATTGTTTACAGTACTTTTTGCTTCTGAAACAACAATGGTTGTAAAACTTGAAGAATCATTTCATGTAAAAAAGAACATCCGTTAGATACGTTCTTATCCTGCATACCAGCCACTTTGTGTACCCAGTTACACGTAGCATCCTATTACATGCACTATAGAATCTTCTACTGCAAGTGTTTGGACAATGACAAATTTCAAATATTTTTATAGTTTATCTCAAATTTGGTACCAAATAAAACCTTCTTTGACTATTTCTTTTCATCACTATACATCTAATCGATTCCATCTCGCTCACAGCACACCAGATCTCAACATGCACTCTCTCATATAACCCCATCGCTCATACAAACCTCTCGAGAGCCCACTGAAGTTCAAAGCATTCGATCACCACCTATCGTCCTCGACCGCGTCTCGATCACTACTTCGTAACTGTACTCATGGGTACTCGATACACCTGAAAGGCAGCTACCAGCTCGAGTCCCTTTCCTGCGCGTAAATTAATCTACGAACGCGACCCTTCTTTATATAGACTCACCCCCCTCACCCCCCCCCCCCCCCCCCCCCCCCCCCCCCCCCCCCCCCCCCCCCCCCCCCCCCCCCCCCCCCCCCCCTCCCCCCCCCCCCCCCCCCCCCCCCCCCCAACTTTCCTCCGCCCGCGCCCCACATTTTTACCGCCCCCCCCCCACTTTTTTGCTCACACGCAATTCTCCTTGATGACATCCCGACCATATCTTGTCCGACCAGTGTCGGATTTAGGTTTGTCTGCGTGGGGGCGGGGGCAGGAGAATTTCAGGGGGCGCCGCAATTTTTTTTTATTCATTCACTTAGTGCAAATATTTCTAGGTGCTGAAATAAAATTCATTTGTCTAAATTGCTGGTTCTGCAATGAAGATTAGAAATGTGATATCAGATTCACTCTTATTGCTATATTTTATGTTGAAAAAAACATTTCTGCTCACTTTAAATGTGAGACTCACTTTAATAAGTTTTCATCTTAAGAGACTGCTGCAGTCTCAAATATGAAATATATGGTGTGTTGTTTATGTTACATACATTTTCAGAGTTGCCTTGTGGCAACTTGCTAGACAAAAAGAAACATCTAGTCTTAAGTAGATATGGTTAATCAATTGTATTTATGAAAATGGTAGTTAATTTGGGAGCTCATATTTGTGACAAAATCTAAATTTCTCATAATCCTTTGTGTTCACTTTCAATTGCTGAATATCCTAGCAGACTTTAACATAGAAAACTCTGCATAATTATAGTCTTTGGGCTAAACAAAACATCTAAAATGTTTTGATAATGAGGTAGAATGTGATTAAATTCTTTATAGTCCTCCAATAGTTTGTTGTACTACCTGCAAGATGACTCATTAGTTTGTTCAGCTTGCCATAAATAGCAGTGACAGTAACTCAAACAAATAACTAAGTGTTAAATAATAAATGCTGCTTTGATCATTCAAAGTACATTATTTAATATTCTTTTTGTTTACATCAAACCATTGCAATGAATCTCTTCAATATTTAAACAATTGATTTATATTCAGGAGAGTAATAGGTCACAAATGCAAACAAAATATAATGTATTTTAAAAAATGTTAATGAAAGACACAAGTAAAATGCAATTAAAGAAATCATTTGTCATATACATATTATATGCATGTATCATATGTAGGATAAAAAGATAACAGTAAATTATTAACTTAGTTCCAAAGAGAACAACTTATCTTACTAATAAAATTTTAAGAGCTACTGTTTTTAGGTCTTGTAATAGTTTTCTATCTGAAAGAATGACATGAGAATGTTAGCTGGCAAAATAGTTCAGTTTAAGACCAGGTAATCTAATGCTACAAATAATGAAAATCACAAAGACTTTGGTGGAGCGGATTGGTCAGGATTAGAAACATGCACACAAAGAGTGCCAATAATTTTATACTTATAAATTAACTAAACAATTTACTTCAGAATTTAATAAATAGAAGCGCTTATGAGGTTTAACATATGTGGTTCACTCATTCTCTCACTTATAGATCTCTCTTTTGCCTTCTAAATTAGAAATCTTTCATTTTTATACCAAACACCCACCCCACGTGTTTAGTCATATTAAATCGAAGTACTTGAACTAATAAGTTTTAACTTATTTTCTTCTTTTTAGTCCGCTTATAAAAACGTGGTTTTTAAAAATCTTTTTTTTTACTTCTATTTATTTTATTCTTTTTAGTCCACTTATAATAACCTGGTTTTTAAATATATTTTTTTACCAAACACCTCACAAGCGCCCGCCCAACGTTTTAAAAACATTGTGATGTGGTCACGGGGTGAACTCACGGATGTCAACAAAAGCAGATGGTACAAATGCTTATATATAGACTATAGATAAACTAAAAAGTTCAATAATTTAATAACGGTACATTCGATCGATCTGAAATTTTTATACAATGCATTGTCATCCAAGATCTATCTGTGTTAACATTTTCAGATCTCTAGGACCATCAGAAGTGGTTCAACTTTACGTTGGCAGATTTGAAAAAATCTTGGACAAACATGAACGAAAGAAAGTTAATAAAACGTGGTTAAAAAAATAATTTATCACTTGAAGTTTGAGCATCAAACTTTGGGAAAATCAAATAACTTTTCACAAACAATGATTTTAAGTTCCTTAAATAAACATTTAAAACTCTAATAACAATGCAGGACTAAACACAAACCATGGATAAGCATAGGACGCAATATTCTTCTGTATAGAAGGTGCGTCTGTAACAGATAAGATAAGATAGAACACTTATCACTATATAAATTGCTTTCTACGTGATTTCATTTAAGCTAGATCATGTTCAATTGAAATTAATGCCAATCCAAACAGACGTTTGTTTGTCATTGTTGAGCGCAAATAATAATTGATGAGTTTCAATCTACTGAAACTTCTTTCAGCAGTAGCACTGCTAACAGGAAGAGTCAAGTAAATTTTATAGAGTATTGACAAATTAGGGAGACCTGATGCCATTTGTTTTTCAGTCAAGAATGGCGGACGCTTTTTAAGTTGTTGTTCACTAGATAACATTTGATTAAATAGGCGCATACAAATCTTTGAACGTATCAAATTCTACGATTGCTTCTTCAAGGATAATGTCGTGTTTGTAAATTTTGCATAAACTTTGAAAATAATCTTTATTTTCTTCCGACACTTGGGATGGATCAATACAATAGAAATAAGTAACTGTGCTCCAAAAGTCATTAAATCGATCATCTATTTGTGTTACAAGTGTATCCATGATAATGAAGTACGTTTCAGATTTAAAGCGTGTAGTTGGATCATTAGCCATTTTATCTCTGCTAAGTTCGCCTGCCATACTTTTCTTTTTTGCAATTCACTTTTCTTTAAATTCTGTTTTAACATCTAGTTTGGAACACTTTTGGTTAATAAATGATTTGACATCTACATTTAGAATTTCAAAAGCTTCATCGCTTCTCATTTCAACAAACTTATTTCTTCCAAAATCGATCAATTGTTTTGCAAGTAGTTTGATAACACGAAGATAACTTTTGTACAAATAGCATCAGAAAAAGAAACGAATATTTTGTTATTAAAACAGATTTTCCCATAGTTTCTGCTCTGACACTTCCTTTATATTCTGTTGATTCCCCTGAATCAAATGTGGCTAGAATAGCAGAGAATGATCCAACAACTGCATGGACTGCATGCTTACGGCTTGCACATCTTGTATCAGATAGACATAAGGATAAAAACACCGTTCTTATTCCGTATGCAAGAACAAACTCATACAAATTTTCGTTCTTCCCGTCCGGGATTCGGGCGTGGATGAGTTGCCTGAAGAAACCAGGAAAGCCAACACTTTATCAACATCGCTATAATCTTCTGTATAGAAGGATCGTCTGAAACAGATAAGAAGATAAGATCAGTATCAGAAAGTCGTTTCAGTGTATCTACTGTTGATTCATATTGAGATTTCTGGTGTTATTTTAGAGTATGTAGACGTGGTAAACTAGACGTAAGGAATGCATACAACCTTAAATCTGTGCCAAAAAAACAACTTTACATCCCTGTTTACAGACATTGCTTCGATAGTAACTAAATTCAAAACATAGGCACAACAATTGGGTGAAAGTTTCTTTATCTGAGTTGAAGGCCACTCTTAATTCCAGAGTATGCTTGTCCTCGACAGAGTGTGAAATCAATGTTGCACTTTTTTTAGTTCAGTTAAAATCTTATCAGCAAATGCGGCAGCATTTTTTATTTATTGTTTTAAGTCCCATAAATGGTGGTCGTAGGGGGTCCTAATGTTTCCATTAGAACCTTCTAGGGGCGGTGCTTGGTCGCCCCATCTCCCTTCCAGGTCAGCGGAGAACTTTCTTAGTGTTAGTCATTCCAATTTTATTGTGGCTTTAACGTGGGCTAGATCCCACGCCCCTCAGCGTGTGAGGCGAGCGCACTATTCGTTATCCAGCCGCTGTTTACCAACGTATAAAAGCCTATAAATCTTTCCCCATGTCCCGATTAAAAAAAAATAACCTAAAGAAACTGACATCTTATCAATTCTAGATATATCAATGGTTGAATCAATAATTAAAGAAAAGAATTGTGCAGACTTAACTTCATTATCAATTGTCGCCGATAATTCAGATGCGTGTGATTGATTTAAACCAGATATTACAGTTTCGTCATTTGAAATACGATATTTAGCAACCAGTTTGGTGTTGATTAGAAGTTTCGTGTTTAGGAAACTTTTTTTCTGCTATTGTGACACCTTTTTAGTGTTCATCGAGGCGTCATTAGGGGGCGCCATTTTAGACCCAACAGGGGCGCGGGGGGGAGGGCAAGCCACCCCCCCTGCCCTATAGCTAAATCCGCTACTGTTTCCGACCTGTGGTCTCACCTTTTAGACAAATATTGTTCTCATAAGGCACCAGGAACACACCAAGCTGCCACAGCAAACAGCTTGTAACGTAATATTAAACCACTTCTGATGGTCCTAGAGATCTCAAAATTTTACCACAAATAGATCGTGGATGACAATGCATTGTTTCGAAATTTCAGATCGATCGAATGTACCGTAATGAAATTAATGCACTTTTAGTTTTTAGTTTTTGTCTATATAAAATATTATCACTCGCATCAATGAACCATGCCTCAATTCACCCTAGAATGAAGTCAGATGTGGGTGGTAAAGAGTTTTTATTACATACTAGCAGACCCGTCGTGCGTTGCAACGATCAAAGTAAAAAGGAATAAATTTAAAGAAACCAATGAGTGGTATGTTTAAAAACAATTCTGAAGAAACCTTCGTGGAAGTGTCAAAAACAAATCCAAGTTTCATAGCAAACGGATAAATAAATTAATAATTAAACAGCGTACAAAAGAAGAAACGATATTAAGGGCCCCGGCCCCAAAATGAGTGATATAGTTTTTTTATTGCCATTGTACTCAAGCTATATTCCTCAAAATCGTGTAAAATTGAACAGGGAATACAATGATTAAAGTTCAGTAAAAAGACTTTTTCGAAGGAATGGAAATTAAGAGTTCAGTGCCCTATAGTAATATAGGCTCTTACGTTTTTATATTCTAAGTTTTGTCAAAATCCAGTTATTTTCTCAATATCTAACTCTTAAACTACTTTTTATATACCTAAAATAGGGGGAAAATAACATTAAGGGGCCCCTGGCCCATTCGGTGCAAGAGGTCAATTTCAAAAACCTGTTCATTTTAGTTCATTTTTATTGTGGCTATATTTCTCAAGCTCTTTAAAAAGTAAATAGGAAAAATATCTTAAACATATACGAAAAAAGATATTTGGGGCCCCGGCCCCGAAGATATTGGCATTAGAAGTTCAGTGTCTATAGTATCTTAATATAGGCTACCAAGTATTTGTATGCAATGTTTGGTGAAGATCTATTAATTTACTAAGTAGCTAACGTAGAAACTAAATTTTATATAGATCATATAAGATAAAAACGACATTAAGGGCCGCAGGGCCCATTCTGGGCAAGATATAAAGTTCAAAACACCTGTTCATTTCAATTAGTATAAGGATTGATACATGTGTCATAATTTGTCAATATTGTTAATGACTGAATGGTGAATAAACTCTTAAACGTTTAAAAAATGTGAATTTTTGTGCCCCCAGCCCCAAATGGAATGAATATTAGCAGTCGAGTGCCCTATAGTATTTTAATATTGGCTATCAAGTTGTCATATACAAAGTTTGGTTAAGATCCAACAATTTACACAGTAGCTAGCGCTTAAACTAATTTTTATATAGCTGATATAAGCAAAAGATGACACTATGGGCCCCCGGTGCCCCATGAGTGTTAAATTTAGAAAAAAAAGTTGCCAGTTACCATCCCAGGTAGGTACTTAACAGTCTACAAAAATTTCATCATGATCGGATGAATGGTTTAGTCAGCTATAAAGGACATGCACACACACACACAGACATACTTTGATTTTTATATATATAGAAGAAGATATATAACCAAAAAAAGACATTGAGGGCCCCGTGGCCCATTCTGTGCAAGATATAAAGTTCAAAACCCCTGTTCATTTCAATTTGTATAATAATTGATACATGTGTCATAATTTGTCAAGATTGTTAATTACTGAATGGTGAATAAAATCTTAAACGTTTAAGAAATGTGAATTTTTGGGCCCCAGCCCCAAAGGAATGAATATTAGCAGTTAATTGCCCTATAGCATTTTAATATTGGCTATCAAATTTTCATATAAAAAGTTTGGATAAGATCCAACAATTTACACAGTAGCTAGCGCTTAAACTAATTTTTATATAGCTCATGTAACAACAAATGACATTATGGGCCCCCCGGTGCCCCATGAGTGTTAAATTTAGAAAACAAAGTTGCCAGTTACCATCCCAGGTGGGTATTCAACAGTCTCCAAAAATTTCACGACGATCGGATGAATAGTTTAGTCAGCTATAAAGGACATGCACACACACACACACACACACAGACATACTTTTATTTATATATAACTAGTGCTCTATAGTATTTTAATATAGGATATCAAGTTGTTATGTGCCAAGTTTGGTCAAGATCCATTCATTTTCCAAGCAGCTAAGCCTTAAACTTATTTTTAATAGCTCATATAAGAAAAAATTCTCATTTTGGGCCCCCGGCGCCCCATGAGTGTTAAATTTTGAAAAACAAAGTAGCCTATTTCCATTCCGGGAGCGTACTTAAAAGTCTCCAAAAGTTTCATGGTGATCGGATGAATGGTTTAGTCAGCTATAACAGACATGCATACATACATACATTGATTTTTATATATATAGATAGAAGATATAAGAAAAAAAAGACATTTAGGGCCCCTGGGCCCATTTGGTGATAGATGTAAATTTCAAAAACCTTTTCATTTAATTAAGTTTCCTCATAGATATTTTCCTCAAGATCGTGATTAATTGAATGGGGGAAGATACATTAAACATATACGAAGAAAAGACATTGGGGGCCCTCGGCCCCGAAGGAATGGACATTTGAAGTTATGTGCCCTATAGTATTTTAATATGGACTACCAAGTTTTTGTATTCAAATTTTGGTTTAGATCCATTCATTTACTCAGTAGCTAACGCATAAACTAATTTTTATATATCTTATATAAGCAAAAAAGACATTAAGGACCCCAGGGCCCATTCAGTGCAAGATATAAATTTCAAAACCCCTGTTCATTTCAATTTTTATAATAATGGATACATGTGTCATTATTTGTCAAGATTGTTAATGACTGAATGGTGAATAAAATCTTAAACGTTTAAGAAATGTGAATTTTTGGGCCCCCAGCCCCAAAGGAATGACTATTTGCAGTTCAGTGCCCTATAGTATTTTAATATTGGTTATCAAGTTGTCATATACAAAGTTTGGTTAAGATCCAACAATTTACAGTAGCTAGCGCTTAAACTAATTTGTATATAGCTCATATAAGCAAAAAATGACATTATGGGCCCCCGGCGCCCCATGAGTGTTAAATTTAGAAAACAAAGTTGCCAGTTACCATCCCAGGTAGGTATTTAACAGTCTCCAAAAATTTCATGACGATCGAATGAATGGTTCAGTCAGGTATAAAGGACATGCAAACACACACACACAGACATACTTTGATTTTTACACGCTTTTATTTAAGTCACAATGTTTGTATGTTGTATCCTTCCTTCAAATATTGTAACGTAAAATTAAACCACTTCTGATGGTCCTTGAGATCTCAAAATTTTACCACAGATAGATCTTGGATGACAATGCATTGTATCAAAATTTCAGATAGATGGAATGTACCGTATTGAAATTATTGTATTTTTAGTTTATATATAGTCTATATATAAGCATCGGTACCCGTCTGCTTTGTTGACATCCATGAGTTCACCACGTGGACATATCACCGTGGTATAAAACGTTGGGCGGGCGCTTATGAGGTGTTTGGTATAAAAAAAAATAGTGGTCAAAAAGAGGTGTGGTCTCCAGACGTGAATTTTAAAGAGTTTTTAATATAAGTTTTAAAAAATAGCTGTAAAAACAAAGTTTTTGACCATAAATCCCTTATATATGAGACATAACTAAAAGTAGTTATTATGTTAAAAGCGTATCCTTTTTAAAAAAAAGATTTTTTAAATATTACTTATTACAAGCTTTTATTTAAGTCACACTGTTTGTATGTTGTATCCATCCTTCCTTCAAATCTTGAAACGTAATATTCAACCACTTCTGATGGTCCTTGAGATCTCAAAATTTTACCACAGATAGATCTTGAATGACAATGCATTGTATCAAAATTTCAGATCGATCTAATGTACCGTATTGAAATTATTGCATTTTTAGTTTATCTTTATATAAGCATCGGTACCCGTCTGCTTTGTTGACATCCATGAGTTCACCACGTGAAAACATCACCGTGGTATAAAATGTTGGGCGGGCGCTTATGAGGTGTTTGGTATAAAAAAAAATAGAGGTAAAAAAAGATGTGTGGGCGTCAGACGTGAATTGTTAAGAGTTTTTATTGTAAGTTGTAAAAAATAGCTGTAAAAACAAAGTTTTTGACTATAAATCCCTTATATATGAGACATAACTAAAAGTAGTGATTATGTTAAAAGCGTGTCATTTTTAAAAAAAAGTTTTTTTTAAATATTTATTTATATAAAATATTATCACTTGCGTCAATGAACCATGCCTCAATTCGCCCTAGAGGGATACAATTATTATAACTTTGAAAAGTACTATCAATATCAAGTCTTGCTGGCCGAAATATAAGCGTTATCGATTGCCGACATGGGGGTACGAGGTTCAATTTTCAGTTAGGGGAAAAATTGTTTTTTTGTATTATACATATTTAGTGCAATTTCTATATGTAAATAAAAGCGTGTCCTTTTTTAAAAAAGATTTTTTTTACATTTAACTTATTTCAAATTAAAATAATTTTTTTTAAAATTATTTTAATTACTATTTTACACGCTCTTATTTATCACACTGTTTGTATGTTGTATTTTCCATCTATCCTTCCGTCAAATCTTGTAACGTAAAATTAAACCACTTCTTATGGTCGCATAGATCTCAAAATTTTACCACAGATAGATCTTGGATGACAATGCATTGTATTTAAATTTCAGATCTATCGAATGTACCGTAATTAAATTAATCAATTTCTAGTTTCTCTCTATTTATCTCTATTTAAAATGTTTAGTCGTCTGCTAGAGTTTACCTCCACGGCTCAATGGTTTGACTCCAGCCCTCGTTTACCAAATTCCCGTGTTTTTACATCAAGGGGAGATCAGCGTGTTTCAGTCTGTAAATGTTTGTCGCGCGATGAACATTAACAATACATTTAGTTTTATCTCATATATAAGGGATTTAATGTATAGTCAAAAACTTTGTCTTTACGGGTTGTTTAATTAACACTATCACATTAAGTTATATAAACAATTCACACTAGAGGGATACAAGAAATTTCAATGTGTTGATGTCAGCAGTGGTTAAAAGCGTGTACTTTTTTTTAAAAAAGAATTTTTACACGCTTTTATTTAAGTCACACTGTTTGTATGTTGTATCCATCCATCCATCCTTCCTTCAAATCATGAAACGTAAAATGAAACCACTTCTGATGGACCTAGAGATCTCAAAATTTTACCACAGATAGATCATGGATGACAATGCATTGTATCAAAATTTAAGATCGACCGAATTTACCGTAATTAAATTAAACAATTTATAGTTTATCTCTATTTATCACTATTTAGAATGTATAGTCGTCTGCTAGAGTTGACCTTCACGGCTCACTGGTTTCACTCCAGGCCTCGTTTACCAAATTCCCGTGTTTACAACAAGGACAGGGGAGATCACCGCGTTTCAGTCTGTAAATGTTTGTAAATAAAACTAACCCGTAAAAACAAAGTTTTCTACTATAAATCCCTTATATTTGAGTCATAATTAAAAGTATTGATTATGTTCCAACGCCACAAATATTTACAAACTGACACCGAGTGATGTCCCCTGTCTTTTAACGGGGGATGGGACGTAAGGGGGTGTCGGCACGACGGTCGACGTCTAAGCGTCAACTCAAACATTCACGTGGGAAAAAAACAAAAAAAAACAGTGAATTTGAATTACATACCTCATATAAGGATAAACTAAAAATGCATTAATTTAATTACGGTACGTTCGATCGATCTGAAATTTTGCCACGATGCATTGTTAGGTTAGTCGGGTCCGTGTGCCAAATTTCAGTTCGATCGGATCACGGGAAGTGGGTCAATTTTGACTTTTGTTTCTCCGCCCGCCCGCCCATGAGATGATGAGATGACGACAGACAGACAGAGACGGCCGCGAAGTTAATATAAGGGATTTAATAAAAGCGTGTCCTTTTTAAAAAAAATATTTTTTTTTACATTTTACTTATTACACGCTTTTATTTAAGTCACAATGTTTGTATGTTGTATCCATCCTTCCTTCAAATCTTGTAACGTAAAATTAAACCACTTCTGATGGTACTAGAGATCTCAAAATTTTATCACAGATAGATCTTGGATGACAAGGCATTGTATCAAAATTTCAGATAGATCAAATGTACCGTATTGAAATTATTGTATTTTTAGTTTATCTATAGTCTATATATAAGCAACGGTACCCGTCTGCTTTGTTGACCTCCATGAGTTCACCACGTGGACACATCACTTTAGTATAAAACGTTGGGCGGGCGCTTATGAGGTGTTTGGTATAAAAATAAAACAAACCCGTAAAAACAAAGTTTTTGACTATAAATCCCTTTTATATGAGACATAACTAACAGTATTGATTATTTTCAAACATTTACAGACTGAATCTGTCTTAACTCAACTTTGCATCATAAGGCTAGTGGGGGGGGGGTGGGTGGGGGGGGGAGAGGGGAAAAGTCTGGTCACCGATTCGCTTGACCGAGCTCAGAGTGACACGTAAAATGTAAACAAAAGCGCCCGTCGCTTCGTTGGGTCGCCTCAATGCGTCAGCTCAGAATTTCACGTGGGAAAAAAACAATAACAAACTGTGAATTTAAATTATATACCTCATATAAGGATAAACTAAAAATGCATTAATTTAATTACGGTACGTTCGAATGATCTGAAATTTTGATACGATGCATTGTTAGGTTACACGGGTCCGTGTGCCAAATTTCAGTTCGATCGGATCATGGGAAGTGGGTCATTTTTTACTTCTGTTTTTCCGCCCGCCCAAGACAGAGAGAGAGAGAGAGAGAGAGAGAGAGAGAGACGCCGGTGAAGTTAATATAAGGGATTTAAAAATAGTGGTAAAAAAGATGTGTGGGCTTCAGACGTGAATTTTAATGAGTTTTTAATATAAGTTTTAAAAAATAGCTGTAAAAACAAAGTTTTTGACTATAAATCCCTTATATATGAGACATAACTAAAAGTAGTGATTATGTTAAAAGCGTGTCCTTTTTAAAAAAAAAGATTTTTTAAATATTGCTTATTACACGCTTTTATTTAACCCCACAAGGTCGAGTTATCGAATTTTAGATAATAGATTTGATTACTATATAACGAGTTTCCGAATTCTAGGTTTTTTAGATATCCCTTGAAGAAGTACTAAAAATAACAGCCAATCATCGTTAAATCTCACATTTGCTGCAAGATTAGTGTTTACAAATGGTTTTCTTCCTTGAATAAAGCAGTGAGTTAGTGATTACGTTGATTTTTAGTGTCCTTGAACAAGTTGGACAAGCTTGCCAGAGGTGAAAGTCGCTATCGATGTCAGGGCAGCATAACCTGTATGGTATGGCAGGATCGGAAGCCAATTACATTCATCTCAAACTTTCATGACCCACAACGAATAGGAGTAGCAAACAGAAGAAACAAAGATGGAACACTTGATGAAGTTCCGATGCCACAGCTCGTCCAGGACTACAATCGCCACATGGGTGGTTGAGACAAAAATGATCAAATGATGCGCCTCCATCGCTCACGCCGTCGTTACCGGTGGGGGCCTTTTCATCAAATTCTTTATGTGGGCCTGCTACAATACATTTGTTATCTATGTGTCTAAACTAGAAGCAGCTGACAAAAATCCCATGTTTTACACTAGATATATCCAGAAGCTCTGCATTGACCTGATTGGCAATTACCGCTCAACAGCTATTCGCCGAGGACAAATGGTACCATGTCACCAGTGCCAAACACCAGGCAACCACTGGCCTGAAATTCCAGAAGCGACTGCTTCCAAACATGTCTGCACTGTCCGCTTGAAAAAACACCTTAAATACAACAGAGCACACCCTAGTGGAGCATACAAGTACAACCCACATAAGAAGGTCAAGAGCAACGTCAGGTGCTCTATGTGCAAAAAGTACCTCTATGTAAAGCATGGCTCATCCTGCTGGGAAGACTACCACTCCAATGCACTGTTCAACTAATTAAACAATTATTATATTCTAAAATAAAATTTAAAAAAAAATAATAATAATTTTTTTTAAAAAAGAAAAAAAGAAGAAGAAGAAGATGCTGCGCGGTAATTCTTAACTGCTGCGCGGTGTTGGTCGAAAACTGCGCGGCCACGTGGTTTCACAGCTCAGAGGGAACATAGGTGCAAATTTGCACAGTATCCATTTTTAAATAATATTTTTACTAAATGTGAAGTGCGGTAATTATAAACTGCTGCATGGCGTCGGTTAGATATATGAGTGGCCGCGTAGCCGCGCAGCCACTCAGCTTGAATGGGACATTGGATAGAATGTAGGCCTATTTCCTGCCAAATCTAAAAGTTTGCGCTCATTCTGACCACTGGTTTTCATGATACTAGCAATTTCATAACCCATTTACATTTATTTTTTCTTTCCTGGGGAGGCCAGGTATAGGGGCAAATTAGCTGGGGGAGCTCGGACCTGGTAGGGTTAAGTCACAATGTTTGTATGTTGTATCCATCCTTCCTTCAAAACTTGAAACGTAAAATTATACCACTTCTGATAGTTCTAGAGATCTAAAATTTTTACCACAGATAGATCTTGGATGACAATGAATTGTATCAAAATTTCAGATCGATCGAATGTACTTTATTGAAATTATTGCACTTTTAGTTTTTGTCTATATAAAATATTATCACTTGCATCAATGAACCATGCCTCAATTCGCCCTAGAGGAACACAATTATTATAACTTTAAAAAGTACTATCAACATCACGTCTTGCTGGCCGAAATATAAGCGTTATCGATTGCCGACATGGGGGTACGAGGTTCAATTTTCAGTTAGGGGAAAAAATATTTTTTTTGTATTATACATATTTAGTGCAATTTCTATATGTAAATAAAAGCGTGTCCTTTTTAAAAAAAGATTTTTTTACATTTTACTTTTACACGCTTTTATTTAGGTCACAATGTTTGTATGTTGTATCCATCCATCCTTCCTTCAAATCTTGAAACGTAAAATTAAACCACTTCTGATGGTCCTAGAGATCTCAAAATTTTACCACAGATAGATCTTGGATGACAATGCATTGTATCAAAATTTCAGATCGATCGAATGTACCGTATTGAAATTATTGCATTTTTAGTTTATTTTTTATAAGCATCGGTACACGTCTGCCTTGTTGACATCCATGAGTTCACCACGTGAACACATCACCGTGGTATAAAACGTTGGGCGGGCGCTTATGAGGTGTTTGGCATAAAAAAAAATAGAGGTAAAATAAAACAAACCCGTAAAAACAAAATTTTTGACTATAACTCCCTTATATATGAGACAGAACTAAAAGTATTGATTATGTTCCAACACTACAAACATTTACAGACTGACACCGAGTTATGTCCCTTGTCTTTAATAAAGGGGGTGGGACGTGACGGGGTGTCGGCACGACGGTCGGCGTCAACTCAAACTCTCACGTGGAAGTGGAAGAAAAAAACAATAACAAACCGTGAATTTGAATTACATACGTTATATTAGGATAAACTAAAAATGCATTTATTTAATTACGGTAAGTTCGATCGATCTGAAATTTTGATACGATGCATTGTTAGGTGAGACGGGCCGGTGTGCCGAATTTCAGCTCGATCGGATCACGGTAAAGGGTCAATTTTTGACTTTTGTTTTTCCGCCCGCCCATGAGATGACGACAGAACGACAGAGACGGCCGCGAAGTTAATATAAGTGATTTAATAAAACAAACCCGTAAAAACAAAGTTTTTGACTATAAATCCCTTATATATGAGACATAACTAACAGTATTGATTATTTTCAAACGCGACAAACTTTTACATACTGAATCCGTCTTAACTCAACTTTGCTTCATAACCCTGGGGGGGGGGTGGGGGGGGGGTGGGGGGAGATGGGAAAAGTCTGGTTAACGATCGCTTGACCGAGCTCAGCGTGAAACGTAAAATGTAAACAATAAGCACGCCGGTACTTCGATGGGTCGCGTCAACTCAAACTCTCAAGTGGGAAAAAAACAATAACAAACAGTGAATTTGAATTACATATGTTATATAAGGATACACTAAAAATGCATTAATTTAATTACGGTACGTTCGATCAATCTGAAAATTTGATACAATGCATTGTTAGGTAAGACGGGTCCGTGTGCCAAATTTCAGCTCGATCGTATGACGGGAAGTGGGTCAGTTTTACTTTTGTTTTTCCGCCCGCCCGCCCAAGACAGACAGAGAGAGATGACGACAGACAGAGACGGCGGTGAAGTTAATGTAAGGGATTTAAAAAGATGTGTGGGCGTCAGATGTGAATTGTAAAGAGTTTTTATTATAAGTTTTAAAAAATAGCTGTAAAAACAAAGATTTTGACTATAAATCCCTTATATATGAGACATAACTAAAAGTAGTGATTATGTTAAAAGCGTGTCCTTTTTAAAAAAAAAGATTTTTTAAATATTTAATTATTCATATACTTTTGCAATTTTTTTCAACTAAAAACGGCTTGCTTCTTATTATAGCCAAGAACATTCACAAAGAAATTGCCTATGCGTATAATTCGATGTCTACCACGTATAAAATGTTTTGTTGTAACAGAAAAAAATAATTTGTAGGTGGGATTTTACAATAATGTCCGAGCTATGAGAGGATTTAGCGCTGTGGTTAAAAACCTATTTGTTTGATAGTGGGGCTCTTTGCCCTTTGGAATTATAAACCTTAGACAGACATATCTTTCATACACTACAGGAGTCAAGATAGAAATATCTCCAAATTTGAAACGCAAGGATGCACAGCGACAACAGTGAAAGGTTTAATGTTTCTATCTATTTTAATGCTTCTTACTACCTAGAGTGTCTGAAGACATGTTTTCGGTTTGAGGTAGGACAAATAAACAGGGCAGATTAATTCGCACGATCGAAGGCCTTAAAAAGTAATTATATAAGGAAAGAAAACGTAATAATTCTCTTACATTAATCATGTTGAGTGCCTTTAGAAAGAGGTGCTTTAATTATGTTTTTCTTTCCATTCTTCTGTTATACGTTTTCTATCTCCTGGTAGATATTGTTCACTGTGGTGTATATTAGGTAAAAGTCCTCCAGAGACACCTACCAAAGTGCGTCCTTAAACACTCACTTATCCTGGGTTATTTATAAATAGACTTCTTAGTTCCCCAAGGCGATATCATTCGGCACCTACACATTAACACACCCAGTGGCGTCACTAGGGGAGGCGGGCCGCCCCGGGTGACACCCATTAGGGGGTGACACCCGAGCCTAAAATTTTACTGTGTACGATTTTATGTCAGAAAACAAAAGATGACAAATTTTTTTATCTAGAAAGAAATTAAAAAATACAATGAAATACGTTAAACGTGAAAATTCTTATTAAAAAATATCAGTTAACTTGCAATAATAAAACAGTCCCAACACACGAACAACATTAAAACAAATTAGGAAAATAAGAAAAGAAATAGTCGCAGCAGAGAGATCTTTAAAAAACGGCTTGAATGAAAGAGACAGTGTCTTCTGTTTTAAAAGATATAAAGCCATTTGGGCTTGGACACACCGACAGCATGAACGATTCCCACCTCACGAATCCCTCCACCACAGTGGGGTGGGGGGAATACGATTTTTATCACACCCCCCCCCCGAAAGGAAAAAAATCAAAAGATGGGTTTTCTTTGTTGATGATTTTCTTGAGAAAAATTATGATTTCAATGTCTTTGAGTTAATACTTTGTATATATATATTTATTAAAGGCGTGAAAGCATAGATATGCATGTTTATATACAGGTAGTCCTCCGGTTACGACGGTCCCATCCCGACTTACGCTGTTTAGTGCTTACGATCGCGCCCCCGTAAAGAATAGTACTACGCGTTATTCCGTATTTTAAAAAAAAATTCATGAGGGAACGAATTCTTTTCTCTATTTGAAATAACAAAAATTATTGAAAAATATGTATGATTATTATTTCAACCTATAACTTTCGTTTGCGAATTTTTCAAATTTTTCAATCAAGTCAAAAAAGCTGAGTAAGCTTACAAGTTACTTTTCAATGCTCATTAGAGAGAGCATATTCAGCCTTTTTCTTTCCATGCAAATTCTCATTATATATTCTTTTCAACTTTGAAAAGGATCGCTCTCAGCTGCAGTTTGATGTCATCATTGAAAGATAGATGCGAAGTGCGATGTGTACACTTGTAAATGACTGTGTGAAATATAGCTCATTCAAAAGCAGCAATTTTTTTAGCTCTGTGCAAGTTTATGGAGTTTCACTTTGTGCTAATTCCTTTTCCTTACCCTGAGCCTGGGGCTGGACAATAACTTTTTTAAGAGTTCTGAAAATTGGAATAATTCTGAAGGTAAGCAGTCTTCGAAATCACTCATGAACCTACATGTGGAAGAAACTCAGAAGCCCCGAGCTTTGTGCTCTTTATGGGTCTTCCCGAAGGCCCCCCTTAGCCATCTGGGACGTAACAGCTGAGGAGCCCCCCCCCAAAAAAAAAGCGGTCGCTTCTGAAGCGGCCACCTGGGCATCCAGGACATACAGTCGAAGATGCCTCCCACTAAGTTGCCCCTCACAAGGGGGTGGTGGAATTTCCTACTACGACCCGCTAACACTTTGGCGCCATCCCGGCAAAGCACACGGGTCTCCATGGTTAGGACCGCCGCAGACCGGGGGATCATCAAAGACCTACCTAGGGTGCAACCCCCACTGGAAGGTTTCCTCATAGCTGGCTTCCAATGCGTTCTTCGCGGCACATTTTGCTAATCCGTACTGGCACTCCTGGCCCTAAACCGGCACCGCTCGATGGCGTTGCTAGTAAATTGAGGGGGGACGAAACGGTTGCTTCGGATTTACCCGACCCCTTCTTCGAAATCACTTGAATGTTCTTCCATTAACTTGGCTGCTGCCCATCGGGTGGCGAAAGTGCTGAGCTCAGTTAGGTTTGTAAGAAAGCCAAATTTCTCATGGATGCATTTATATGCACCTAACCAATGTTGTAGGGCTTAAGAAAGTTTGTCAATGATTACCAGAAATACCTCAATCTTGAATTTTTTCTCCAGGAGAATACTGTTTTGTTTGATGTCCCTTTATCAAACTGACGCTTTCTTTTTTGTTTGATAGTATTGAAGATTGTTTACACTGTTTTTACCACGGACTTTTCCTTTCATTTGTCTTCATAGGAATAAAATTAAGAATGCTATTTTTTAACAAACTCAATGAGAGACTTCCTTTCTAAAATTGTTTCCCAAATTTCAAGTAAAATAGCGACTTCCAGTTGTTCAATTTCCTTTACAAATCCTTCTTCTTCAAGTCGGCAGTCACGTGGCTGATTTTCATTCGTTGCTAATTCTTCTAGTGCTGCGATATTCTCATGGTATGAGCTATTAACAAACCTTACAGCATAATGTCAGGCTGACCATCTTGTGTCAGACAAGGCTTTGTTAGCATGTATCAATTTCATATGTTTTTGAAGTACCTGTCAACGATGAGTAGATGCAACAAGTCGGGTATAAAGATTTTGCAGAAGACAAAAAAATCTGACCGCAGTAGGACAACCTGCTGCTCTTTTCCCAACCAAATTAAAGGAATGAGCTGTGCACGTCACATAATGAGCTACAATGCACTTCTCACGAAGAATAGCCTGGTTTCCGTTATACTTCCTACTCATTTGCAGCATTGCCGTATGACTGTCCAAGGCATTTTCAGGGATTCGTACAAACATAATTGCCTGCATCTTTATTATACACTATAATTCATAAAATTTTTTGGGGCCCTTAAATTATTGGGGGATTTAGCCCGTTCAGCAACCCCCCCCCTTTTAATCCGCCATAGGGGTCCACGCATCTGTGACGATGTGGTACGATGAGGGGGGTGTTTAAGAAATGTGACGTCACATCAAAAACGCGAAACTTTAAATAAAAGTTCCACTTAAATATTTGATTGTTTACCTTAACATTTATTTAATTACGTTTTCAATGACTTCACGCGTGTTACGATATTACAGTGCAGACTTACCCTAAATACATATTTAAATGACAAAAAATAATTTGCAACATGCTAATTTTTATTGAGAAAATACGGCTTGGTGGAGGGGTGTCAAAGTTTTGTGACGTCATATCGTAAAAAACGGGGCGGGGTCTAAGTTTTTGTGACAAAGTATGACGCTGGGGGAGGCTGGGGTAAAATCGGCAACCTCGCGTGACGTCATTTATGGACGGCCCCTTCAGTCGTGAAGGGGTGACACCATGAGCTACCGCCCCGGGTGACACCAACCCTAGTGACGCCTCTGTACACACCTTTAGGATAATACAATTAATTAATAATTAGTTTGGTGTATTTAAAAAAAAATCTTTATCGTCATATTCATCTATTCACTTTAAAAAGTCCACCAACAAATTCCAAATAACTGGAATATTACATCACACAGCCAAAGCATATAATAGTCAGTTATGTAATATCTTTGAGGAAAAACAAAGCAACATCTAAATTATAATAGCAATTTATTGCATGAAAATGTCAAATGACAGCGTTTGATTCTATGTACATTCAAAAGCTAAAACTGTTTCAACTGCTGATGAACACAACATAATAGGCTTTCTGTATTTAAGGTCTTGGAATACACAATATATATATTTTTTTTTAAAAAACTCACTATCTTTAAGGCAATTAGAAACATATTTATATTTCCTGATTCAATTGGAGCTTTAAAAATAAGTTTCGCACAAACTGAATAATTAGATAGCACTTCACCTGAATTCTAATATAGATCATAAACGGTATATAATAAAAGTGATGAGATTAATTTAGCTTGTGTCCCGGGGCTTTTTCGTATGTAATATATGAAATTTTAGATACGTTCTGAAATTAAATGAAATCAATTTTTATATTTTTAAATTCACTTTTCTGTGTAATTTTTTAATGGTGATATTACAATTTAGTTATAAAACATTGTAAGTAAAAAACATTATTTCTTGTTAAAGACGTAAACTTAATCTTATTCAATGTATAAATATAGAGTTTAATACAATTTTGATGCTTCCCGTTTTCAAGTAATACAATATTACAACGTAAAAGTCATATAATACATTTAAAGTAAATACGTAGAAAAGCTATTGAAATTTAATTTCAATATATTGAGAACCTGAACATTTTATGTGCGTGACGTTTATCAGTCTGGGGTCTCTTTTTTTAATTTTCAATATTTGGACTGTTATTGGACACAATCGATTCATTTGTATGTCACTGACTGTGGAGATAATACTCCTTCAGATAGTAAAACAAAATAACCCGATGACATGTTTGGTTCTGATATAAGAATATTTTAAAGATCAGATATAATTTGCACATTCTTTCCAATTACTAAGTAGAGATTCTTAACAACAGACAGTGACACATTAAATTTCTTTGGCAGCAACGTTATCCATGTGTAATATCTCATGCTCTTCAACGGTATCGAATAATGTTGAATAATCGGCCGCAACGTCATCCGTCCGGCCAATGGTTGTGTTGACAGCTGTTTCAAGATCGCGAGAATCAATAGTTTTATAATCTTCAATGAGTTGCGGAACTTCATAATATTTTGTACTATGGTTCTCGTATAGAGTAGAATGACGCGAATGTGGAACATTATAATCTCTGTGTAATGTCTCATGTTTTTCATCGGTTTCAGCTAATGTCGCATAATCGCCCACCACGTGACCCATTCGATCAAGGGTTTTGTTGACAGATGTTTCAAGATCATGTGAATCAACAGTTTTATAATCATCAATTAGTTGCGCAACTTCATAATATTTTGTAATATAGTTCTCGTATAGAGTAGAATGACGCGAATTTGGAATATTATAATCGTTTCCAGTACAGTAGCCTTCACTTGTGTGAGGTTCAGAATCATCTGAATAGATTGACGTAGCATTAATTTTTTGTGGAACTTTAAAGTCTACGTTGGCAGATGATGGAGCTGCAAATTTTTTTTTATGGTTAACGGGCATGTTGTTAACACTGGTAGAGATATTACATGGGTTAGGAACGTTGCGTTGTCTAACGCTCTCTGAATCTTCTAGCCTTGCTTCATTTAGAGCCGTATTATTTTTTGCCATTTTGTGTTTCTTTCTCCTATTCCATATTATAAAACCAACGATTGCTAAGACTACGACAAAGATAACGGCTATAACTATACCTATAATGAGATCAGTGAAATTACTGTGATCTTCTGCCTTATGTATCACCTCTGTTGAAAATGACAAAGTCACGTGAGGTGTACTTAAGGATGGCGAGGTTTTCAGCCTTTGATAGACAAACAATGTTTGATTATGAGGTTCATTACCACAACTATAAGTCATGTTTTTTATTTCAGGTGAAAATAAAAACTCCGAGGTTGTATTCCAGAGAAATGCATTTCTATATAAACAACAAGATTTGTTTTTAAGTGTTGAAGTACATTGGTCCATTGTTTGTAATTGACATGTAACACTTGAAATGTTAGCTTCATGCCAACATTTGAAGAAAGTACCATTTTCAACTTGAGAGAAAGTTATATTTGATGCAATAATATTCTCATAATACTTTATAGAAAAAGAGGCTGATGGTCCTATAAATATGTTCTTCATTATTCTGTTGAATAAAGTTTCATGTTTTTTTTAGAACATCTTATTTTATAAATGTGATAATGTAAATGTATTTTTAGAAAAGAAAAATAAATCCCTTTTAAATCAAGTCAGATATACACATTTTTATCTAAACCTAATTAAATAAATGAAGTGAATTTAATTTAAGACAGAGTTCTTAATTTAAATGTTACATTTAAGATTATAAATTGCTCGTAATGACGCGCATGGACGCCGAGTATGCATGCAAGTATATATATATAACAACTTGAAATTTAAGTATCCATTTTTAATTCATGTATGTATGTATGTATGTGTCTTTCTATGCATGTTTGTATGCATGCATGTATGTGTGTATGTATGTATGTATGTATGTACGTATATACGTATGTATGTATTTATTTATGTAAGTCAATGTATTTATGTATGTGTGTATGTATGTTTGTATATATGTATTTTTGTATTGATAAAAGATAACTTGGACTTAAGGTTTTGGGGTATTACTTTACTTACGTTTGTGTAATTTTAATCAGTTAGTGGGTTCTATTTTTGTTGGCTAGACAATTCAAACATAGATGATTCGACCCCTTACAGTTCGACCACAAGACGTTTCTACCCCGGTCGGTGTAATAGAACGAACTTATAGGTCAAGTAACAAGGCTTTAACAAACTGTGTTCTGGTTAACAACTGTCTTTAATCACTCCAGACAATCAACTGCAAAATGAACTGTACAATTAACTACCTCGGTTGCCTCTTGAACTGTCTATTTATCTGGTCAGCTATCCTCCCAGTCCTTGACCACGCACGCTTACAGTTCACATTGGAAACCACGTGCTTCATACTAGGACAAGTCCTTGCATGCTCATACAATGTAAACACAACATGTCTCTCACAGTCGGTTCGACCCATATTGAAAAATATAAAAATATAAAAATGACCTTCAAGTCATAGTGTAATGCATAACTAGTAAGCTAGAGATCGTTTATTAATAGACTACTGTGATACGTAATAATTTTAGTACGTGGGTTGGGGTGGAGAGATCACAAAAAGTCTAGTGGCACCAGGGACTGGACGTTGACGTGACCACCACAAAACACCATGTGCTGACGAGAGTTATAGGAAGGTAAATAAGGGAGGGGGGCGTTTAGAATTTAGATACTTTCATCAGTACTATCAGACAACGTGACATTTTCGTGTCCAGTTACATCGGATTGGGTGGGGGAAATGGGGTCCCATAGGTTTGGAAGGGATTGCCTATTGTTTTATTATTTAAAATAGATAATAATATTAAACTGAGTAATTTTAATATCCAAAATATTTTATTTAAAATAATAGCAACAACAAAATAATAATAATAATTAATGTCACGATGTCGAAGCGTCATAGGGTCAAAACGTCTTGTGTTCGAACTGCCCGTTGACGAATAGTCGAAACGTCTGGGCTAGAAACTCAAAACTTTACTAATACTAATAGGATAGTTTGATGAGGGCGTTGAATGTTCAGTCATACTTGATTCGCATTTAGATGCATAAGGAATATTTAATGTTCGTAACTTTCAATATTTAAACTTTTAATAATTACTATTTATGTTTAATGTAAAAATATAACTTTTTGAACACTTACGATTCAGAGATGTTTTCATCAATTACAACCTCTCTGTAAAAACCAAAACAGGTTTTGTCTCCACAGATTTGCAATACCATATTAGCACACATTGCTGTCTTCCAGAACACAGTTAAAATAACAATCCTTGTGATCGCTAACATTGCAGGTTGCTATAAAACAAATAGAAAACATATCTTCGTATTTTTAAAGCATGACATTTATTAACAATACAACAATACAATTATTAAAACAAACAAACAATAAAAGTAAAGTTTTCAGTTATAAACAGTTTTTACCGTGTACTTTACTAAATCAATGCCATTTAAATAAATAAAATTTATATTGAAAAGTGTATTTTCTCTATTTATTAGAATGTTTCCCTTAAAATAAAACTGTATTTCCTTTAATAAATTTCTATTAATAACACCATGGTTTATAACTCAAATACCCTATAAATGTTTTTCCAAAGAAATTCAATCTGATTTTTTTTAAAATGAAAACAAATTTTAAAAAGAAATAAAAAGAACTATTTATAATTTGAATTTCATTATAATTACAATTTTCTTTCTTAACATTGAAAGGTAGGAGTAGAATGTCCTATCAGTAACTTAACAGAACGTTTGAAATTACTGCATAGAAATAACATTTATTTATGAAACACGCTCTTACAAAAAATGAAATGAAACGTATAATTTTTGGTAGAAATACAACTATTTTTCTTCATTTGATTTTCGCTACAAAAATGGCTTCTCGTAAATATAAATTTAAAAAGATATACATTAAAAAAATATTATTATATGATTATTAATATTATTATTATTTTGCGCTTCTATCCACCTTAAACACCTATTCGTGTGATTCCATTTTTTTTAATGAATCAATTTGAGATGCCAAGTTTTACCCGAAAACCACGCACAGGAGGCAGTAGAAGGCCCCAGCCAACTTGCCTATCATGTAAGGTTGTATTGTCTTCACAGGTTGGAATATCCAAGCCTCTTCAATAATATTCCATATGAGGAAGTAACTCAATGCTGGGATGAATGATTTTTCCAACAGAGGTCACCGAGTGTCTCAAGCGACCAAATGAACCATGCTATGTGTCCTTATATTTTCATCGGCAATATGAAGAGTTCCGCATTATTTAGGTAGAAGAAATATTTTTAAAATGTATTAAATAAGTAAGCACATTTTTTTAAACCACCCTAATGCATGTATGTGTGTTAGTGTGTATGAACGATAATTGCAGTTTTGAAAAACTTTTTAAAAATGCATAGCTATTCTCTTTGAATAGCAGAAAACATCTCATTTGTATTTTAATCAGACTTTATGTAAACAACTTAATATTTAGTTAAATCACGTAAAATAAATATTAACCAACATGACGCTAAACTATTTTGGAAGCATTCGCTAATTATAATCTAATAGGTTGTAATGGACCTCATTGAAACACGTAAAACATATGATAAATTCATTTACAAAAGGATACTTTTTTATTTTAATTTTAACACCAATGCATTTAAATACTATAAAGTTATCAGCTAAAAAGTCTTATCTATTTCTTTTTTAAAAATTTTATTCATTTTTTTCTAGATTTTCCTACAATTTCACAGAGACAGTAACTTTAAAACTAAGGAAAAGTTTACGTTACTATTGTTTTAATACAATTCATTTTGAGAAAGCTAATTAGTTTTCATACCTAAATTATAAAAAGAAGCTCACAAAAAAAATATGGATTTTCGTTTATTTAAAGATGTATTCACAAGAACTAATCGTTATAAACGTGTATTATTGTTTTTAAATACCTATTTGAAAATTAAAAAAAAACGTGTCTATTTTTAAATAAACTGCAGCTGTGATTGAATTAAATATACTTACCATAATATGCTTAGTTTTTTAAAAATAATTTGTTGATGACTTTAAGCTATCTGCAACGCTGCTTTTTACTGAACGTCAACACACTACTTCCTCTTAAGAATTTTTACCGGATTTAAAGGAAGGCTAGAAATTTTAGTTATTTTACATCCTTGTGCAAATAACATTGTAAACATATTGTGTGACGTATAATAATTCACTTCGAGACTTATCGCTTCAGTCACCGTTCATGAAATTAATAGAGACGTTATATTTTAAAGCCAGTCCAAGAACACTAACTCTAAACTTTTACCTAAATTCAATTCTGAGCGTATTTAATCCAAATAACCGTCATACGGTCAGTCGTTAGCTGTGAGGAAAGGGAAGATGTCAGCCTTGTTACCTTTCAGTGTTTAAGTTGTGATTATATGTTACGCTTTCGCAACCACTTGGCAGACTCATTAAACTCAGAACTTTGATAAAAGTGTTATTGTTCATTTAGAACAAAGCAAAGAGGATTACCAATAAGTTCTACCTGCTTAAACTATGTTCCCAGAAAAGATTGTCATTTGACAAAAACAGATTTAAAAAAGCAACCATAAAAGGTGTAAATTAAATAATCATGAGGCAAATTTTAAGGTTTAAAATTAGTTCCTAAATTTTAATAATAGCTAAATATACTTAATTATTATTTTTCCATGATAAAGAATGTATTATAAAATCTTTATTTAATATTAATACTTGTATAGGTTATTTGTAATAATAAAGCTATTATCCGAAACTTCTAATTTTGTATAATTCAATTAATAAAGCTTTACTTCATTGTTTTTATCTAACATTTCGTCCGTTTATCTTTTATTTTATTTAAAATCTTTATCATAGTACTTAGAAGTATAATATTATCGTAGGGAAGTTATTGATTTCCAAATAAAAAGAAAATAACAAAATAATTTTTGTACGATTTCATTGTTTATTATGAACATTACATAATACATATTCATTAAAACTGTTTAAAAGATAGACAGTTTAACTTTTGCAGTAAATAATACTAACATTTACCTATTTCAGATGTAAGTGTCTTGTTTGCTCTGTAAACTGCTTATTACATTGTTATTGAATACGTTGCTGAAAAAAAAAGGATTTAATGTTCTTGTTGCTAATTGAAACAAACATGAAATAATTATAACATATTTTTAATATTATTTTGAAAGAGATGCTATGTATCTTAAAAGCGTTTTATTTACAGTATATAGATGTTAGTTATTAAACATTTAATGTATGCTTTTTTATGTTTCATTTTGAAACATACTTGTTTCCATGCCAAGTTCAAATTCATAAAATTCTAAAAATGTTTACATTCAGCTCTAGTTAACTAAATAATAAATTATCATTCAATTTCTAAAAAAAATCAATAAATAAAATAAAAAATAATGAATTCAATGTACTGCTTTCAGTAAATCGTTAATGTGATTAATTAAGGTTTCTGTTAAGTGGAATCGTTACATGTTTAAGATGACAACTTGAGAAAACCTAATCAAGTCATATCCCATGTTTATTATGAAATGATCACCAACGTTTTTTTTAAAAACTTTATATACATATTTATCATTTATTTAGGATTAAATACGTTCCTCAGTAAACTTAGACTGGTTAATTGAAGTTAATATTTGATTTACGTAGACAGCTATTTACTTCCTTGTTAGTTCAATGCATCACTTATGCAGGAGGTAATCTGACACGTGTGCAGGGAATCGTATTCAAATTATATATTCCTAGCTCAAATACATTATTTTAATATAGTCCATCAGGTTTTTATATTCCAAGATTTATCAACATCCCTTTACACAGTATCCAAAGTTTAAATACATTTTATGTAGCTCCCATATAATGAAAAAAAATCTACATTTTTGCCCCCAGCCCCATGTGAGTGATATTTTTTTTTAAAATTCGCCATTAACCATTGTTGAGTCGTTTAGGCAAAGTGTAAAAAGAGCACAACAAAAGACTTTATTGCTAATTACGTATTTTAAAGTGGAAGTAATACAAAATAAAGCACATGATGTACGATCTGTATTATTTTTTCGAGGTCTTCCTCTGATTCCACATCTTGTAAACCATCGTCAGGTAGGGACGACGTTGTGGGCCTACTTTAGCTCTACAGCCAACGAGAGCTTCGTATGGTGATCTTATAATCCCAGAATGAAAAGCTCTGTTCTTCTTGAGTTGGATGAACCGTAACCCCTCACTTCAGTGGCCAGTTATTTCCTCTTGCATCCAAGCACACAGCATATTTTCAATGTCCTGGTTAGACCTTTCGACTATCCACTGGCTTTGTATGTGGCGCAGCTAACCATGAACGATCTTAACTCAACAACGATCTTAACATTAACTCAACAACTTCCCAAAGTTTCATGCTTCTACCTACACGGAAATATGAGAATTAGTGATGAGTCAGTTTTTATATAGCTCATTTAAGGAAAAAATGCCTAGGCTGATGGTTTCAGGCAAAGTATGAAATGATTGCTATTTCATACATTGCCTGTGCATTCTATAGAATTCCCAGTTTTTGTCCGGCAAAGTATGTAATTGGCACACCCCCGCCATTTTTCCAGCCACTCATGTTGGCGGTGGCGCTTTGGTCGTTGTTTGATGATGGCGATCGAAGCCTGTGAGTTTTTAAAGTTATTGTCAGACAGCGTTAAGCGGTACAAGGTTCTACTACCAAATCAAAGACAATATTGCCAAAATTCTTCTCACGGCGTAAGTTTATATCATCCGGCTAAGATTCCACCGACGTTCTCACATAACGTTTCCCTTTGGATTGCTGTGTGACCATGTCGGAAGAGAATGTAGTACTAGGGCAGGAATGCAACGACGGTTCTGCGAAGAGTTATCTAAAGTAAGAGCCAATGCTGCTAAAAGCATCGTATTTTGTAAACCGAAACTTTTTAAACAATTGGTGGACGATGTGAAAAATGTTAGACCACCATAAGGCAAGAACCAAGGGACTATTTGCTGGTAAAACACTATGATGTCATGATGGTGGAAAATAAGAATAAGTTGATCTACCCTATTAAACAAGGCGTGAATGTCATTCTGTTTTACGTCGCGGACTCCGAGATATTTGACGTACTTCATAAAGCCCATTTGGCCATTGGTTATGGAGGACGGGACACAATGTTGAAAAAACTTTCATCCAAACACAGAAACGCTACCCGTCATGATGTTAAACTGTGTATTAACCTTAGCGAACATTGCCAGAAAATCAAAAAGGTGTCCAAAAAAAAAGCATTGTGGTCATGCCAATGGCTTTTTGTTATTTCAACTCTCGTTGTTAGGTCGAGCTCATAGACTTTCAATCCCTTCCTGATGGAGAATACAAGTTTATAATGGTGTATTAAGAACATCTCACCAAATTCGTGGTTCTCATGGATCTCAAGACAAAGAGGACACAAGAAGTAGCATACCAGCTTGTAGAAATATTTATGTTGCTTGGTGCTCCAATGATTCTGCAGTCCAATAACGGCAGGGAATTTGCAAAGAATGTGTTAAGCAGCCTAAGGGATTACTGGCCAACCTTGAAGATCGTTCATGGTTAGCTGCGCCACATACAAAGCCAGGGGATAGTCGAAAGGTCTACCTAGGACATCGAAAATATGATGTGTGCTTGGATGCAAGAGGAAATAACTGGCCACTGGAGTGAAGGGTTACGGTTCATCCAACGCAAGAAGAACAAAGCTTTTCATTCTGGGATTATAAGATCACCATACAAAGCTCTCGTTGGCGGTAGAGCTAAAGTAGGCTCACGACGTCGTCCTTTCGTGACGATGTTTTACAAGTTGTGGAATCAGATGAAGACCTCGAAAAATAATACAGATTGTACATCATGTGCTTTAGTTTGTATTACTTCCACTTTAAAATACGTAATTATCAATAAAGCCTTTTGTTGTAATATTTTTACACTTTGCCTAAACGAAATCCGCATTCTATAGAATGCCTAGGCAAAGTATGCAAAAATTTTACCAATTTCATACTTTGCCTGAAACCATCAGGTATTCTATACAATTCCTAGGCATTCTGTAGTATGCCTGATTTCACACATTCACTGTAACATATATATAAATTGTTTTCATTGGTTCATATAAAATATATATGCGTTAGTATTTATTAGTAATAAGCTTACACTAAGATGTTTACTTTAATTATAATTACATCATTAGTATTAGTAGTAAATATTATGAATGAATAAAATTCACAGACGAACGAGCGAATGAACTAAAAAAGTATAATCACTGATCCATTTACGCATTGAATTAAATTAACTCTCGCAAGAACGTTCTCTTTCGCATAAAATATATCAAAAATATAACCTTAGATTTTTATTGAAAATTCCATAAAATTAAGGTTTTGTACAATTTTTAGACAATTTCAATGAGCCCATTCCCTGTAATCGTAATGAACAAATATTAAATACTTGTCCTTTCGGCACCCCAGGCCGAGTTATAAATAGAGACTATTATTAGAATTCCGGTTAATAATGCCAACCCCTATAGTATTTTAATGTTGGCATAAAGGTGTAGTATACAAAGTTTGGTCTTTATCTATCAACCCAATCCAGCCGGTAGTCAATTTTTGAAATATTATTTATATATTTACTAGTAGACCCGTTGTGCGTTGCAACGATCTCAGTAAAATGAATAAATTTAAAGAAACCAATGAATGGTATGTTGAAAAACAATTATGCCAGAAACGAAAGTGTGAAAAAAATTCCAAGTTTCATAGCAAACGGATAAAAAAATTAATAATTAAATAGCGTACAAAAGAAAACGATATTAAGGGCCCTGGCCCCAAAATGAGTGATAATACAGTTTTTTATTGCCATTGTACACAAGAAATATGCCTCAATATCGTGTAAAATTGAATAGGGAATACAATTATTAATGTTCAGTAAAAAAAGACATTTGGGGTCCCCCCCCCCAGCTCCGAGGGAAGGGACGTTATGAGTTCAGTGCCCTATAGTAATATAAGCTCTTAAGTTTTTATTTACAAAGTTTGGTCAAAATCCAGTTATTTTCTCATTATCTAACGCTTAAACTACTTTTTATATAGCTAATATAGGGGGGAAATACATTTAGGGGCCCCCGGCCCATTCGGCGCAAGAGGTCAATTTCAAAAACCTTTTCATTTTAATTCACTTTTATTATGGATAAATTTCTCGAAGATCTTTAAAAAGTGAATAGGAAAAATATCTTAAACATAAACGAAAAAAAACCTTTGGGGCCCCCGGCCCACGAAGATATTGATATTAGAAATTCAGTGCTCTTAAATATATTGATATGGGATACCAAGTTTTTCAATACAAAGTTTGGTTATGATCCTTTCATTTATTAGTACCTAACCCATCAACTAAATTTTATATAGCTCATATCAGCAAAAAAATCGACGCTAAGGGCCCCAAGGCCCATTCTGTGCAAGACATAAAGTTCAAAACACATGTTAGTTTCAATATGGATAAATAATGGATGCATTTATCATGATTTTTCAAGATCATTATTAAATAAATGTGGAATAAATTCTTAAAAGTTGAAGAAAAATGGCATTTCGGCCCCCAGGCCCGAAGGCAGGGCCCGAAGGGATGGTAATTAGGAGTTTATTGCCCTATAGTATTTTAATATTCACTGTCAAGTTTTTATATATAAAGTTTAGTTAAGATCCCTAAAATAGCACAGTAGCTAACGCTTAAACTAATTTTTATATATCCCATATAAGCAAAACATGACATTATGGGCCCCCGGCGCCCCATGAGTGTTAAATTTCGAAAAGCAATAGTAGCCAGTTACCATCCCGGGAGCATACTAAACAATCTCGAAAAGATTCATGACGATCGGGTGAATGGTTTAGTCAGCTTTAAAGGACATGCACACACACACACACAGACATACTTTGATTTTAATATAAATAGATATAGTGAAATAAAATGACATAAGGGGGCCTTGGCCTATTCGGTACGAGATTTCAATTTCAAAAACCTTTTCATTTTAATTAATTTTCATCAGGGAATGGCACAAATATATTACCCATATATAAAAACAACATTTGCGGCCCCCGGCCCCGAAGAAATTGACTTTTAAAGTTCAGAAACCTTAAGTATTTTAATACGGGCTACCAAGTTTTTGTATACATGTACAAAGTTTGGTTGAGATCCAATCTTTTACTCAGTAGATAATAAACTAATTTTTTTAAAGCTCGTATTATCAAAAAACGACATTAAGGGCCCCAGGGCCCAAATTATGGCAATAAATAAAGTGCGACACATATGTTCATTTGAATACATTTCAAAATACATACATTTATTTATATTTCTCAATATTGTTCAAATTGAATGGACGATAAAATATTAAACATTTACTAAAAAAGACAGTTTGGGCCCCCCTGCCCCGAGGGAATGAAAATTAGGAGTTCAGTGCCCTATCGTAATAAAGTATAGACCCTTGAGTTTTTTTATACTAAAATGGGTCAAGATACATTAATTTGCTCAGTATTTTACGCTAATACTAATTTTTATACAGCTAATATAAGAAAAAAACGACATTTAGGGGCCCCTGGTCCCTTTCGTTGAAAGATGTTGATTTAAAAAACCTGTTCATTGTAATTCAGTTTCCGGAAAAATATATTCCTCAAGATCGTGAAATATTGAATGTTGAAAAATATCTTAAACATATATGAAAAAAAGCATTTGGGGCCCCCGGCCCCGAAATAATGGATATTTGAAGTTATGTGCCCTATATTATTTTAATATTGGCGGGCTACCAAGTTTTTGTATTACAATTTTTGTTAAGATCCATACATTTACTCAGTAGCTAACGCATAAACTAATTTATATATAGCTTATATAAGCAAAAAAGACTTTAAGGGCCCATTAAGTGTAAGATATAAAGTTCAAAACTCCTGCTCATTTCAATTTGTATAATAAGGGATACATGTGTCGTTATTTGTCAATATTGTTGATAGCTGAATGGTGAATATAAATCTTAAACGTTTAAGAAATGGGAATTTTGGGGCCCCCAACCCCAAAGGAATTTCTATTAGGCGTTCAGTGCCCTATAGTATTTTAATATTGGTTATCAAGTTTTTCTATACAAAGTTTGGTTAAGATCCAACAATTTACCCTGTTGCTAGCGCTGTATACTATGTGGTATAGACTATTTGCATTATGTTCACACAGGGGCCCCGCGGTGCACCCTGGTGGGTGTTTGGGTGTTTATTATAAGACTGGGTACATGCACTGGGGCGGTCAGATTCTGGAGCACATTTTTGGCTACGTAGTGGAGGCTGGTTGGGGGGTGGATAGTGTTGTCTGTATGGGTGTATGTATGTATGTACTTATGTATGAGTATCGTACTGTATGTATGTATGTATGTATGTATGTATGTATGTCTGTAGTATGTATGTATGTATGTATGTATGTATGTATGTATGTATGTATGTATGTATGTATGTATGGTCATGTATGTATGTATGTATGTATGTATGTATGTATGTATGTATGTATGTATGTATGTATGTTATGTATGTATGTATGTAAGTTATGTATGTATGTATGTTGGTATGTATGTATGTATGTATGTATGTATGTCATTGTATGTATGTCTATGTTATGTATGTATGTCTGTACTGTATGTATTATGTCTGTATGTCATGTATGTATGTATGTATGTCTGTATGTATGTATGTATGTATGTATGTATGTAGTATGTATGTATGTATGTATGTCTGTATGTATGTATGTATGTATGTATGTATGTCAGTATGTATGTATGTATGTAATGTACTGTCTGTGATGTACTGTATGTATGTCATGTATGTATGTATGTATGTATGTAATGTATGTATGTCATGTATGTCATGTATGTCTGTATGTATGTATGTACTGTATGTATGTATGTAATGTATCGTATGTCTGTATGTCAGTATGTATGTATGTATGTATGTATGTATGTATGTATGTATGTATGTAGTATGTATGTATGTATGTATGTATGTATGGTATGTATGTATGCATGTACGTATCGTAGGATGTATGTATGTATGCTGAATGTACGTCTGTCATGTCATGTTTGCATGTATGTATGTATGTAAGTATGTATGTCTGTATGTATGTCAATGTATGTATGTCTGTCTGTATGTATGTATGTATGTCTGTAGTATGTATGTATGTATGTATGTCTGTATGTACTGTACTGTCTGTATGTCTGTATGTATGTATGTCTGTCATGTATGTATGTTGAATGTATGTACTGTAATGTACTGTATGTATGTCTGTTGTATGCGTGTATGTTGTACATGTCGTCACTGTTATG
>CALYLW010001140.1:56747-106747 GCA_944989445.1 Ampullaceana balthica
TTGGTGTGCTCAGCCTCAGTTTGGGTTACTATATAGAGTAGTGCCACGTTTGCTTTCAACTGAAATTTGTTTTCGTGAAAGTAGGGACAGCGAAATAACTACACACCAGCACACCTGGATCTCTTTCTCACCTGTTTTTCTTAACTCTGTATTAACATTATTACTTATATTTCTGTTCACCTTTCTTATTCCATATCTGAGTTTTTCTCTTAGATTTAAATCGCCTCACATTATCGGATGATCCCAAATCTCCCATATGTTCTCACCGTGTGTGTGCCTCCGAACTTACCTCTACATCGCCGAAGTACAACACACCATTCAGGTGTCGCCCAGTCAATGAGTGCAACCAATAGAAACGGGCGCAACTTTCAAAAGCAAATAAATTTATAAAAAAAATAATTATTGATTGGCCTGAAATCGATGTCGTCAATAACTTCCTAGCTGACCCGTCTGAGACACTCGTGACGTCATTGGTGGGAAAAGAAACGGTAAGTGGCGAAGCTATCAAGTGCGAGCAACAAAGCCTTTGCGCACTGAGCACTCACACGCCATTATTCTATAGGGGAAACTACTTTAACATGTATATGGCTCAAGCTGAATATGTATCGCTGCAATAATGGATAAAACGATATTATGTGTAATATAAATGCACATATATGAACGCCTGAACGCATATATGAACATTGTGCTCACGTGATTTTATATGATTCGTAGCTTAATGAAATGAAAAGAAAGAAAGAAAAAGCTAAGACAGATGAAAGAGTGAAAGATGGAAAGATAGTAAGAAAGAAAGAATTTACCAAATATATAATAAATAAATACATAAAATAATATATTACGCCGCAGTGGTCACCACTGGAATACTTATAACAACATCAAAGAGAAAAAAATGTCACAAAAATTTATTCTGTCAAATACAGAAATATAAAATCGGATGTTAAAAGGCAGCTGAGTAGCAGACTCTGTGCTGTCCAAGATTGCTTGATGCGCCCCCTTCCAAACATTAGGTAATAAAAATGGGCACCCAGGGCGGATCCTCCCTCCGCACCAACCGTCTAACACCCCTGCTGTCTGAGGTCAAGTGAAAAGCAGACCTTGACAACGAACAGTATAACAAACATTAGCTTAAATTATTCGAGTTTTGTAGAGTGATTTCCCCAGGGAAAGGCTCCCGTCAGAGACCTCCCAACCCCCCCCCCAAACCTTTCCACCCAAACCCGAAAAAAAAACAACACTTTTTCAGTTCACTCCCTTGACTATGCCCTAAAATCATTGCCCAAGTGTTGAGTTAAACCCCCTTTAGTCAATCTCGGCTATGAACTCCAGTCATATTTTTTATGCTGATCCGCGTCTCTTTTTTCTTAGGCACTTCAATAATTCTGTGGTTAGCAATTTTAACAGTACGATTGAATATAAAAAAATATTTCATTATACAATTTAGTCTATCTAGAACTATTGCTAAGAGAGACTAATGTCAATAACTAATAACAAGGGAAGTAACCGTTGGAAATGCAAGGTCGATTATTAAATATAAATATTTCATTTGTTAACTCTCTTCATTTACGAGTTGATCCAAGCCGTGTATCGCAATGTTCTGACCATGCATATTTACAATTTTATTTTTACACACATTCATTTAGTCGTATTGTTATAACGGCTTGGGTCGGAGACTATCAATGTTATATAACGATTTTGTATGCAGTTTTGAGGTTTCTCTCCTGTATTTAGAAATTGACGGCATCAGTTTAAGTGGTGTGTCTTTTGTTTATAGAATTTGATATCATCAATTCAGGTTTTGAGTCCCCTGCATTTAAATTTGACAGCATTTGTTTAGGTGGTGTGTATTTTGTATTCCAAGTTTTGTTACCAAGAAGTTCTTTCCCCATCACAACTTTGGGCCCCATTAATACCCCAAGCCACCCCCACCCCAACACGAGTGACAGTTTGTGGTTATTACAGACGTAAGTGTATGTGTGGGGGGGGGGTGGTGTATAGTGCTTTTGTGAATAAATTGGTGCTAATGAACCCACCGTTCGAAGGGGCGTAGAAAGGAAGATAGATCGTATTTAGAAACTCACTTAAAAGTCTGGGATGAAGCAAAATGGAGTACACGCTTGTGCCAGTCAGGTCATTGTCACCTGATGACATGCCATCAAATAGGGGAGAGCATTGTGTTTATGTGTGCCAGTCAGGTCATTGTCACCTGATGACATGCCATCAAATAGGGGAGAGAATTGTGTTTATGTGTGCCAGTCAGGTCATTGTCACCTGATGACATGCCATCAAATAGGGGAGAGATTTGTGTTTATGTGTGCCAGTCAGGTCATTGTCACCTGATGACATGCCATCAAATAGGGGAGAGATTTGTGTTTATTTGTGCCAGTCAGGTCATTGTCACCTGATGACATGCCATCAAATAGGGGAGAGATTTGTGTTTATTTGTGCCAGTCAGGTCATTGTCACCTGATGACATGCCATCAAATAGGGGAGAGAATTGTGTTTATGTGTGCCAGTCAGGTCATTGTCACCTGATGGCATGCCATCAAATAGGGGAGAGAATTGTGTTTATGTGTGCCAGTCAGGTCATTGTCACCTGATGACATGCCATCAAATAGGGGAGAGAATTGTGTTTATGTGTGCCAGTCAGGTCATTGTCACCTGATGACATGCCATCAAATAGGGGAGAGCATTGTGTTTATGTGTGCCAGTCAGGTCATTGTCACCTGATGACATGCCATCAAATAGGGGAGAGAATTGTGTTTATGTGTGCCAGTCAGGTCATTGTCACCTGATGACATGCCATCAAATAGGGGAGAGATTTGTGTTTATGTGTGCCAGTCAGGTCATTGTCACCTGATGACATGCCATCAAATAGGGGAGAGATTTGTGTTTATTTGTGCCAGTCAGGTCATTGTCACCTGATGACATGCCATCAAATAGGGGAGAGATGTCAGGTCATTGTCACCTGATGACATGCCATCAAATAGGGGAGAGATTTGTGTTTATTTGTGCCAGTCAGGTCATTGTCACCTGATGACATGCCATCAAATAGGGGAGAGAATTGTGTTTATGTGTGCCAGTCAGGTCATTGTCACCTGATGACATGCCATCAAATAGGGGAGAGAATTGTGTTTATGTGTGCCAGTCAGGTCATTGTCACATGATGACATGCCATCAAATAGGGGAGAGATGTCAGGTCATTGTCACCTGATGACATGCCATCAAATAGGGGAGAGAATTGTGTTTATGTGTGCCAGTCAGGTCATTGTCACCTGATGACATGCCATCAAATAGGGGAGAGATGTCAGGTCATTGTCACCTGATGACATGCCATCAAATAGGGGAGAGATGTCAGGTCATTGTCACCTGATGACATGCCATCAAATAGGGGAGAGAATTGTGTTTATGTGTGCCAGTCAGGTCATTGTCACCTGATGACATGCCATCAAATAGGGGAGAGATGTCAGGTCATTGTCACCTGATGACATGCCATCAAATAGGGGAGAGATGTCAGGTCATTGTCACCTGATGACATGCTATCAAATAGGGGAGAGATGTTAGGTCATTGTCACCTGATGACATGCCATCAAATAGGGGAGAGAATTGTGTTTATGTGTGCCAGTCAGGTCATTGTCACCTGATGACATGCCATCAAATAGGGGAGAGATGTCAGGTCATTGTCACCTGATGACATGCCATCAAATAGGGGAGAGATGTCAGGTCATTGTCACCTGATGACATGCCATCAAATAGGGGAGAGATGTCAGGTAATTGTCACCTGATGACATGCCATCAAATAGGGGAAAGAATTGTGTTTATGTGTGCCAGTCAGGTCATTGTCACCTGATGACATGCCATCAAATAGGGGAGAGATGTCAGGTCATTGTCACCTGATGACATGCCGTCAAATAGGGGAGAGATGTCAGGTCATTGTCACCTGATGACATGCCATCAAATAGGGGAGAGAGATGTCAGGTCATTGTCACCTGATGACAGTCCATCAAATAGGGGAGAGAATTGTGTTTGTGTGTGCCAGTCAGGTCATTGTCACCTGATGACATGCCATCAAATAGGGGAGAGATGTCAGGTCATTGTCACCTGATGACATGCCATCAAATAGGGGAGAGATGTCAGGTCATTGTCACCTGATGACATGCCATCAAATAGGGGATAGAATTGTGTTTATGTGTGCCAGTCAGGTCATTGTCACCTGATGACATGCCATGAAATAGGGGAGAGATGTCAGGTCATTGTCACCTGATGACATGCCATCAAATAGGGGAGAGAATTGTGTTTATGTGTGCCAGTCAGGTCATTGTCACCTGATGACATGCCATGAAATAGGGGAGAGATGTCAGGTCATTGTCACCTGATGACATGCCATCAAATAGGGGAATGATGTCAGGTCATTGTCACCTGATGACATGCCATCAAATAGGGGAGAGATGTCAGGTCATTGTCACCTGATGACATGCCATCAAATAGGGGAGAGATATCAGGTCATTGTCACCTGATGACATGCCATCAAATAGGGGAGAGATGTCAGGTCATTGTCACCTGATGACATGCCATCAAATAGGGGAGAGAATTGTGTTTATGTGTGCCAGTCAGGTCATTGTCACCTGATGACATGCCATCAAATAGGGGAGAGATGTCAGGTCATTGTCGCCTGATGACATGCCATCAAATAGGGGAGAGATGTCAGGTCATTGTCACCTGATGACATGCCATCAAATAGGGGAGAGATGTCAGGTCTTTGTCACCTGATGACATGCCTTCAAATAGGGGAGAGATGTCAGGTCATTGTCACCTGATGACATGCCATCAAATAGGGGAGAGATGTCAGGTTATTGTCACCTGATGACATGCCATCAAATAGGGGAGAGAATTGTGTTTCATCGTGAACATTGTGCGCTCACTCCTAAATGGCTTTACATGACGTACTCTCCGCAGTGATGTCTGTTATTAAAGAGCTTCAAAAGAGAATACATACCAATATCTATTTGGATGTTAAAATATAGCATGTCCTTGGTCAGCTTGAAATGCAGGTAAAGAAGAGTCCAGACACAACTGGTTATAATTAAGACATACAGTTTCGGAAGCGCACAAAATCTAATGCATACGTTTTGTGAAATTTAAATAAAAATTTAATATTTTTTCAAAAAAAATATTTTTTTCTTCAATTTTTCTATTCAAAACAGTATTTATTTGTCTATAGGAACATCTACACGGTCTATTTCTATGTACATTGTTAATGGTTTAATGGAAAATTCTATGTTTAGACACACATAAAACTGTGGAGTAGGAACAAGGAAAATTTCATAGACTTATCCACAGTAAATGAAGTTAACATGCAGAACTAATCGAAAAGGGGTTTGGCAGGGGTATGTGTGACAGTCATAAAGCATAAAGGGGAGAGGGGGGCTCTGCCCCTGGACACATTGTTCTCTACCTATTCACTGGCGGCAAGTAGTTTGAGAAGCGATAGTGTAAATAATTATATTTTTTAAATTTAATTAAATGGAGAAAAAAACCGTGTTAATGTATTTACCAGTCACGTTATATTCACCACTACTAAATTGTGTAAAATGTAGGATTATAGTTCCATTTGTAGAATGCTTCACTATTTAGTGAGTACGGCTTTATTTAGTGAGTACTGCTTTATTTAGTGAGTACTGCTTTATTTAGTGAGTACTGCTTTATTTAGTGAGTACTGCTTTATTTAGTGAGTACTGCTTTATTTAGTGAGTACTGCTTTATTTAGTGAGTACTGCTTTATTTAGTGAGTACTGCTTTATTTAGTGAGTACTGCTTTATTTAGTGAGTACTGCTTTATTTAGTGAGTACTGCTTTATTTAGTGAGTACTGCTTTATTTAGTGAGTACTGCTTTATTTAGTGAGTACTGCTTTATTTAGTGAGTACTGCTTTATTTAGTGAGTACTGCTTTATTTAGTGAGTACTGCTTTATTTGGGGAGGTACTTCTTATTTGGTCAGTATTTCTCTCATTTTATCTACTTTTCTGTGTAGAGTGCACATGTAAACTTGAGAAGGAACTAGTCTAGTAAAGGATTCTGCATAGTTTGAGAGCATTGTTTGCCCTATTTGGTTAGGCACTGCTCTTTAAGAAAGTATTGTTTGCTCTTTGAGAAGGCACTGTTCTGTCAGTTGGGCTGAATAATTTAATTTAAAAATCTTTCAGTTTCTCCAAATAAACGCCGAAAGTAAAAATTTGATTTGAGTTTTGTTAATCCGACATGGGCTAATATTAACACTTACATGTACACCAAAACGATAACAGACTGTATATTAAATGTAATCCTTGTTTTTAATTCTATGAACGGGACGAAGCATTTAAATGATTCATAATTTAAAAATTTGTTTAAAGTCTCATAACCGATGGTCGTAGGGGGTCCAAATGTTTCCATTTCAACTTACTAGGGGCTTGGTAGACCTTGGTGGGCGCCCCATCTCCCTTCTAGGTCAGCAGAGGACTTTCTTAGCGTTAGTCATTCATCATTTTTATTGTGGCTTTAATGTGGGCTAGATCCTATATACATATTTTAACATACTTTCTCCATAAGTCAGATAACATGGAATTCTTAAATTCTGAATAACCATAAAACTCAATTATCAAAATATATCATTGGACAGCATCAATACGTAGAATATTTGACTATATATTATTAATAATTAAATAAATAACCACATGATGCACTGTATTCCGTCAAATCTTGTCTGTAGATGAGAGAATATCATTTGGAACTCATCATCTGGACAAACTCTGAAATATACACAAGATGTATGTGAGACTTTACATAATTGTTAGATAACACAGGCAACTGTCTAATCATAGTCTAATGCTTCTATTTGTTACATCTATTTTGTTTCCAAATTCGTACCATCTAACCTATATCCTGAATCTATTTATACCGACCCACCCTCAAAGTTTATCTGACCATCACCGTCCTTGTCAGCTTCTCTCATCATCTCCTTCACGTCTTGACTGGTAAACTTCTCTCCCAGGTTCAGCATCACGTGGCGGAGTTCGTCTGCTGAGATTAGACCATTCCCGTCGCGGTCAAATACCCTGTACAGGAGCACAGAAATAACAAGCGATTTAAAGATGATGGTCGGTAGGTTTATTCCATTTATAGGTTTCCTAGGCTACATGTCATTTATAGGTGTTCCTAGGCTACATGTCATTTATAGGTGTTCCTAGAATACATGTAATTTATAGGTGTTCCTAGGCTACATGTCATTTATAGGTGTTCCTAGGCTACATATCATTTATAGGTGTTCCTAGGCTACATGTCATTTATAGGTGTTCCTAGGCTACATGTCATTTATAGGTGTTCCTAGGCTACATGTCATTTATATGTGTTCCTGTGCTACATGTCATTTATAGGTGTTCCTAGGCTACATGTCATTTATATGTGTTCCTGGGCTACATGTCATTTATAGGTGTTCCTAGGCTACATGTCATTTATATGTGTTCCTGGGCTACATGTCATTTATAGGTGTTCCTAGGCTACATGACATATTTATAGGCTACTCCTTTAAAGACAAGCCAGGAAAGTCGAAGTTAAATCTGTACCTGATCTCATCCCGTCCATACCATGCACTTTGTGCACAAAAACAGCTCATCAGCGCATACACAGAGTCGGTCACAGACAGATGTTTTAAATTCTTACTATCAATCTTCGACGGATTAACAAACAGATTTGCAGTACAGTATACCCTCACCTATTCGCGGTAAACATGTTGTTAATTTATCATTTATACACGTCGTTACATTATTACGTGAACTGTATTAACGAGTATTAACGGGTAAGACTGTATTTAGAATGTGTTTGGGAACCATATTTTGGCGTATATAATATAATGCATAGGCGTTTTAAAACTTCATAAAAATTTCAAGGGAGGGGAAGGAATGAAACGTTGATAATGTACCAACCTCTACCATTGTGACCTCTGCGCTTTGGGTGAAGTTGTTGTTATTGTTGTTGTTCTTAATTCAATCATCCGAACTGTTTACGTGTATTTTATGTACGGCGCATTTGTGTGCAACATTCCAGCCTCCGAAGCAATAAAAGAAGTAGAACTAATCTAAGCCTAATAATACAACACTAACTGGTACACGTCCTCACACATTTCCTCTGTGGGCATTGTTCATAGTAACCATTATAATATCGCTTGTCCTTCCAGCCACCTTGTCTAACCGACACACCAAACAACCTGAACTGTCTAACCGACACACCAACCAACCTCAACTGTCTAACCGACACTCCAAACAACCTGAACTGTCTAACCGACACACCAACCAACCTGAACTGTCTAACCGACACACCAACCAACCTGAACTGTCTAACCGACACACCAACCAACCTGAACTGTCTGACCGACACACCCACCAACCTGAACTGTCTAACCGACACACCAACCAACCTGAACTGTCTAACCGACACACCAACCAACCTGAACTGTCTGACCGACACACCCACCAACCTGAACTGTCTAACCGACACACCAAACAACCTGAACTGTCTAACTGACACACCAACCAACCTGAACTGTCTAACCGACACACATACCAACCTGAACTGTCTAACCGACACACCAACCAACCTGAACTGTCTAACCGACACACCAACCAACCTGAACTGTCTAACTGACACACCAACCAACCTGAACTGTCTAACCGACACACCTACCAACCTGAACTGTCTAACCGACACACCAACCAACCTGAACTGTCTAACCGACACACCAACCAACCTGAACTGTCTAACTGACACACCAACCAACCTGAACTGTCTAACCGACACACCTACCAACCTGAACTGTCTAACCGACACATTAACCAACCTGAACTGTCTAACCGACACACCAACCAACCTGAACGCTTCTTTCATTTCTTTGTCCTTGTCCGTGTCTGAACTGTGTCGTGACATCATAGAAACAAATTCTTGGAAATCAATCTTACCATTTCCTGTTGACAGAACAATCCAATATATCAAGATTTACACATTTGTTGCATTCTAACTGCTCTTTACACGCATTGGTTGCATTCTAACTGCTCTATACACGCATTGGTTGCATTCTAACTGCTCTATACACGCATAGGTTGCATTCTTATCTTATCTGTTTACAGACGCTCCTTCTATACAGAAGATTATTGCGTCCTACGCTTATCTATGGTTTGTGTTTAGTCCTGCATTTTTATTAGAGATTTAAATGCTGATAAAGTGTTGGTTTTCCTGGATTCTTCAGGCAACCCATTCCACGCCCGAATTCCGGACGGGAAGAAGGAAAACTTGTATGTGTTTGTTCTTGCATACGGAATAAGAAAGGTGTTTTTATCCTTAGTTCTATCTGAGGGTTGTATTAAGTTATCTTTGTGTTGTATTTCTAAATTAGAATTAATTGCTTTATGTATGATTACTACTTTGCTTAAAACGTATTGTGAGAAATAATGTTAGCGTAAAAATAAAACGAGATATGTGACCATAGTTTAATCATCTTTATTTTATTAATGCATAATCTTCAAATTTTTCTTACATGACTCGGAGATAATGAAGTATACTTTTTAAGAATTTTTAAAATCGGCTTTTAATTTTAAAAAACCGTAAAAAACCAAGTTTTTGACTATAAATCCTTTATGTACGATAAGTAACTAAAAGAATGTTCATTATAATACGCAGCGCAAGACCATCCAAAAATACAAAATTGTAGTTGTGTCGTAAAACATGTTTAATATAATGCGCACCGATCAGGAATAGCCTATGTTTATAAAAAGTGTTGTCAATAAAATACGCACCTTATTGCGCGACAGAAGGGTTGTTCAATGTAATGCGCCCCCTTACACTCTATCTCAAAAAATAACATGATACGTAGGAATAAATTTAATAATCTAAAAAATCAATAATTTAATTACGGTACATGCGATCGATCTGAAATTTTGATACGTAGTTTTTATCATCGCCACCATACTGCCTGCTAAATTTCAGCTCGCTAGCTTACGAGGAAGTGGGTTAAAAATTGATCCAAAGTTTTGGCGATAAGCAATCAAGGGTGCACGCAAGCAGACACCACGAGTTAATATAAAGGATTTAATAAGAAAAACCCGTAAAAAACCAAGTTTTTGACTATAAATCCTTTATGTACGAGAAGAATTTAAAAGAATGTTCATTATAATACGCAGCGCCAGACCATCCAGAAATACAAAATTGAAGTTGTGTCGTAAAACATGTTTAATATAATACGCACCGATCAGGAATATGTTTATAAAAAGAGCTGTCAATAAAATACGCACCTTATTGCGCGACAGAAAGGTTGTTCAATATAATACGCACCGCGACGCTCTATCTCAAAAAATAGCATGATACATAGGAATAAAAAAAATAATCTAAAAAATCAATAATTTAATTACGGTACATGCGATCGATCTGAAATTTTGATACGTTGTTTTTATCATCGGTACGAAACTGCCTGCAAAATTTCAGCTCGCTATCTTGCGAGCAAATGGGTTAAAAATCGATCAAAAGTTTTGGCGACAAGCAAGCAAGCAAGCAAGCAAGCAAGGTCCGCCGCAGACACCACGAGTTAATATAAAGGATTTAAAAATAAGAAAAACCCGTAAAAAACCAAGTTTTTTACTATAAATCCTTTATGTACGAGAAGAATTTAAAAGAATGTTCATTATAATACGCAGCGCCAGACCATCCAGAAATACAAAATTGCAGTTGTGTCGTAAAACATGTTTAATATAATGCGCACCGATCAGGAATATGTTTATAAAAAGAGCTGTCAATAAAATACGCACCTTATTGCGCGACAGAAAGGTTGTTCAATATAATACGCACCGCGACGCTCTATCTAAAAAAATAGCATGATACATAGGAATAAATAAAATAATCTAAAAAATCAATAATTTAATTATACGGTACATGCGATCGATCTGAAATTTTGATACATTGTTTTTATCATCGGTACGAAACTGCCTGCAAAATTTCAGCTCGCTATCTTGCGAGCAAGTGGGTTAAAAATCGATCAAAAGTTTTGGCGACAAGCAAGCAAGCAAGCAAGGTCGGCCGCAGACACCACGAGTTAATATAAAGGATTTAAATATATTGAGATACCCATCAAAACCATGAAATGAAGAGTGGTAATAACAGTATGGGGCACATAGGAGGACTAAATTTTGAATTGAAAGTAGGATTCATAGTAGTAGGACAAAGAGAAAGAGCAGGAGAAAGAGAAAGAGTAGGACAAAGAGAAAGAGTAGGACAAAGAGAAAGAGTAGGACAAAGAGAAAGAGTAGGACAAAGAGAAAGAGTAGGACAAAGAGAAAGAGTAGGACAAAGAGAAAGAGTAGAACAAAGAGTAGGACAAAGAGAAAGAGTAGCACAAAGAGAAAGAGTAGGATAAAGAGAAAGAGTAGGACAAAACCAAAGTTTTACCATCAACGTCAACCTCCTGTATCATGTCCTGAAGCTCTGCATCGGTTGGGTTGTGACCCAGTGACCTCATAACGGTCCCCAGCTCCTTGTAAGTTATGGTACCATCACCATCTTTGTCAAAGAGGCTAAATGCCTCCTCGAGCTCTGCGGATACACAAAATGGGAGATCATCCCTAAACAACGCCAAAGGTGGATGGTGGAGATTGGTTGAATATATATATTGTAACAATTTTTTATGAGGATATCATGGATGGCTAATTTTGTTTTTTTTAAAATGATGACGAATTTGGATGTTAATTTACTTCACATCTATATAGGTCTTCCCGGAAGTTTTCTGTTTATTCTTGTACACTTCCTGGTGTTCAGTTGACTTGAAATTGTTTACACGTACACATCTTAGGTGACAACAGGTATTAAGGGATTAGGGAGGGGGGTGGGGGAATATTTTAAATAATTTCTAATGGATCCGAGTCACTCATATGTGGATGGAATTCAGAATGGGACCTCACTCTACTTGAGACGACATCTTCCCTACAACAACTTCTCTTTCTTCATTCGCCTTATTGGTACAACTTCTCTTTCTTCATTCGCCTTATTTGTGAGTTTCAACTCCGCTGCCCATATTACGTGTGTCTGTTACAGAGAATTGTGAGCTCAGTTCGTTGTCAATGGAACATGTCTGGTCAAAATTAATAAGAAACAAAGTGCTTGCCTGCTAATGTGCAGGTAATGAGTTACATTGATAGCGGACAAATTATTGTATAAAAAATAAAAATATATTTTTAAAAATAATAATAATTCTTATTGAATTAGGCAAGAGAGGTATTTATGTTATGGATTTAATATTAATCATGTTCCCTGCAACGATTTGTTGTTGTTTTTTCCCCTCTATATTGGAACATGTTCAAATAACAGTAAGAAAATAAATATACTCAAGTTTTCAATGTTTTTCTGAAACAAAAATCGAAGTATTTTAAAACTTTATTTCACCTAATGAACTGTCTCATCTGAAGTTTATGGAAATTTTAACACAACTTTTTGAAAACATTGAAATATTTTGATAATTTTAGGAAAGATTATGTTCCTTATTATGTTTGGGAGATTTCAAATTTAGTATCGGTGGATAAAGAACGTCTTATTTTAGAAGGTTGGAGGAAATATGGTGAAATGGAGATGTTGAAATACGTCAAACGCTTCATTAAATTAGTAATAATAAAATTCCTCAACTGGAGAATGTTGTTAACTTCCTGGTGTAATAGACATTTATTTGCCGATTTTTTGTACTTCAAAATTTTTAAATGTCCAAAAGATTTTTTTAAGGTGGGATGCTGCAAAGACCTGGCACGAAAACTCGCTACGCCCTTGACTAAATCTCACCTGAAACATTAAGGGATTTCATTGAATACCTTGTATCTCATTGGTATATTTAATCATATAGGCAACCAACATTTTGGCTCATTCACTAACAGGCACAATGATCGATCCAAACTCTTTGCGCTTTTCATTTTCATATTACTGTATATGGAAACGTATCCTGCACCAATATAGGCCTACCCCGTATTTAAACACCTGGGCCTATCGACACGGATGATTAGCTTGAACATAAAATCTATACTAAGACATACACGTGTGATTATTACAACAGTTAACTTACGCTGTCGATCGAAACGGACGTGAATTTACATTTGTTTGGGTCGAGATGTTGATATAAAATATTATTTCATATACCTCTACAGAGGTTTCTTACAATTTTTGGTTTGATTTTAATGCCCTACCTGCTACGCTGTCCTTCCCTTTGATAGTAGTTGTGGCCTGCACAGAAAACAAACAACAAATAAGGTTTATGTGTCTTTCAATTTGGATCATCGTTAACCGCATTAATGACATGCTTTGAGGAGTAAATTAGAAATATTCCGATAGGTAGGATTTTATGGGGAAAGAAATGAATAAAAAATACTTGAACAATGGGGTCGGAAAGAGGTGGATGGTGATTTGGGAACTAGTTATCTTATAGAGTCTTATATGCATTTAATTGAATGCTCACCTCCGCCACCTACGAATTCTCTTCTATGTAATGAAAATATCGTATGAGTTTCACTAACGCATCTGCTCACTTTCTACCCATTACGAAAAAGCCCAGCGACCCCCCCCCCAAATCCCCATTATTGAAAATAAAATTAAGGTACCTACTTACCATTTTTTAAAAACTGTCTATACACCTTGATTACAGCGGTTAATTCTCAACAAGAACATCAAGGCAAACAGAGTTTATTCATAAAGAAATCCGGACGACTTGATTTCGTTTCGATATCATTCATTGATACAAAACATTTATTTATTTAAGAGCAAGGCCACAGCTAACGAATAATTCCACATTTACAAATTATCTTTCTTCATGTACAAATTGCGTGTGGCGTCAGTGTCAGTCTACTACAACCTGAACCACAAGAGTTCCATCGACCGTAGTTGAAATATTTCTTCTGGGGTCTTGCTATTCTCCTCTTACACATGCAGATTTTTCACCGAACAACTTCGTTTGCTTCTATTTTCACGCAGGAAAGTCTTTCACGGTGTACCATTACCGTTGTCAACTGAACAAATGCACAGTACACTTACTTACCACCCCCCCCCCAAAATAATTAAAAAACCGACGTTGTGCAAAACCCCCGCCTCCACCCTCACATGCACGCCAGATTTATTAGGTGAAACACGTCACATGATCAAAACATATGTGGACCTTTTGACCTATTGTAGCCCCATAAATAGATGAGATTGGTGGTCATTGAGTTGAGTCAAACACTTGAATGGCGTTTGGTGACTGCTGTCAACTTAGACCCTTCTTTTGATAAGGGGGTCCTGTACTTCAATCGCGGGAATCATAAAATATATTTCTGGTTAAAGGGGGGGGGGTAGAGCCCGAAATAAAACATTTTATTTTCTTTGAAGGACATTTCAGCATAAAATCTCAAAGGGAGGAGTCCAAAATAGATTTTGCACATAATTTTTATACCACAAACTGTTACATGGATAAACAATATCTTGAATCAGGATTCGCGTGGTAAACTTTTAGCGCTAACACAGGGGCAGATTTAGGGGGTGGCGAGTAGGGCGAGATAGCAGCTTCTTTACAGAGAGAACCTACCCTTACACCTCTCTGTCACTAAAGTGACACACACCTATGGCCCCGCGTCCTGAGTGCTACGGCCGCCTCTCCGTTAACATAGAGACGTTAAAAAAAATTATCTGCGCATTGCGGGGCATGGTAAAAATTATAACTTCGGCCTTTCCTTGCTCTTTAAGACCAACTTTTTAACAACCATTCTAAAAATACATGAGATTTTAAATGAGAACCTAATTCAGTTCCCGACAAATGTTCCCTACCCCCGCCCGAGGCCTTCCTACATGTTCCACCTCACTGAGCACAGCAGAGTCGCCAGTATATTGAATCTTCAACCACCATTGACGACTCCTGTGTGATTTGTGCGGGGATTCCTTATACCATTCAATAACTCAAGTTTGAATAAGATTTGTATGTGTTTCACGAAATGCAGGTCGATAACTTAGGTATTTCTATATGTATAATGGGTATGAGGGCTTGATGTTTAATCAGTGGTGTATTTATATTTATAGAGAGGATGTTTCTTTAACTATAACACACTGCTTTTAGAAAGGTCAAACATCGAAAGCCCCTATATATTTGCTAACTTAACAAAAAAATAATAAAACTCAATCCCGTATTTAAAATTAAATGCACTTCATAGAAGATACTTCCGAGTAAGTTCAGAGTAAGTTCAGAGTAAGTTCAGAGTAAGTTCAGAGTAAGTTCAGAGTAAGTTCAGAGTAAGTTCAGAGTAAGTTCAGAGTAAGTTCAGAGTAAGTTCAGAGTAAGTTCAGAGTAAGTTCAGAGTAAGTTCAGAGTAAGTTCAGAGTAAGTTCAGAGTAAGTTCAGAGTAAGTTCAGAGTAAGTTCAGAGTAAGTTCAGAGTAAGTTCAGAGTAAGTTCAGAGTAAGTTCAGAGTAAGTTCAGAGTAAGTTCAGAGTAAGTTCAGAGTAAGTTCAGAGTAAGTTCCGAGTAAGTTCAGAGTAAGTTCAGAGTAAGTTCAGAGTAAGTTCAGAGTAAGTTCAGAGTAAGTTCAGAGTAAGTTCAGAGTAAGTTCAGAGTAAGTTCAGAGTAAGTTCAGAGTAAGTTCAGAGTAAGTTCAGAGTAAGTTCAGAGTAAGTTCAGAGTTCCCCATCCATGGAACTACTCCCAAGGGGGGAGGGTGAAACTAATTTGATGAGCAGAGGTAACATGATGATAGAAAGGTTTTAAAGAAATTATATTTTATTTACACAGAGCATGTATAGGCCTGACAACGTTCGTTGTTCTGTGACGTCATGTCAGGCCTATTGACATACCTTGTTTAAATAACGTATTTTTTTCCATCCGAAACCCTGATTGCAGTCTCACCCACATTTTGATAGAAATTAAGGTTATTGTCCCGCTTCCAAGGTACCAGCTGAGGCGGCGACAACGTTTGACACATTTGTATCTACTGCTGCCAGTTCCCCAATCTCCAGTCTCTAATACCCCGATGAGCAGGCATACAGTGCATAGTCTTTACGTGAGTGTGAGCAGGCATACAGTGGATAGTCTTTACGTGAGCAGGCATACAGTGGATAGTCTTTACGTGAGCAGGCATACAGTGGATAGTCTTTGCGTGAGCAGGCATACAGTGGATAGTCTTTACGTGAGCAGGCATACAGTGGATAGTCTTTACGTGAGCAGGCATACAGTGGATAGTCTTTGCGTGAGCAGGCATACAGTGGATAGTCTTTGCGTGAGCAGGCATACAGTGTATAGTCTTTAGGTGAGCAGGCATACAGTGTATAGTCTTTAGGTGAGCAGGCATACAGTGGATAGTCTTTAGGTGAGCAGGCATACAGTGCATAGTCTTTAGGTGATCAGGCACACAGTGGATAGTCTTTACGTGAGCAGGCATACAGTGGATAGTCTTTACGTGAGCAGGCATACAGTTTATAGTCTTTACGTGAGCAAGCATACAGTGTATAGTCTTTACGTGAGCAAGCATACAATGGATAGTCTTTACGTGAGCAGGCATACAGTGCATAGTCTGTACAGACAAATATACAAAACCTTAAATATTTTTTTTTATACAAGAACCATAATAATCAGAAATTGAAAGCCTGTCCATACTAACCAAAGCAGAAGAAAAATTTTAAATAAAGTTAAGAATTTATTTTTCAACACACCAATTTTTTTTTACAGAAAAATCAGGACCTTAAATTTCTCAAACAGGCATTTTTATTCATTTATCTTTTTTTTGAAGGATTAAACCATGTCAAACAAATCTAAGTTGAGTTGATCTGGCAAAGTTGTCACAAATCTAAGTTGAGTTGATCTGGCAAAGTTGTCACACTAATCTAAGTTGAGTTGATCTGGCAAAGTTGTCACACAAATCTAAGGGGTGGTGACTAGAAAAAAGGTTGACCTACCCTGTTGTTTTTATGTCTTCTTATAGCAACTAGCGAATTGAACAATTAAAATAAAACGTAGCTTTTTAAAATCCTGATTCAAGATAGTGCTTATCCATGTTACAGTGTGTGGTATAAAAATTATGTGCAAAATCTATTTTGGACTCCTCGCTTTGAGATAATAAATTTTAAACAAAAACACATTCTGGTGACTACAATTCGTTTTATTATTTTTTTTAATTTTCATCCAAAATTAGCTAAGATTAATTTAAACCTCCTGCAGAGTAATATTAATAAAAATAAAATTATGAAGAAAAACTTGGATGATGCAAGCAGCCAAATTTTCGATATATTTTCAGGTTTTCTGATTGACATCTGTTGAGATTCGACATCACAGATAATTTTCTCTTTTAATGTTTAGCCCTCTTTTTGTGTTTTGTTTGCTTGCTGATGCAGGTTTTTCACAGACAGATTCCAAGTTTTTTGTTTTGCTGTTAATGTTTTTTTAAGCCTTACTCATACTTGATCTAATTGATTTCTTTTCTAGAACGATTGCAGTCTTAACCCTTTATTACCCATATCACCGAATCTTGCACGGGAAGAGAAACTGAAAGATAACTCCTAAATTAAAATCTATTCACAAATATGATGTGTAAATAAATCAAATTAATTAATATATGTATAATAATGTTTTTGTGTAAAATAGAAAATAGTAAATCACTTATCATTCACTATAGCTTTTAGATGAGTTTTGTAATGATAGTAAAAGAGCATTAAAACAAGAATTAATACTTGGATCACCACGCCTAACAATACAGGTGTCATTATTGAAGACAACATAGCAAAATTCATCCAGCGGCTAATAACATGTAAGGTTATGCCCAGTTATAATTACATAAGAGGGATAAAGCAACATAAGGCCAAAATATTAGCCTGATTATTTATAGTCATACACACATCAAATGAATTGCTGTATAATCAAAACTGAAATGCATCAGATTATATCAAGATTTTATCAAAACATTCTTATTATGTGCTCACATTGACAACAACTATCAGCTTTAGTAAATGGTGGATCCATGTGAAAACATGTTGGAATCAGCTACAGCAAAAAATAAATAAATAAAGGCTCCTAAATGACCTTCACAAGCTTGACCAGCTTGGTTGTCAATCTCATCAGATGATTTGTTAATGTCACGGTATGATTGCAAGTTTCTTTCATAAAGTAATCACATTTTTAAAAGTTTTAGAAATATAACTGGTGAGACTTGAAATGCAAACATTTGGAACTGTGTAAAAAAAAAGATGCAAAAAGTCTTTATCCATTCTTCAAATGTAATTTATTTGATGAAAACATGTGCATATCATGTGATTCACTGCGAATAACCAATTTTATTAAACTAAAAATGACTTCACAGTTATAGATTCTTTTTGTGAATGCTTGCAAAAATGTTAAAACACTGAAAAAGCTTCCAATATTAGAAAACATACTTTTCAAATTATTTTTTTCTTATCAGATGAACTAAATCCCAGTTTTTCTTACAGCAACAATGGCCTCAGCAGCCACCTTTATAAGTTCACATAGTTGGATGCTGTACTCCACACTGTCTGTGTGCGACAGCTCCTTGCTGGCCCACTCCAGTTTCTCACACAGAATGCCCACACTGGTGACAGGGGACTGACTGGACAAAGATGCACTGGAGATTTGACATGGGGCACTCAGCAGTTTCTGCACTGAGCAAGGAGCCGGCTGATGAACTACAGAATGAATATGTGAGCCTGATTCTGAAGGGTCTTGAGGCACTGGCCCCGGGGTATATGGCTTGGAAGATGGACTCTGGCGGGTGAGTGGCACGTGTGGTTTTGGTGAGGTGGTGTGGAGAGTGTCACCAGAACCATGCAAGACCAGAGCCTGTCTTGTGGGTGATGTCGAATTTGTGATGTCTTTTGTTTTGGACACTGAAGCAGAGGATATTTCTCTTGCCATGGAGATTGCAGCAGCTTCATTGGTTACTGGGGATGGTACAAGAAAATAAGATTTTTACATTGCTCATGATTTATGCATTTTTGTTGTTGACGAGCATAATTAATAAGAATTAATTCAAACCCACCAATATACTGTAAAGCAAAAAATTTAACAATTAAATGATCAAGTTAATAAAAGGACAATAAAATACTTTAAAGATGTACTCACAGTGTTCCAATAATTTTAAATAATCTTAAAATGCACAATTATAACAATGCTTAATTATCTTTTATAAAAATAAAATTTTCTAGCACAGCCTTATTATTTAACAAACTTAATAAATAGAATCTTCACATTAATCTTTAAATGATCACACATATTTTAAATCTGTAAAAAGTGATGGGTTTTAGCAAACTGCCGTGGGATAGTGCTCACTAACCTGGGTTATCTTTGTCTGTGTCAGAGTCTAGTTCGGAACAGGCCACACAGTACTTAGTCCCCTGTCTGTCTTGTAATAAAATAGTCTGCATCAAAAAAAATAAAGAAAATACTTTATTTAAATTATTGACTTGCCTCATTATGTGAATCAATATGGTTTGAAATATCATTCCTATCTTCACAATAAATATTTATGATGCTATAAGTTTCTAAATAAGAGTTTAAAAAGACTTCAAAAGAATTCAAAAATGTTTTTAAATTTAATTACTGAAAGAAAAACTCAACTAATTATAAGTAAGCATAGAATAGATACAAAATTCTGTATCACGCTTAAAAGACTAATAAGAAAGGATGAATTAGCACCCTTCTCCACGTCACAGGTACCTGAGATCTGCTCAATTAAAACCAAATCTTTTCGTAACATTTTGGGCCCAGAAGTATAAAAAAATTATTTTTTAGTGTGTAAAAGCTAGTACATGTAGTAGCATTTTTACGCAAAGAAATATAACATCTTGTTTAATCTCAATGTAAATTTGTATCCTTGTCGGGGAGGGGGAGCTTGGATAAGTATTAATTTTGTATGTACCATTGAAAATATGTCAAATTTCAAAGTTATACCAAGAATCATTTAAAGTAATTATTCTTTCCTATTCAAAATTGGTGCTAAAAGCAAATCCCCAGAATGTTATAACCACATATATTATTGGCCTACCAATCCTAAACTCAGGGCAAAAGGTAATTTAGATCTGACAAAAAAAGGATTTCACTTTCCTGTAAATTAACATTGAATTTGATGTGCTGCTAGTTATGATTTTAACCTAAGACATCCAGAAATATATTTATGTTCTAAATTTGGTGACAAAATATACAGAAAACTTTAAGACCATAAAAATTGAAGAGCTATCTAAACCTATTAAAACCTATATAAAGTACAGGTAAAGCACATAGACATAGGTTGGCAATAAAAATAATGGATGTCACTATATTATTTTTTTTAAAATTATGTATAAATCTGTCCATTGCAAATCAAATAAACATTATAAGTATAGTAAGTATAGTAATAGTCTTTAAATACATACATCACATTCTGAACATATTGTAGCCAACATCTTATAGCCCTTCAGCAAATAGGTTGACATAAGTTTGGAGATTTTATCTGAGCGCTCCCTTCTAGCCTCAATCAGCTTCATCTCTGTCTCAGTTGGAGGTTGCCAATCATCTGTGTCCATGTTCAATTATTGGTCAACGTTCAATGCCAAATGCAATGATAATTGTCAGTCTGCGAGGATTCAATTATGCAATGTTAGTTACTTAAAGTTATAGGCTTCATTATAGTTTTAAATTGAACATTCTGGCTTCTACTCCCATTTAATTTATAAGTAAATATTATAAATTCCTCAATTTATTTTTGGGTAATCCTGCAGTTTCTACATGTATATTATTTCACAGCTAAATTTAATTTTCTCGTGAGAACTTACGTTTTTGATTTATTAAATGCTTAAAAGCCTTAGAAATTAATAAGACTTACAAATTAGCGCTGTAATAGCTAAAATACAACATATAATAATGCATTTAATAAATTAAAAACGTAAGTTCTAACGAGATAATTAAATTTTGCTGTGAAATAATATATGTGTAGTGTATGAGTAGAAACTGCTGGATTACCCGCACTCCGATTATGAAGGTAGATTTAAGGGGTGAAAAAAAAAGTCTTAGAAATTAATCAGACTTACAAATTAGCGCTGTAATAACCTAAATAAAACACAACATATAATAATGCATTTGGTAATCCCTTATTTCAGCGCATTTTATATTTCCTTACAGCCAGGAGCGAGGAGAAAAGGGCCAGGAGAAAGGGGAAGGGGGGCAGAGGGGAAGGGGGGCAGAGGAGCAGGAGGAAACGCCATCATCCCATGAGGATGGACGGATGCCATAGATATTTCAAGTCATCAAAAAAACATTTTTTCAAACTTATTTCATTAATTATTACTAGCTGACCCGCGGCGTAGCATACGCCACTAATGATTTAGTGACGGGTGAAGACTTCCTGAAAGACACAGTTGTCAAAATGGGGTGAGTTTGGGCAAACGACTGTGAGTGAATGAAAAGAAGGAACTCTGGAGAGACCCGCGGCGTATCACCCGTAAAAAATGACGGAAGTGTTCAGCTGAAATCTATTTATTTTCAATATCCCAACTAACTTGTCCTTGTTTGATCAATACGAAATATTAAACTTTCTAAAATGTACATAAGTATTTTATAACTTTTTACATTGTTCCCTTTTTACAAAATTAAATATCAGCGAAAACAATGACGTCATATAATTTTTTTTTACAGCGCACATTTAATTTGCACACCTTTTGATGCATTTGTGCAGTAATTTGGTGCGCTGCTTTCTAAAATTAGTATCTGTTGAACATACTTGCAGCTTGTCTCGCAGGGTCCGACCACGAAGAGAATTATATATATAGATTATGAAATCTATTTTAAAATGAAAACATTTTTTTTTGTTGAAATAAAATTACTATTTTACGATTTGTACGAAATAAAAATTTGTATATTTCACTATCTTCTGTGACTAACGGCGCCATTGTAACAATGATTGTTGTTGTTGGAAGTCTGCTTTTAAAAACCTTTTTCTAAGTTAAAAACCCCTTTAAATTCAACAAAACACACGAAAAACTAATTGTAAAGCATTAAATACTTTTTTAATTTTTATATCTGATTTAAGTGTTTAAATTAGATAATTAGTAAAAGTACGTTATTTTATTTATTTTGTTCTAAAAATTTAAAATGCGCTGAAATAAGGGATTACCATGCATTTAATAATTTAAAAACGTAATTCTCGAGAGAAAATTAAATTTCGCTGTGAAATAATTTAGGTGTAGAAACTGCAGGATTACCCTAAAGGAGTAGGCTGAGTAGCAGCAGTAGTCTGGTAGTCAGTACTGTCAGTAGCTATGGTCACTATGGTCATGTACTATGGAGTAAGAGTAAGAGTTGTTAAGACGCAGTTTTAAATAAGTTAATTTTTTTTATTCATACACTTTTATGAAAAATAAGGGAAGCGATCAAATAAAATTAAAGTTTAACATTTTAAAATAACTAACTAGATCAATTTTGAAAGATAACAGAAAAATTCAACAAAAAATTGAATTTTTGTAGTTTACTTACCGGTCTCACTCACCATTAGATTTAGATATATCCAAATACCAAAATCTAACATCATCTATAAAGATTTCCAAATCGATCACAAATATTCTTTTTATTTTAAATTAATAGCAAAACATGTACATAAACACTTAATTTATGTTTTCTTAATTAAAAAGAAAAAAGACATCCCTTTAATTAATTGCAGACTCAGACTGTAAATGTAATTAAGGGGACATTTGTACTACGTTATTTATATAAATAATAATATAAAATAAACAACGGAATGTTAATAATTCCACAGTAGCGCCGACTGTTAGAATGCTTATACTTATATTATTACATTAATAATTCATTATGCTTATTAAATATAAATCATTGAATAGTCTATGTGCCAAATTTCAGCTCGATGGCATCACGGGAAGTGTGTCATTTAGTACAAATGTGTACTAAACATGTAACATACATAACAACACTGAAACTTGTGTATCTATCATTTTTATTTTATTTTATTTATTTATTTAAGTTTATTTACTTCTTTTATAATTAAATTTTTTGTTTTGCGCTTTCTAATTTTCTCTCATCTTTCAGTTTCTTCTCCTCACTTCCACCAAGATCTTCGTTTACTAATGGTCTCTTATCAAAATATTGATCCAAAGAAGCTTGTTTTTGCCTGCTTTTTACAATGTTTCTGACATGAGTCAGTCATTTGCACTGCGCAACAACACGACCCGTTTGAACCTTTTCATGGTGTTTCCTTTGAATAACTGATAAATAGGAGACACAACTGTTGATGACGAGTTGAATGCAGTCTTGTGATGCCTAGTGTTGTCAGCTGCATGTTTTCCGTGTCTTGGAATTTTTTTTGTATCTCGGAACGAAATATTCTTCGAGTGGGCCTTTCATATCTTGGATATATATATTAGTGCTTCGGAAATTAACGATTAATTTCTCGATTAAACGTTAAATTTTTTTATCGTTTAAAATTATTTTAATCGATAAAAATTCGATTAAAATTAAAGAAAATATTTATAATATTTTAAACAAAATTATTAATAAATAATTAATTGTTAATAATTGATAATTATTTATATATTTTTTTACGTATAAACTTCTCCCGCGTAATATTATAATTTATTTTTTTACTTTATGTGGACCGGCAGACGTCAACTAAATAATACTTATGCTTATATATAGATAAACTAAAAAATTCAATAATTTAATAACGGTACATTCGATCGATCTGAAATTTTGATACAATGCATTGTCATCCATGATCTATATGTGGTAAATTTTTGAGATCTCTAGGACCATCATAAGTGGTTTAATTTTACGTTGGCAGATTTGAAAAATTGTGGACAAACAGGAACGAAAGCAAGTTAATAAAAACGTGGTAAAAAAATGGGCGGCAGCATCATTGCAGTTAAATATAAACATATAACTAGAAAGTTGAGCAAAAATTTTGTTTTACAGCTAACTGCGGAAAGCAAAGTCGAAGATGGTGAAAAAGTTTACTGTGTTCACTGCCATAAACAATTCTCTTTTAAAGATTCGAATACATCGCTGACGTACCACCTTCAGCACAAACATCCGATCAAGTATCAACACATTGTCATAAAACTTTCATTGTGGAAGTGACTTAACAACTACCCCAAGTTTCATGTTTCTACCTACACGGGAAATAGGAGAATTGGTGATTTTTAGTTTTTATATAGCTCATATAAGGAAAAAACTTCATTTGGGCCCCCGGCCCCCAGGAAGTGATAATTTAAATATTTTTTCTCCCGTTACCATCGCGGAATTATACTCAACAATTTCCCAAAGTTTCCTGCTTCTGCCTACTCGGGAATTAGGAGAATTGGTGATATTCAAATTTTATATAGTAAGGAAAAAAAACGTTTTTGGGCCCCCGACCCCACATGAGCGGGAATTTTAAAATTCTTTTTTGCCTATTTCGTCGTGAGAGGGTACTTGACAACTTCCCAAAGTTTCATGCTTCTACCTACACGGGAAGTTGGAGAATTAGTGATGATTCAGATTTAAATATAAGAAAAAAATACATTTAGGCCCCCGGCCCCCAGTAGTGATAATTTAAATATTGTTTTTAACCTGTTACCATTGTGGAAGTGTACTTAACAACTACCCCAAGTTTCATGTTTCTACCTACACGGGAAATAGGAGAATTAGTGATTTTTAGTTTTTATATAGCTCATATTAGGAAAAAACTTTATTTGGGCCCCCGGCCCCCAGGAAGTGATAATTTAAATATTTTTTCTCCCGTTACCATCGCGGGATTGTACTCAACAACTTCCCAAAGTTTTATGCTTCTGCCTACTCGGGAAATAGAAGAAGTAGTGATATTCAAATTTTATATAGGCCATATAAGGGAAAAAAAGTTTTTGGGCCCCCGGCCCCACATGAGCGGGAATTTTAAAATTCTTTTTTGCCTATTTCGTCGTGAGAGGGTACTTGACAATTTCCCAAAGTTTCATGCTTCTACCTACACGGGAAGTTGGAGAATTAGTGATGAATCAGTCAGTCAGTCAGTGAGTGAGTCAGGGCTTTGCCTTTTATTAGTATAGATATATATATTTGCATGAGATCATCCGGCCTTATGTGAGAGAAAACACAGAGCCTTGTTTGTCAACTGTGACAAAGTTTTAAGCCTAGCAGTAATGCACGAAGCTAAGTAGGATCCACTTGTCACATTTTTTGAACACTTGATAGCATACAGTCATTTTTCTTTCCTCCTACAATTCGTTGGAATTAGTTAAAGAAGATGTTCCCATCACAGTAAAATTGGAGTTTATAAGACGCCAGAGTGTATACTATCGGAAGCTGTAAAAGCTATCCACGAAAGACTGGATGAAAAAGTAGGCCTGCTTGAAGAAAAAACGATCACAAGATTCAACTAAGAAGCTTGGTGTAGAACAGTTATGGTCAGGTGTATTAAATCTTACTTAATAGATGTATGACATTCTGTAATGTCATGCATGCTTTGAAAATTTGATCGTGTACGAGACGCATACTAGATCCTACAATAACTTTCAAGGATGCAGCAATGGATATTGAATCTTAGAAGGAAGAATTTGTCAAGCTTGGTGTTGACTTTAGTCAAGTTTCTGTACAAAATGCCAAAACAAAATGCACAGACAGGAGGAGTGAGGTGGGCAAAAGAATTAGGCGACATGAGAAGATGCCTGGAGAACTGCCAAGAAAGTCGGGGCTTTCAGCAGAAGGGGAAATGGGACACGTTATAAACAGCGTATTTTATGGATGACAAAATAATTTTACTTCTAATTGAAGCGAGCACTAAATTTATTTATCCGATACAGGAGTCGAGGCAATTCATCGTAATTGCACGTCTTTTTAAAATGTCTTATAAGACTTATGGACATCCATATTATAGAAATTTTCACGGAAAGTTAAGATTGTAAAATGCTTCTCAGTAACTGGAATGTAGTTGTACTGAAAACTTCTTTGGTTCTTCCTTATTTTATTCAGTATTCAGAGGCGTCACTAGAGGATGCGGACCGCACCGGATGACACCATCACTAGGGGTGACACCAAAACGTAAATTTCTGAGTTTTCCGCTTATTTGACACTTGCAGACTCGGATTAGGTCTATGTTGTGCGTCGCGAGGGGGTGACACCATGAGATACCGCACTGAGCGACACCAACCCTAGTGACGCCTCTGTCTAAATTGTGGAGGCAAAAATGTTCAGAGTCTGTTGATTTCACTGCAAACGGCATTAAAATTCATAAAAATTTCATTTGCACGCGGTGAGCGAAGGCACTACGAATTATAAATTATTTTAAAGTATTTGTGTCCTACCGTACATCAATGGGACAGAATAGTCAGCAGCGGTCTTGATCTTCCTAGCATTAAAGGGGCCGTCCAATGACGTCACGCGCCCACGGGAGGGGGGGAGGGGGTCACGCATTTGTGACGAAGTGTCACGAGGTCAAACTTGCGTGACGTCATTTATGGAGGGCCCCAAAGATAATATTTGGAAACACATATTTTAATTTTCGTCATTAAACGAAATGCGACAGAGAATTCAAGGGAAATTAACTCAATATATTAAGTTCTAAATCTGAATAATCGTGGAATGTAATATTAATTGTGTGTTAATATTTGCTAAGATAAAATGGACAAGCAAAAGTAATTCCGTACAACTTTTATTCAGTGGCTTACTGGTTTTACTGAATGCTTCATATTAAGAACAATGAAATTTTAAAGAAAAAAAATTAACAGAAACTTTTAATACAATAATCAATTCTTCATTCTGCATTGACTCACATTTTGTAGGTATAACGTGATCTAAATGCTTTTAAAAAAAACTAAAAATTAATTGTTTTTCAAACCTAATATACCTCAAATACCAGCAAGATCTATTGGAAATTTATTTTACAATTAAACCATGTTAACATTCTTACACGTGGTTTTATGCACTGATAATTCCTTGCTCATCGTATGTATGAAGTCTGTATATCAAGGAAGTGCATAATTTCAGATCATAATATTAAACACTGTAATGACAAAATCACTGTCATAAATGCTTCAAATTTTGATGTACATGTATTATATAAACACAAAACATGATTATTAATTACAATAAATAAATCATTTTTAAATATATATTTTCTATTGTTGTTTTCTCATGTTTCACTTTCTGTTGTCTGTAACTTGTTATTTTGTTCGGATACCATGCTCCTGTAGACACAAGATTGCGTATAAAAATTCTCTTAATGGTAATTTTTATAAAAAGACAATTTTTATTTCCCTATAATAAAATATTGAAATGAGGTCTTTATGAATCGTAGAGTACTTTGGTCTTCACATTCTATATTTAAATGGTTGTCACGTGATAACTTTCGCATTTTTACATAAATATTATAGCCAATATTGAATTGTAATAGTAATATTTTAACATTCAAATTCTCTGCCTCACCCAAAGTAAATCTTTCCTGTTGCCGTGGCTGCGAATGTTTTGACTGATTCTTCCAGTCTCTTCTTGTCATACGGCACAGCAAGTTCCTGTGGAAATAACGAATGATTAAAAAATAGATAACGATGCGTGCAAAAAAATTAAAAAATTATAAAAACAAATCTTAGTAAACATACTGGTTTATAATCAATCACATATAAATCATTGTAAAAATCTATATCGTGTAGCTCCTGGTGACTTGACCGCAAGGTGAGGCCCATGGCACATTTATTGCATGGTTTCTTACACTATCATGGCACATTTATTTAAACATTATAATGCTGACCGATCAAAATTATACTTCATTTATTTACAAATAATAATGTATTAACTTTTACGAACAAAAAGTTATTATTTCCGGTAATAATAAATACATTTATAATTAATTACAATTAAAATTAATTTGCTTTCTTCCTTAAAATGTCATTTTCTCTCCCTTGAAATCTTTAAAATTACTGCCTTTCGTCTTCTTTACAATTACAATATATGAAGCATGCTTTTTTTTTCCTTTCGTGACACCCTCGCTACGGTTTATCGCATGGACCAAACTAGCCTGTCAAACAAGACCATGGATTATTAGACCACATGATTAAGTATAAGGCCAGACCACGGTTTATATCAGACCATGGAATGAAAGACGACAGGATTAGCTTATAGAGCCATATTACACATTATAAGTACATACCATAATAGTATGAAGTTACACAAGTTCGTTTCTTCATTTATTTCGGTTGATCCAGGCTTCTTACTTACACGGCTTTTAATAGAGGAGCATCGTGAGTAGAGACTCACTAGATATCAAATCTACATTAGGACAATTGGTGGGTATGGGGGGGGGGTGTAAGCTTTGACACTTTTCTTGTTAGACAATGGCTAACATATTGTGTTTATTAAGAATCAACTTTAATAAGGACTTGAATGATGTTTCACCTCATTCACACTCTCACCTCCAGAGCTGATATGAAGTCCTCTGCAGAAATACTCATTGAGTTGTTCTCATCATAGCGCTTCAAAATATCCAGCAGTCTCATGTCGTTGATTACGATGTGCTCCTACGTAAGAGGTCAAAGGTGATCATGCTATTTAGTTGACGTATAATATGTAGCGCAATTATATGAAAAGAAAACTTCAATGTACTTTCAAATATTTTTTTTAAGCTGAACTAAATAATTATTTAGATTTATTCAATAAACAGCCAACTAAGACGAAGCCGTAACGCGTACTTGCATGATCTATTGCAATAAATTAAACAACCCGTAAAAACTAAGTTTTTTAAAACTATAAATCCCTTATATATGAGACAGAACTCAAAGTATTGATATGTTCAATATAATAAGCAACACGCTACAAACATTTACAGACTGAAACCGACTGATCTCCCCTTGCTGTTAAACGGGAGAGGGGGAGGTGTGGTCATCGATGACTGGCGTGAACTCAAGGGACACGTGATTGTAAACAATAACAGACAATACATTGAGTTATAAAGAGGTAAACTAAAAATGCATTAATTTTATTACGGTGCATTCGATCGATCTGAAATTTTGATACGCTGCATTTTTAGCTGACACGAGTCTATGTGAATAATTTCAGCTCGACAGCTTCGCGGGAAGTGTGTCATTTTTTACTCTTGCTATTCTGCCCGACCGCGAACGACAGAGACCACGACAGAGAGACAAGATTTCGAAGTTAATATAAGGGATTTAAAAACCCCATATGATTTCATGTTTACAAAAGCTTTTAAGCTACTTATTGTAAATGATGCTTAAATCATAATTATACTAAAACACCAAAAAGGTTCATTGCCATGTTCCTTTTTAAAATGCATCTACATTAATATTTTATAAAAACAAATAAATCAGTTAAACATACTTGCTGACCACACATGATAACATATTCCTAAACATCACCACGAATAAAGTTGATCTTCACACAAGTTGCCAGTAGAAAACATCGCACACCGCTTGGAAAGTAAATCTTACTTTGAGTAATACAACTGGCTCCTTCCTGATCTTCTCCACGTCAATGGCCGGCCTAGAGATGTCTTCCCTGGTGTTTCCCGCCCTCATGATCGGCCCGTGTTTGATGATGAAGTTTGGTCTCGAGGCCTTCACGTCCTCCATTGTTCGTAAAAATTCGTACTCCACCGGAACATCCTGTCATGAGAGAGATGGCAGGACCTGTTTTAGGGTCATTGGTGCCCCGTGCGAGGTGCCCGTTCGGCGCCCTCCTCTCAACTTTCAAGCATACAGTAATGTTATTATTCATAATTCCATTTTTTTCAGTTATGACATAACGCTCAGTAGCTAATGTGTCATCTCCCCGTCTCCCTATATCTCCAGTATTTAATGTGTTATCCCCCTTCCTCATTTTATCATCAGTATGTTATGTGTTATCACCCCCGTCTTCCCTATATCTCAAGTATCGAATGTGTTATCGCCCGTCCTACATATATCTGCAGTATCTAATGTGCTATCTCCCCTACTTCCTATTTCTCCAGTCTGTAATCTCCCCTACTTCCTATATATCCAGTCTGTAATGTGTTATCTCCCCTTCTCCCTGTATCTCCAGTCTGTAATGTGTTATCTCCCCTTCTCCCTGTGTCTCCAGTCTTTAATGTGTTATCTCCCATCCTCCATGCATCTCAAGTATCGAATGTGTTATCGCCAGTCCTACCTATATCTCCAGTATGTAATGTGTCATCTCCCCTACTTCCTATATCTCCAGTATGTAATGTTTTATCTCCCCTTCTCCCTATATCTCCTGTCTGTAATGCGTTATCTCCCATACTTCCTATATCTCCAGTATCTAAGTGTTATCTCCCCTCCTCACTAAATCTCCAGTATCTGTTATCTCCCCTCCTCACTATATATCCAGTAACTTAGTGTTATCTCCCCTCCTCCCTATATCTCCAGTATCTAATGTGTTATTTCCCCTCCTCCTTATATCTTCAGTTTGTAATGTGTTATTTCCCCTCCTCCTTATATCTCCAGTATCTAATGTGTTATCTCCCCTCCTCCCCATATCCCCAGTAACTAATGTGTTATCTCCCCTCCTCATTATATCTTCAGTTTTTAAAGTGTTATCTCCCCTTCTCCCTATATCTCTAGTATCCTATGTGTTATCTCTTGTCCCAATACCTACTGTCGTGAATGTTCATTCTCTTTTGGGTCGAGCCGCTAGGCTCTTAAGACCCGGTTCATTTTATCGCAAGCGAGCCTCATCAAGCGGGCATCGCCGTAGAGGTAACCCTCTGCAGGTACCGTTACTTCATCTTCCAAATCCCCGCACAGCCCGGGGCACTCTTCGAGTACGTGGGCCACCGTCTCTTCTGGGTGGCCACACAGCCGACAGGCCAGTTCCCTTCTGGTGTTAAACTTGTACAGGTAGCTTCGTGTGGGACAATGCTCAGTTCTCATTCTAGTTATGAGCGTCTGATTGCTACGTCCAATTTTCCACCAGGAATCGCTTTTGCTCGGTCGCGGCATGTACTGGAATACTTTTCTGGCCGTGCTTCCAGAAGCCCAGCCCTGAAGCCATTTCTCTCGGAAATGGTCCTTAAGCCACGATCTGACCCCCAGCTGGGTCATCGGGCGATCGGGTTGGGGCTGAGCTGAACCTTCTCTCGCTAACTCATCGACCCTGTCTGAATGAGGCTCGCCACTGTGCCCAGTGATGTACTGAAGGACTACTTTTCCGCCTCGTGCTAGGATTTCACCTACTGTTTCCAAAATGACACTGACCGTTTTCGTCTCCAGAGAGGATCGACCCACGGTCTCGAGCGAAAACCGTGAGTCGGTGAAAACTACGACGGTCGGGAAAACCTTTCTTCTTGCTAGACGTCGGCGCACTTCCTTCAAACCCTTGCAAATCGCCTCCAGTTCGGCGTCGTGACTACTGTATGCGGCCTACCCCCTCTCTATTCTATGGTTCATATACCTACTGTCAAATCCAACTCCTCCAGCTCACACGTATCAGTGTTGTTGATGGCAGACGCCAAGGCCAGGGCTCCCGCTGATGTTATAAAGTTGTTTCCCATCTGAAATGAAACATCCTTCTTTAACATACTGTATGATTGTCCAATCTCGTGCTTGATATCATCGCGACAGAAGAGGCGTAGCGAGGTACGGGTAAGGAGATACGTATGTCCCCGGGCTCCTAGGTACGGGGGGGGGGTAAAATTAGGATTCAAACGTTACGATATAATAGTGAACAAGAGTGGGATACGGGATGGGGCGCCAATTTTACAGACTGTCCGCGGGTGCAAAATATCCTAGCTACTCCTCTGTGTGACACCGATGTTTTGATAAATGCACGGTGGTAGATTGTTCTTCTATTATCTCCTTAATTGCTAAATGAAAAAGACAAAATGCTTAAAATAGTTGTTGAAAAACTCACTCTCAATATCTTGATAGTGTCGTTAGTTGTCAGAACTTTGGCCAAGGCTTTAGCCACCTCAAGATTTAAACGGTTCCCGGAGATGTCCAGTTCTTGTAAACTCTGATTGGTCGACAGTGCGTCAACCACGGCCATCCCGCCTCGAACACCCAACCCGTTCCAAGACAGGTTGCACGCCTTTAGTCGAACGTTCTCCTGGTTAGAATCGGTTATTATTAAACTTGAGTTTTTGAGTTGGGCGCGGAATGTTTTGTTTTCTACATAATGTAAAATTTATATTAAAATTTTTATTAAAATTCCCGATAAAAAAATTTGATCACGAAGAATTCTTTGAGTTCAAAAAGTAGATCTATTTGAAAAGCATTTATATTTTAAATTGTAACAAATATAATGTTTTAAAATATTATACGTAGAGTACAGTAAAACAATAAAATGTTATGTTAAAAAATAATGAGTTCCGTATAGTGTGCAGTAAGAAGTTATGTTCAATATGATAAGTATGTTATGGTATACAGTAGAATTTTATGTCAATTGAGTGTATTGTTAAGTAATCACATAATTTTAAGTCACTCTTAGGTGTAAATTTAAATAAAGTTCAAGGACGATTATATTATAAATACTTTTTTCTAAAGTCATTTAAAATATTTTTTTTTAAACCGACCTTGAGACCCTTGGCTATGACCACGCCCCCGTTTTCTCGGAGATGGTTCCAGCTGAGATCAAGGACATCCAGATTTTCATTGGTTCCTGAGACACAAAATATACTACTCTAAAGCAGGGTTTCTCAAAGTCTGGACCACGGGGCCATTATCGCAAACAAACTCACAAGCTATTTTAAATGAATTTCTTTCTGAAATGATTTACTGGATTTTTAATTAGCCTGTCGTGACCCAGAGTTATGGCCAAATGGAAATAGATTCCGTTACATATAAATTAAGAAACACTTACATAATGACACTATGTTTTTTATTTTTATTTGTTTTTTTTTAAATTTTTAATTTATATTTTGATACAAAATAATTTTTTAAATTATATTTTAAAAAATAAATGTCAACAATTTCAGGTGTGTCTCTTCTTTATAGGTTAAACATAGGGATATTATAACAATTAAAGAGTTAACGCGAAGCATAAGATTGCTTTGTTATTTTTTTAAAATTTGGAATGAAAGAAACTATCATTTATTCTCTGTGTAATTGTTTGAACTAACCACACACCAATGGCTGGGCCTAATAGCTGAGCCCCGGTGTCAGAAAATTTGTTTCGGCTGAGATTGAGCTCCCTTAGATATTTGTTGTTCTGAAAAACAAAAATTACATTCAAATCTTAACAAAAATATTTTTTGTGGATATTAATTCCAGGAAAATCTGAAAATAACTTACATAAAGCTCCAATACATGATGGAGGATACGGGTTGGGGAAAGTTGGGTTCAAGTGTGACGATGTGAAATTTGGTGTGGGAGAAGATTATATATAAAAATTATTCTTTGAACATTTTTAAAGATAGAAGATAGTCAATAGTGCGCTCGCCTCACAAGCTGAAGTGCTTGGGATCTAAACCCACGTTAAGCCACAATAAACATGTTGATCAATGACTATCGCTAAAAAGTCCTCCGCTGACTTGGAGAGGAGATGGGCGCCGCCAAGTCTACCAAGACCCGAGGACGTTCTAATGGAAACATTAGAACCCCCTACGACCACGTGGTTATGGGACACACAAACACAAAAGATAGAAGATAAACTTTATTTGCCACACAACTCGATTTAGGTGGAATGCTGGGAAATTTATCTCTTGCGTCAAAGAGACGCATTTTTACGCAGATGATTGAAAATAATGAGTAGAAAGAACACAATCGTAAATAGTATGTGTGTTCACGAATAAATGAGTACAAATTCATGATTCTAAAGAATCATAGACAAATAATTGGTGAAGTATGGGAGAAATACATATTAGTCGCCATTTTTGTTTTACAGCAACATTTCTATGACTCACTTCAATCGCTTGAGCAAAACTGTTGGCACATTTGTCATCAAATTCGTTTCCTGAAACATTTTTAAAAATATGAATTATATTAAATATTAGTTTTTTTCGTTAATTCACTGTTGGGATGCAAATATAAATGTACATAACTCTTCTATCGAACGTTTGGAAAAATTGAATTTTCTTCGGGACCCAAGCTGTCAGCAGGGACAGTCTTGAATTTGTCATAATGTGGCCAAGAAAGAGGGACGCTCTTGTAAAGTACTTTAATATTTATGTTTTTACCATCAAAAAAGCAAATTTAACTTTTAAAAGAATTATAATTTTTTATTTTCATTAAATAGTGGGGTTTTTTCCTCATGAAAGCATCTCACTGCTCGAAGTCTAAAATTACAGGAACTGGATATCTCTAGTGAACAGGTGAACAATTTAACTGCTGTTTTTGTGTGGTTTACCTGAAAGATCCAATCTCCGAAGTCCACCATTTATATTCAACATGTTGGCCATAACGTCACCTCCTATACTTCCAAACTTGTTTTCTGACAGAGTCTGCCATGTGGAATAAAATCGAGCGCCTATAACTAAGCTATGGATTCAAATTGTTAAATATTATTTTTATCTAAATTATGTATTCTAATTATTTCTATAATCTCATTGCTGTTTGTTAAAGTCAGGACGGAGCCAATGTTGATCACCACAAACCCTCTACGAAGACCACTACTACCATCACCGAGGTCCGGCATCTCAAAGACGGATTACTCCTACAGGCACAGACGATTTTACTTCATGGAATCAATGACGCCTTCAAACTAAGCAACATTATCAATCGCTTAAAGGAAAGTAACACTCACCACGTCTGTGACGTAATCATTTTCCTCCAGCATCCTGGCCATGTAAGTGGCTCCTTCACTTCCTATCCAGTTGCCACAAAGGTCAAGGCGTTCCAAAGTTATGCTGTCCTGTTGGAAAAGGTGTTCATTTATAAGATGTTTTTTTTTCCTTCATTTCTTTGCTTCATAAAATACAATTTAAAACTGATTCGCTGGTATATCACTCTACTTGTGTAAAAAGGGGAAAGGGGCAAATTGGGAAGATAGGGACTTTGAGTTCATGCTGGTAAAATAGACATCCGGATAATATGCTTTATTGTGGGCCGATTTCATGAGCTGTGAGAAGCAATGCAATTTGCCACCACGTTAGCTATTGTGATTACTATCATCTCATTGACAGCCACAGATTTATAATTAAAAAAACACCAGATAATCGTTTCACTCTCGTGTGACTCACACAACATTTAAATACCAAATGCTCACCTTGAGCGCCAAAGCAATAGCCCGAGTAGCCTCTAGACTTAGACCCCTGTACCTCATCCTGATGTTTGGGTGCCTGATGCGTTTTAGGAAGTAATCGATGGGAGCGATCTCCAGTTCATCACAAACAGTTTTGTAATACGACACCACAAAGTCATCGTCGTCTTCATCTGTGCACAGAAAGAAGGCAGCCTGAGTTAGTGGTAATAATCTTTAAAAAATTAATCCTTGCTATGAGGAAAAAATATTACATATACAATTTAATGTCCATTAAATGTTATTAGGTTTAATATGTTTATTATTGGACTTTTGCGCCATCAATTTCGCATCACTTATTTTGACGAAGCCTGTTATATCTTATAAAAACATTACAGACGCACCTTTTAAAATCATCGCGTCCTACGTGCTTTATTAAATACGAGCAACAAAGCCCTCCAAGGACGTTCCGCCACCATTCGATGGCACTTAGTAATAAACTCCCCTCCAACAGCCGTCTCGAACGGCATACATGTGGATCACGTCAAAAATACTATTCATTTTAGTTAAAATAAATAACTCGTAAAAACAGAGCTTTTGACTATAAATCCCAACGCGCATAACTCAAAATAAAGTCTTGGAAGAAATTCTGCACCGAAAATAACTCGTTTTGAACGTCCGCGTAAACGTGTTTAATATGATTGGCTGTAGGAGTCATATTATGTGTTTGAGTGACCAATCGCTATCGATGACCGAACGGAACATAGCCTTTTATTTTATAGTATTAATATATAGGATTGTTATATGGATACTATAAGTAGAACGTACAGACCATGCTGGCCTGTTTGGCAAGTGAAGCAGCGTTCAAAGGCCACGGCATATGGGAGGGGGTTGTGGATTGCGTTGCCTTTATTTACACACAATCATGTACCTTCGGAGTTAGATGGAATCAGAGGCACCATTACTCCACCGGAACAAGTCCCTGGCCTCACAGAGAATCGAACCCGCGACTTTTGGTGAGATATTCGAGCGCGCACCGTGCCCAGTGTAGCTCCTCCTCCCCATCATCTCTCCTTTGAACAGTGATGATCTACTCAATTAAATAACCCCGTAAAAACAAAGTTTTTGACTATAAATCTCTTATATATGAGACATAACTAAAAGTATTGATTATGTTCAAAAGTGACAAACATTTACAGACTGAAACCGAAATGATCTCCCTTGGCTTTAAAACTAGGTCAAAACTCTAGCAGACGACGACTTAACATTCTAAATATTGATTTATATAGATAAACTAAAAAATGCATTAATTTAATTACGGTACGTTCAAACGATCTGAATTTTTTATACAATGCATTGTTATGTGAGACGGGTCCGTGTGCCCAATTTCAGCTCGATGGCTTCACTGGAAGTGGGTCATTTTCGACTTTTGTTTTTCCGCGGGTGGACGGGCGTCGCGGTCGAGGGACGATAGGGACGACGAGCAACGACAAATGAGACGGCGGTGAAGTTAATATAAGGGATTTAAAAATACCGAATGATTCCGTATTGCTTGAATCCGATGAGAAGTATTAACATTTAAAACATTAACACATGACTCATTAGATGTAGCATTAACGCAATGAAAGATAGAAGACAACCATTTTAAGCTGTTTTCTTTGATCTTTTCATTGAATTTGTACTTCCTGCAATGAATCAAATTTTAATTTCTTAAAGTTTTAACAAAGGAACCACTCCACTTTAATTCAAGAAATAAATGAAAACGTGATGGATGTCTTTGTTAATAAATACTTGTCCCCACTACTCCCCACACGTCATGGGCCTACGATCATCACATGATGAGAAATTCTGCTGTTCTCATTAAAGAGCTTTCAAAAAATATGAGCGGAAATTGTTTGTTTTGTTTTCAAGATCAGTGTTTTGTACCAAGAGCTACGTTTTACAAGATTTTTTCCCATATAGATGTCTTAATTATCTTATAGATTATTTTAATAAGGTTTATATATATTTCAAATAACCTTCATTCTCAAGGTCAGTGTCATAATACTCCTCCGGTTTCTCCTCAGCGACCACGACCTCCACTCTCCTGAATTCTCTCTCCTCCATGATGTCACTGGGCGGACTTGGGCTGGTCAACTCCAACTCATCCTGGACACCTGTCTCTGTGACATCTTGGACTTCTTCTTGTGACTCCGCCTCATCTTCGTTGTCTGGCTCCTGTGGGAGTAAACTCATTCCTCATTTTCAAGACAAGGACGGGGTTAGTTGTCTGGTAATTTTTTATTTTATTTCTATTGGGTATGAGTTTCATTGAAATATTTTAGAGGTGTGAAATTATTTCTCGTGTTTTCTCGTGTATTCATGTTGCCTTAGTAAATTTGACATGTTAGCGCAATAGAATTATTCTTGTTGTTGTGTCTGTCTGAGATTCCTTTTATGTTTTATGTTACACAATATTGAGCGGAAAAAAAAGATATTACAACATTTGCTTATCAGGAGACAGCTGCTTTCTAACGCCTGGTCATCCTGTGCAGTTTCCGATTTGATGGGCCTGAGATATTTAGTTATAGGGCCCATTTTATTTTACACCTTTCTCTTGACTCAAGTTTACACATTTACATCACATTGTTATCTTCAACTGTCAAATTTTTATAATATTCCAAAGTCTTTCGCTCACAATGATGACTAACGAACTTGACCACCAACCCCCCCCCAACCTGAAACACCCCAGTGTCCAACTAAAGCTGACTCTCGTAAAGCCAACATGAGTCGACCTTGACAACCACAGACCCTATGTTTTTCCCCAAGTATTTAATATAGTACTTGACTCATGTGACCATCCCTGTTTCTATCCCAAGTGTTGACTATAGTACTTGACTCATGTGACCAGCCCTGTTTCTATCCTAAGTGTTGACTATAGTACTTGACTCATGTGACCAGCCCTGTTTCTTTCCCAAGTGTTGACTATAGTACTTGACTCATGTGACCAGCCCTGTTTATATCCCAAGTGTTGACTATAGTACTTGACTCATGTGACCATCCCTGTTTCTATCCCAAGTGTTGACTATAGTGCTTGACTCATGTGACCAGCCCTGTTTCTATCCCAAGTGTTGACTATAGTACTTGACTCATGTGAGCATCCCTGTTTATATCCCATGTGTTGACTATAGTACTTGACTCATGTGACCAGCCCTGTTTATATCCCAAGTGTTGACTATAGTACTTGACTCATGTGACCATCCCTGTTTCTATCCCAAGTGTTGACTATAGTAATTGACTCATGTACCAGCCCTGTTTCTATCCCAAGTGTTGACTATAGTAATTGACAACGTTGACCGCTCCCTGTGTACCATCTTGACTAAATTAAGTCTACGGCCATTATCTTGTTCCATCTTATCCCCTCTCTGAATGTTTCGTTACAGCACCTGCAGTTCTGTGATGAGGACGCCCTCCTGTGACGTGTGATCCTCCTGGTCCATCTCGGCCCTGGGTTTCAAGTTGCTTGGTGTGCGCGTGAATGAAGGCCGTGACGTCACTACGACCAAACGTGACGACTGCGACGAGGGGCGGGATGACGTCACAATGTATGTCACTTTTTCTTCTTTATGAAATAAACAAGTGAAAATCTTTCAATTTACAAAAATTGTCTTTTTTTCTTAGTGCGGCGAATAGACTTGAAACGCAACCTTTTACCAAGATATCACTATTATAACACTTTTAATTTAAAAGATTTATGAACTCATTGTTTGGGTCACTGATCATATAGAATGGGACTGTGCTAAAGCTTTGAATTAAAATTTAAGATTCACAAAGAAATTGTGTGATCAAAACAATTTAAAAAAGCTTTATTAATTGACTAAGGGGCCGTCCATAAATGACGTCACGCACCTAAGGGGGGGGGGAGGGGGGTCACACTTGTGTGACGTTGCGTGACGAGGGGGAGGGAGGGGGGTTGAAGAAATGTGACGTCACATCAAAAGGGTAACTTTAAATAAAACATCCACTGAAATATTTGGTGCTTACAATTTATTTAATGACTTTTTTTTTCTTTTTAAAAAAAAATCAGTGCTTCTCAATGTGCTGGTCGGTAGGCCATCAGACGCTGGTTGGCGTATGCTATCAAGACACGAAAATTAAATCTAATTATAATCCTTAAGTTTGAGAATCCACAAGATAACATATGAAATTGTTACACTGCGTCGTTTGATGTTAACATCAAAGCATTTGTGATCTAACCGCAGCTCCGTTTGGTTCTCTCATGCCCGTTACCACAAAATATACAATTTTATGTATGCGTTACCCCCCCCCCAGACTCTAGGTCCTGCTCATGTGACTCGGGGATTTGGGGGAGCGTCTTTAGCACCCCTCGAAAATGCTACTGGTGAGTTTTACAAGCATGACAAGTGTCTAAAAATGATTTGAATAGGATTATGTGTAGATATTTTAAGTCAAAATGACACGGAATATCCTTTTTCTTTAAAAGGGGAGGGGGAGGGAATCTATTTGATAGAATTAAAAACTTTTAAGTTTGATATAATTGTTCGATGGTTTTTGATAAAACGCCCCTGGCCATTCTAGTCTTCTAGATCAGTGCTTCTCAAAGTGGTGGTCCGCGGACCGATGCCAACCGCTGCCGGTCCGCAGATGTTCTCAAAAATAGGAAAGAAAAAAATGTCAGTGCAGGGAAAATAGTGCACAGGTCCCTGGTACAATTGAAAAAATTCCTGCTGGTCCGCAATACTAAAAAGTATGAGAAGCACTGTTCTAGATATAATGATAAATGAGCCCATTTAAAATTAGTCAAGTATTCATTAACTTTATTGAATGCATCAAATTCTTGACATTGCAATGCGAGAGGAGAACAAAACAACTTTTCTTCTTAGCTCAGTTTTTAAGGCATTAATTTTAAATATCACAGAAATGATACGTGATAAAGACAAGTCATGTGGATTAAGATTATTGTCACTCGTGTCAATATAAATGAAAGTATGGTAGATTTAGGTGTCTTCATATAGTGCGTAGGTAAGAAATCTACATAGTTGTCAAATTTTAAAAAAATGCATTTTCTGGACGGAACCTGTTTAATAAATGGGCATATGTTCCAAGCGTACACGTACACATGACGTATTTTAATATATCTAGCGGATTGTAGTGGATGTTATATGTCCCAAATGAGTCTGCATTACCCCCAAGAATTCCCTTTTTGACCCCAGTTCAGGTTATTTACCTCTGTTCGCCGACCTCTGTCTTACGGGATGCCCGTCAGTCAATTGAGGGATTTTTAAAAAATACATTTTTAAAATGTTATTTTTAAATATTTTTTTTCTAAACAAAGACGTTAACCGTGATGATCAATAGTCAATGTTTAATTTGTATTCATTAAAAATAAAATATAAGCTAAGGATGTTAACACAGTTCGTTTTCAGAAGGCCGGTTAAACGTTTTTAAAAATGATTCACGCGGGTTACGATATTACAATTTAGATCAGTGGTTCCCAAACTTTTTTGACCCACGGACCCCTTTTATACTCAAAATTTCCCCACGGACCCCCAAGTAAAAAAAAACTTTATAAATGCATAGTACAAAAATTACAAAAGCAACATTTTGATGAAAAATACGGTATTTATTAAAATTATCACTTTTGTTTAAGATAAAATTGAAGAAAAAAAAATTGGATTAACGTGATGAGATTTTATGAGTGTATTTATGCCTGACTCAATGTTTGTGTGTAGGAACCGCAAATCCTCACGAGCACCAATTTCTAGTCATTTATTTTTTATTTTCGTTGTTTTTTATGATGAGGTCAAAACGCCACTGAATCTTTGTTCTACCAAATAGAAAGACAGGAAAACAGTCAAAAAAATTCTGTACAATAACCTTTAATGCATGATATAAAATTGGGTTCTGACTTTGTAACCAGAATTTATGGTATCCTAGTTCAAACAGTGGTATAAGTTCCTCATTTGTGGATATTTCAATAAGCTGCTCCTGTATTAGTATGGATTCATCTGTGTTTGGGATCTGAGTTTGTACATGCGCTAAAGAGCTCAACTTATCTTATCTGTTTACAGACGCTCCTTCTATACAGAAGATTATTGCGTCCTACGCTTATCCATGGTTTGTGTTTAGTCCTGCATTTTTATTAGAGATTTAAATGTTGATAAAGTGTTGGTTTTCCTGGATTCTTCAGGCAACCCATTCCACGCCCGAATTCCGGACGGGAAGAAGGAAAACTTGTATGTGTTAAAAACAAAATGTGTTGTAAAAATACAAGTTAAAAACTTGTATTTTTCTACTTATAGTCCAACTGCCAGTCGGAAATGTCCTATAGTGGCAAATGCCTACAAAATGTCTGCATGAAGAGCCGTTAAGTTTTGACAGGAGGCAAGCAAACCTTTAACTTTGTGGCAATTTCAAAAGATTTGAAAACTGAAAACATTCTCCTGTTCCTAAGTTTTGTTTGCAAAGAAAAAGATTTGCAACAAAGTCAGATATAACGCTTTTAGTTTTGATTAAATTTAATTGGTTACCTTGTAGTAGTTGTAGTTTCAAATTAGTTTTGTTAAAGTTTGGTAAATAATTCATTAATAAAGGATATGTCATTTTTTGAGTTAATTGTGATGCTAATTGTCTTTGTTTTCCAGGAATTTGGACAATGAATCAAAGAGAGTATAAAATCGATTTAAATATGTACGTGATGATAACCAGCGTAATTCTGTGTGAATAAATAATCCATTATAGTCTTCTTCTTCATTTTCCAAACCGTGGTGAGCAAATAATCTCTCATCGAAGGCATTCCTTTTGATTTTATTAACTGCTCTAATGACATAATGTAGTGATCCATGCAAACTTTCACTAAGATTTTTTGGAATATTTTATGTTGATGAATGAATCAATTTACTGAAAATACATTTGGTACAGAATGTTTTAAATATGCCATAAATTCAAGTGTAATGCTTTAACTTCAAACATTTTTTTAAATTCAGTAAATAATGTTTCACGTTTCGTATCTGTTTCCAAACATTTAGGCATACATCAAATATTCATTAACACCATATTGTAGGCATTGTTTCTTCGGCTCACTCAGTTCTGGATTTACCTATTTGCTAAACAAGCTATAACTTAGGGCCCCTGCCTTCTTGGGGGCCCCCGGAAGTTTTGTTTTCATATTTGTCACTAGACTTCAAAAGGTCCTTAAATAGCTTAGGGCCCCATCAAGTCTAAATCCAGCCTTGGGCTCACTCATTCTCTTATCTGTTGTAACAGACCACTGTTAAGAATTATTAACGTTTTCAATGGAATGCTACAGTAAAGCCCTATTAAAAACATTTGATGATAGGATACAATTTAGATAAATATAACTTCCCGACACATCGAAAAATACCCAAACCTTGCAACCCTCGTAGATTCAAGTTAAAAACTTGTATTTTTCTACCTATAGTTATAGGAATTCGGCATTTCATCTGCATCAAGCTTGACCTTTCAACAAACCAAGTATTTTGATTGGTTATAAATGTGGGAATTACAGTAGTTCTAAAACTTTTTTTTACGTAAAGCAACATTGTATCCATGAAGGATAGCACCCAAGATGGTATTTAATTAGTAGAAAAGGCATGCACATACTATTTTATTTATTATGATTTATTTTAATTTCAATAATAATAAAAATTTATCAGTTTTATTATTTGATTTTTAAACCTTGCGCGGACCCCCTGACGTTGTTCAGGGACCCCCAAATCAATTTTTATTTTCCACGGACCCCCTGAAAGGTCCCGCGGACCCCTGGGGGTCCGTACGGACCACTTTGGGAACCACTGATTTAGATCTTCACTAAATAAATAATAAATACTTAAATGACAATAAAAGTGATTTGAAATATACTTATTTTCAAATAGTAAATAAAGTTTTGTTATTAATTTTTTTTTATTAAATTTTTTTTTGGGGGGGGGGTCAAAGATTTGTGACGTATTTTTAGAGGGGGGGTCTAAGTTTTTGTGACGTCGCGTGACGAGGGGGGGGGGTCAAAAATCGGCAAAAATCGCGTGACGTCATTTATGGACGGCCCCTAATACACAAGTAGAAGTTTATACTAATGCCTTCATCGGTACAAATAAATTACAAAACTAATCAAATTAAATTTACATTATATAATACATAGTATATCATGGACAAATAATTGTAAAGAAAAAAAACACACACAGAAACGGAAAAAACAAGATGGGCACAATTACTTAACAAAGACTGGATCACTGATCAGTATGCAAGGAGCAGCAGACTTGTGGGTTGTGTATACGAAAATCTTGCTCCGTGGTGGGGGAGGGGGGTTTGTGTGATCCCATGGTTTCTATCTTTTGGGTCACGCCAGCCTTAGTGACACCGCTGGGCAATAGAAGTTGTATTGTTACGATCTAAACCCAGAAGTGTTTTCTGCCGCCCTGCATGAAAGTTATGTATTGTAGTGTTTTAAAGTGTGAGAAAATCTAAGTACTTAACATTCCTCTCGATAAGACGTAGCCCCTATCGCTCGTACAAGGACATGGGCACAATGTGTCACTCGCAGATATTATCATCAGAGGCGATTAGAGAAGCTTTCGAGGTATCTTATTATGGGTCTGTGTTAGTGGGGGACAGGTGATAAAAGACTAACTTGTGCATGGGGAATGGTTGTTGATACACTAGTAAATGGGACTGGGGAAATTTAATAAAAGGCTAACTCTCCGAGTCATTGAGGTATTCAAGAGCTCACTATTGACTACTGGACGTTGATTGGTTGGGGGAGATGTTATAACTTCTGTAAATCGTATTTGACTTTGTGTCTAGTGCACTGTGCAACTGCTAAATGTCTTCATTATTAAAACATTATAGAAGATAGGGCTGAACCGGATTCAAATTTTCGAAATCTGGCTGGAGCAGGATTTGGCCGGATTTATAAAGTGAAATTCTACCTGAGCCGGATTTGTAAAAATGGCCGGATTTGCCGGAGCCGGAGCCGAAATACGGTATACCCCTTATTAGAAAATACTACAATGTGATTTAAACACAGGAAATTATTAAAGAATCGAATACCTTTAGAAATAAATAATTTAAGAAATGAAATTATTGACAAATACACTTACCAGGTAGAGGACACGGCCTCTCAGCACTGACCAACTAAGTGTGTGATACAAACCAATGTTTCTAAGACTCACACGTGACGACGGTGTATAACTAATGCTGTTCTGTTGTTAAGACTCGGTCTAAAGACTAATTATTTACCAATACGTAACGTACAACACGTCGCAGGGGAAACTGCCAGTGTAAGATGAGTTTCAGTCAAAAACAGGCTCTCAACAATGTCATCTTTAATATGTCATCATGGATGGGGGGGGGAATGGGAGGAGGGGGGTGGCTGGAAAGTGATTATTTTATTGTTGGGTTAGAGTTGCGATGTCTTAAAGCGTGTAATTGTTTTTTTTAAAAAGCGATGAATAAAATATAACATTAAATGACTTATTAAACAGTGTCCATTATTTTTGCTTTTTCACCTTAGTCCATTTTCATTTTTTCTCAGGTAGCTCAAAAGTGTACTTAATGAAGATATTTGGCTTAAATATCAATAAATGGTTGTGGAATAATTGTTTAAAACATTGAAAATGCGAAATAATATTTTCACAATTCTTCGAACTTTTATTTTTTTTAAAATAGATGAATTTACAACTGCATACGATTACACATTGAGACTATAACAACTGGACTCACAATATCAGTTCAATATAAACCTGTCAGTCTTGATTTCGTGAGGCTAGGGAATGACGTCACATTAATTACCTGATACAAAACCGAGCTCTTCCTCTTGCTGGTCATTTGTGTCATACTTGTCCCCTTGGTCTTGGCGGGGTTCAGCCTTTTGGTTTTATAACAGAACAAGAAAAAGAAATAAACAACTCCTATTATTAAATTTTGTTACCTATCCGTTTTATCATTCACGGTTATTTCTTGTGCCCTCAGATTTTGGCGACTGGATTCTCTTCAACCGCCCCCCCCCACCTTGCCGTGCACTTCTCTGTCAGGCCCAGTACTTGGTGATGTATAAAGGGGCTATTCTGTTTTATGAACTGAACATTTCTGCCCCGTCGTCGTATGGCTATCAATGCATAAACACACATTATTACGGCAAGGTACTAGCAGCCCTTATCTGGAGGTTAAACAAAATGTATTTATAGACGAGTTTTCTTTACAGTTTTCTTTAAAGAGTGTTTTAAGTCAAAGAAGACATAAAAAAATTACCGTACTTAATGATTTTTTTAAACCATGCAGATAAATTATCAAAGTAAACAATTATTAGCATTAGCTTTCAATTCAAGTTTTTATTTATTTTGGGAGTCAGCTCAACAAATAGTTTAACGAGTTGTTTTCTTATTGCTATCACAATCAATTAACCAAATGTGCTCAAAGTTATAATAATAATAATAACCCCCTTTCCAGTCCATGGCGGACTATGGGGAAAGTGCTTCTATTTATAAATTCTTAATTCTATTTCAAGCATGACATTATTTCAGCTTCAAAAAGTCGTACTTTATCTTTATTTCAACGTCAACTAAGAGAGGATTTATAACCAGGACAGTATATATTTACATTACCTCACGTGTCTGCTCTTCACGAAGTCCATTGTTTACAGTATCTTCTATATCGGAGTCCATGAGTGAAGTCCAAAAATGTTGAAGTTAATTGTTTTCTTAGACAAGTTGTTGAATGCCGTCAGCTCAGCAAAAATGTCACCACAACCTGAGCTCTGTGACTTGATTACAACACTGATGAGAGTAAAAGGGTTTGTGGTGAGGAATGATGTACAGAATATGTTTGTTTTAATTGAGAAACAATATTTTTGTCTTTACTCCACAGAGGTTAAAATAACTCATTGGAAGATCAAGAACCGAAAGCATTCACTTCTTTTCTGTGAATATTTCATGTAAAAACATTTGACAGTTTCCATATTATACTAAATTCCCCAGCGCTTAACAAGTAAGATATTTACGTTATTGCTAAGATTATTTGATATTATACAGAGATTTAAAAATGTGTGAAGGAGAAGCTTGTTCACTATGGGATGCACTTTCTTCTTTATATTGAGGAACGGCTTTTCGAAAAATCCGCAATACTAAAAAGTTTGAGAAGCACTGCATGGTGTAAGCTGTGTCAAAAACATACCCAATCCTCCAAAACATTAAACCTATAGCTTCGAATATTCCAATAAGAAATCTGATCCCACTGAACACGGTCACTATGAATGAATCACAGAGTAAATAATTATCTTCAACGGTAACTTGGTTTATTTGTTAAAATAACTATACAAACTTATACCATGAACATAAATAAAACCTGAATACTACTACATATACAAGTGAACTGAAGCCAGAATCCTAAAGTTAAACTACACCAATAATGAGAAGTGAATTGAAGGAATTTGTATCTTAACTGAGATAAGAACTGCGTGCGATACTGGCAGGCACCACAGACACACACGGGTTCATATTTTGGAAATAACGAGAGCAATTAAAGAAATCGATAAACTATTGAGATCGATATATGGCTTAAATGTTGGACCCACGACCGTTTAATACAATCACACAGAAAAATCGCGATCAATCTAACACGCAAATCTCTTCGATTATCGCGTAGGCCTGTTGATAAAATGTCCCTCTTTGAATTGAAACTATGTGTTGTGTTTATGAAAATATTTGATGTGGATACATTATATGGATATCACGGATATAGAGATTTGAAACTAAATGTTTAAAAACAGTTTATGCCAAATTTGGGGTAAACACATGTCAGGGTCGTCTTCGTCTTCTTGTTTATTAACAGCCCACGATAATTATTTTAATCATAATGGCTTATGTAAATTGAAAATGAAAAATATTTTGAAAAAATAAGTTGTTTCTTAAATATGTGTCCTTGAATATGATTCCTTTCTGGGCTGCTCGTCGGGGTATTAGAGACTAAATGTTGGGGAACAGAAAGCAATAGAATTAAATGCGTCAGTCGTTTGTTGCCTCAACTGATCCCTTTGAAATCAGGATGCTTGTTTGAGTGACTTAACTGTCTTTGGCAGGGCGCAAAATTCTAGCTCTCTTGATGTTTCAACAACAGAATAAGATTACGACTCTAAAGACTGGCTTACACTGGTTGTAAATCCACTGATGGCTTATAATGAATGTAAATCCACTGATGGCTTATAATGAATGTAAATCCACTGATGGCTTATAATGGATGTAAATCCACTGATATCAAAATCTATTCAAATGAGAATCATCAGTTTGAGTTGCCAGCTTGGGTTTTAGCTTGGTGTATCATCAGACTTTACAAACTAGATTATATTGTACGGACGTAATAAACTGTACGCCTTAAACCAAACACACTAAATTCTTATATTTTATTGTGTTGTAGTTTACGTGTTGTTTATGCATAAGCATTTAATGAATCAAATTTATTGAGTGATGACTGAAAACTTATTTTTTTCGTTAATTTTAGTTGGTTTATTAAATCCAAGACATGTTACAAACTTAGTGTTTTGTTAACAGCCGAGAGATCCACAATTATTGGTAATAAAAAACTTACAGTTTTTTCAACAGCCGAGAGATTCACAAGCAATATATCACAATCTCAATTCTTGATAATAAAAAATCGTGTATGTACTGAGAAATCCCTCTTATGCCAGGAAAGCACATTAAAAAAACGCGGCCACGCCACTGGATCCGTCGCTGCGAACTGTCACGGCACACGACACTTAAAATAAAGTCAGCAACGCAACGTGCCACTTTTCCAATGACAGTCAATCCGAGAACTATGCCTGTTTGGTCGACGCTCTCTGTATTGAGTTGATAAGGTTGGGATCAATGATTTCCCGACACAATCAATCCGAATATATATCATTTATGTCCCATGCGCTTTAAAAAAAATATTTTGCCTGGGTTATTGTTAGGTGACATTGGGTCTAACACAAAGAGTCTCAAACTAGATTCATTGCATTCCAAGAGGTGAGAGGTAAAATTTCAGAATAGGGTGAGGGATAGCGTTTCAAGAAATTCGAAGTAGAAAGTAAAGATTTGAAGGGTAGCGTTTCAGGCAGAGGTGAGAGGTATTGTTTCAAAGGTCGAGAGGTAGCATTCATGGGGTGAGAGGTATTGTTATAGGAGGTGAGAGGTATTGTTATAGGAGGTGAGAGGTATTGTTATAGGAGGTGAGAGGTATTGTTATAGGAGGTGAGAGGTATTGTTATAGGAGGTGAGAGGTATTGTTATAGGAGGTGAGAGGTATTGTTATAGGAGGTGAGAGGTATTGTTATAGGAGGTGAGAGGTATTGTTATAGGAGGTGAGAGGTATTGTTATAGGAGGTGAGAGGTATTGTTATAGGAGGTGAGAGGTATTGTTTCAAAGGTCCATGAGGTAGCATTCATGGGGTGAGAGGTATTGTTGTAGGAGGTGAGAGGTATTGTTTCAAAGGTCGAGAGGTAACATTCATGGGGTGAGAGGTATTGTTTCAAAGGTCGAGAGGTAACATTCATGGGGTGAGAGGTATTGTTTCAAAGGTCGAGAGGTAACATTCATGGGGTGAGAGGTATTGTTTCAAAGGTCGAGAGGTAGCATTCATGGGGTGAGAGGTATTGTTATAGGAGGTGAGAGGTAGAATTTCATGGAATAAGAGGTAGCATAAATAAAGCTTCAACGTTTTGGAGAAAGAATTTCAGAGATGAGAGGTAGCATTTAATGCTGTGTGAGTTTAGAATCTTCAAACACAATTACATTATTTTTAAAAAATTAATATGCTGTTCCTTTATAATGACAATTATTTTTTGATTTTGTATATTGTATTAAAATTTATGTTTAATTTTCATATTTATATTTTTTAACGGAAAACTTTTTATTTATTTTTTTAAAAAAATATTTTTTTTAAATATAAAGTATCAAATAGAAATTCTATTATATTATCTTTCAACAGGTAATATTACTTTCTAGGCTCTGAAGTTAAAATACAACACAAAAAAACCCGTAAAAAAAAGTTTTTATCTTATCTTATCTTATCTGTTTACAGACGCTCCTTCTATACAGAAGATTATTGCGTCCTACGCTTATCTATGGTTTGTGTCTAGTCCTGCATTTTTATTAGAGATTTAAACGTTGATAAAGTGTTGGTTTTCCTGGATTCTTCAGGCAACCCATTCCACGCCCGAATTCCGGACGGGAAGAAGGAGAACTTGTATGTGTTTGTTCTTGCATACGGAATAAGAAAGGTGTTTTTATCCTTATGTCTATCTGAGGGTTGTATTAAGTTATCTTTGTGTTGTATTTCTAAATTAGAATTAATTGCTTTATGTATGGTTACTACTTTGCTCTTGGTTCTTCTATCCTCTAGTGTTTCAAGGTTTAATGATTTAACTAATGGTGTTATTCTTGTCAGTTTTGAATATTCTCCAGTAATGAATCTGGCAGCTCTTTTTTGACTATAAATGCTTTATTTACGAGACATAACTAAAAGTATGTTCATTATAATACGCATCGCACGACAATCCAAAAATCCAAAATTTTAGTTATGTCTCATATATAAAGGATTTATAGTAAAAAAAAACTACTACTGTATGCCTGCTAAATTTCAGCTCCATTTGATCATTATTTTTTCAAAAATAAAAACATGTTTAATATAATGCCCACCGCGCGACCGATTAGCATAAATATTTACAGATCGGGAATTTATTTTTAAAAATTATCGTCAATGTAATACGCACCGCACCGCGCGACAGGAAAATATTTAAAGGTTGTTCAGTTAAATACGCGCCGCGACACTCTAGGACAAAAATTAACATGCTACATAGAGTTACATAGA
>CALYLW010001140.1:111747-234094 GCA_944989445.1 Ampullaceana balthica
TTACCACAAACAGCTGTAAAGAGTTGCCATAACTCTATCGGACATTCTCACTGGACATTCCCAATGTGGTATCTATTAACATACAGCTCAGGGGAGTAGCCATTCCCTATTGGACATTGCCACCGAGCTAACCACATACAGCTGTTGTAGTGGGGAGGGGGGGTAGCCATGGCTCCATTGGACATTCTCACTGGACATTCTAAACCGGACTTTTCACCAAGTTAACCACAAACATGCAGTTGTGAAGGGTATGTGAAGGGTAGCCATAACTCTATCCCACAATCTCATCAATATGACCAACGTTTTATCTACTCACGTGTACAACTGATGGGATCAGCCAATGCCTATGGGACATTCTCAGCATGCTAACCACAAACAGACAACTGTTTGTATTTCTGTCTCCATCGGACATTCTAACCACAAACATACAACTGTGGTTGGTAGTACTGGTAGCCATGGCTCCATGGGACATTCTAACCACAAACATACAACTGTGGGTGGTAGCCATGGCTCCATGGGACATTCTAACCACAAACATACAGCTGTGGGGGGTAGTCATGGCTCCATCGGACGTTCTCGCACGGCTTGACCACTTGGATGTCGCCGCCGTCAGAGTTGATCTCCTGCTCGACACCCGCGAGGAACAGCTTGACATTCGGACACTGTCCGAGGTTGATGGCCAGAAGTTGGGGGCAGTCCAGCTGTATCCTGTGGATGTCTCTGCAGCCGAACATGTTGAGGAATTTCAGAGGCGGGGCATCTAACGACACCTGTAACCATTAAAAAATCAATGACGCGTATTGTCTATCAAAATATTCAGCTTTAAACAGCAAACATAACTGATGATTTTTTTTAATCGAATATAAAGCTGCTAAAAAATGTAAACAAATAAAGTTACATTTACAACAGATATTTAAACTTCTATCTAAATGTTATTATAATTCTAATAGAAGAAGATTAATAAGTTCAAATGACATGTATTGTTCTTTATTCATTTTAATTATTTTAGAACTTATTATCATTCTTTCTTTTTTCCAAAAGCGGAAACTACTGACAGCAGAACCCTCTTCTCCCCCATCTGTTGTACCCGAGAATCAAGTTGATGTTACAGGAAGGCACCAAGGTGGCTCCAAGGGGCGTAAAAATTTATTTCTTAGTCAATGGCATACCCTGTTATTTGTCACTGAACTTACTATATAGCAAATGCAAGCGTGCAGTGTTTACCTTTGTGATATTCCGACATTTCTCCAAGTTCAGGTGGCTAATGTTGGGACATCCGTGCAGAGCCATCTGTAAGGCATAGTCAGTCACGTGACACCTGTATAGGACGACCGTTCGGGCCAGCGGTGTTGTTAAAGACAACAAGTTAACCTGCAAAGCAGGAAATAAAATACAATTTTACCTCAAAGTTGTAGGCCATCTTTCTGTTCAAGGATAAACAAGGGGTGATAAAAAGAATGGCAAATATTTGTATATCGCTTGTCTCTCTTATTAAAGAATATGTTTATATTTTCAGTTACCCTAAAATACATTTATTTATTACACACGCGCATAGTATAGTTCCTTTTATAAAAAATTTCTCTCCCTTGAAATTGTTTTCTAAAAAATACCTTTTTTAAATTATTTTTTTAAAAACTTAAATAATTTTAGGTTAGGTAAGGAACACTAAGTGTTGTATCGTCCCTCCCAATATAACGTTAATGCTGAATTCACTTGTTTTTTTTTATAATTATTTTTATGTTCCATTTTAATTTAGTATGACTTTCTTTCCAAAACAACAAATCTCATCTCTCAGTGCAGCTGGTTAACCCAGAGGAACAAACAGATGGTATTATCTTGTCTAGATCTTTGCTGAGATTAACCCAGAGGAACAAACAGGTGGTATTATCTTGTCTAGATATTTGCTGAGATTGATCTCCAGTTCATGAGCTTGCAATTCATTAATTAATGTCCCAGATATTATTATTAGCAATTGAGATGAAATCTAAAATATTGGAGAAATTATATCTTCCTTCACTATAATAGCGCCCCAACCATTACATTCCAGACTAATTGGGGAAGGGGATAGGAGTCTCATTGCATTCAATGCTGAATTAACTGTATTAAATCTTAAAGACTGCTTCAGGTTGATATGTAACTAAATGCCAGCAGTGCTACCTGGCCATTTTATTTTGATATTGATATTTAAACATTGTTTTAGAGCAATGGGGGCGAAACTTTTTGGGGCCGCGTGCCAAAAATTAAACAAAAAAACCCACTTATTTATAGCAAAGTGCCAACACTCCAACGAAACACGAAAATTGGGGTGAGGCTTAGCTGGTTTGATTAAGGAAGTAATATTTTAGTCGCGTGCTGACTGATGAGGCTCTGCGTGCCGCCTGTGGCACGCGTGCCAAAAGTTCGCCATCACTGTTTTAGAGTGTCATCAAATATTTCTAGTTCATCCGTGGACGAGAAGCACGTTTTACCCATTTGAAGACACACATCTTCAGTCTGACCCTTATACACCGTTACACCATGACTCTATCACCACAAATATTAATGAGCCTGTCACTCTATGACTGTATCCAATTTATTGGTGCTCACCTTGCAGTCGAAGAGCCTGAGGAACCCTATGGAGCTCAAGGCTTGTATGACGCAGGAGTCTAGTTGCAACTGGTCGTCACTGCAAAGGTTGAGTTCAATGGCATCAACACTCACACACTAAAAGACACAGTAGTATACATGAACTATACATAGGTATGATACATTACATTTTTATATCAAGCAGACACACTGGTTGGTTTATTAGTAGTTTGATGAAAGAATATAGCTATTAACATTTAGCAGGTATAAGTATTTCTAGATATTGTTTTTATTTTTCAAGAATATGCCAATCGGTTTGTTCCAGTTTATTATGAGGAAGGGGAGGGTGCATTAAAAATTTTCACATTTGCTTCGGAAAACCTTAAAGATTATTTTGTTTAAACAGTCTCAAATGTCAAGAAAATGACTGATGTTTTTTTTTAAATCATGAAATAAAAACCCACCTAAAAATTATAATGTTTAATTTTTAAAGGTAGAGAACAATACATTTTGTTGTTATATATAGCTAAGGACGTACATATTTTTTAAAAAAAACAAGCAATTCTCAATGTTCATCGGCAGTTACCCTGCATAAGGACCCTGTGACGCACTATGGACATGGTTTTGTTCAGCAGCGTTATGGTAAAGATTCTTTATTGAAACACAACAACTAAAGTATATAAATGTAAATTGGCTGCCTGCACTGACCTGGATGGTCATCGTCTTTAATGCTGGCATGCCGATGAGAGCCACTTTACAGAGGTGGTTGGCGGTGATGTAGATGTGGTTCAGGGTGATGAGGTCGTTGTCGGCGTCCGTGTGGAAGAGTCTCAGGCTTGGGCTACGCAAGTGGACCGCCTCGCAAGCAAAGTCTCCCAGCATGCACAGCTCCTGGTGGTGGGCAGGACAGAGGAATGGTTTTAGAAGGTTGTTCGGAGGAGCTCACTGCTCCTGGTGGTTGGCAGGACAGATGAATGGTTTTAGAGGGTTGTTCGGAGGAGCTCGCTAGTGTTTTTGAAATGTGTAGTAGAGATGTCTACTTGTATGCTGCTTAACTGGTGTGTGTCAAATAGGTCTCTAGATTTAAGTCTTGGGTTGAGCGATTTCACACATTATATAGATAGCAATGTAAATTTTACTTTAAATTTTAAAAATTATTTTATTTATTTATTATTATTATTATTTAGGGTGAGCCGTGAGTAAGAGTGAGATGGAGACAGAGAAAGATGTGCCAGGGAAACAGAGAGGTAGAGACAATATAAATGAGATATGGGAGTGTGAGTGTAAAGGAGAGTTTTTAAAATATAGAGGAAAAAAAATATTTTTTAATGAACGGACAGTCGAATAAGAGCGTGTGTGTGTGTGTAAGAAAGCTTAAAACTGAGAGGCTGTGAACTAACGAGTAAGGAAAGCAGCAAACGAAAGATAATTTGAAAGCAAGAGAGTGTGACACGGATGAACTGAAAGAGTGAATGAGATACTAAGCAAATAAACAACCCCGTAAAAACAAAGTTTTTGACTATAAATCCTTTATATGTGAGACATAACTAAAAGTATTGATTTTGTTCAAACGCGACAAACATTTACAGACTGACACCGAGTGATATCCCCTGGCTTTATAACCGGGGGCAGTGACGGGAGGCGGTGTGGACATCGACGGATGGTGTCAACGCGTCAACTGAACTGGCACGTGAAAGAAAAACAATAACAAACCGAGAATTTGAATTACATATGTTGTAAAGAGATAAACTAAAAATGCATTAATTTAATTACGGTACGTTCGATCGATCTGAAATTTTGATACAATGCATTGTTAGGTGACACGAGTCTATGTGCCAAATTTCAGCTCGATGGTATCACGGAAAGTGGGTCTTTTTTTACTTTTTTTCCCGCCCGTCCGCGAACGACAAAAATCACGACAGAGATCACGACAGAGATCACGACAAGATTTTGAAGTTAATATAAGGGATTTAAAAAGTGTAAATAATAGTGGAAATAATAGAGGGAAAAGAAATATGGAGCATTTATTAAAGACCAAGTCAAAGACTGTGGCATGTGGTATAAATACAAGAGAGAATGAAACAGATGATGAACGTAAAATATTGTGAAGAGAGTTATAGTGAACGTGCGACAGAGAGACAGAGTAAGAGTAGAGAGATAGAGTTTCGTATGTCATGTTCATGGTAAAAGAGAGAATATTAAAGATTAATAGTGTGAGAGAGAGAGAAAAAGAGAGAGAGAGATAGAGAAAAGCTATAGGGTGAGAGACTGATTGAATTAGTGTATGATAAGAAAAAGATATAAAAACAGAGTATGTTAAGAATATTGAGAGTGTGTGAAATACAGAAATTAAATGAAAGAGAAAGAGAGACAGAGGGATAAAAATAGAGAGAAAGATATAGCAGGGATTAAAGTGTCAGAAGTAAGACAGGGAGCAATAAAGACAGAATGATAAATTACTTTTGTTCGCTCCTTGATTTAAATTCCATTTTATGTTTTCGAGTATATTTTGTGTTTCATTTACCTGCAGATTTGGGATGATATCCTCGTCTAACAGCAGACTGTCCTGACTCAGACAGCCAACCCTTAGACAGACCAGACTCGAGTTTTTCTTCAGCTGGTCCCTTAAGTTCCTCATGTCCAAGACTTCACAGTTTGAGAGCTCCAGAAAACTGAGTTTATCACTCTGAAGTATAGTTAAAAAAGGATTGGTGGGTTAGTTGAAGTTACGTTTTTTCCTCTTTTAAATTCTAATTTTACTCTAATTGTGTTTTATGTGATCATGTGAAATAACATGACGGGTGGGGGTGGGGAAACACTGGTTAAGTGGTATCTAGTATCGAATATGCTAGATAATGAAACTGACAGTTCAATGTTAGCATTATAGAAAGCAAACATTAGAGCGAGTAGCCTATTTAAGCTGAACATCGATGTAATGGGGGAGAGGTCACCTTGATGTAATGGGGTAGAGCTCACCTTGATGTAATGGGGGGAGAGCTCACCTTGATGTAATGGGGGAGAGCTCACCTTGATGTAATGGGGGAGTGCTCATCTTGATGTAATTGGGGAGAGCTCACCTTGATGTAATGGGGGGAGCTCACCTTGATGTAATGGGGGGAGCTCACCTTGTTGTAATGGGGGAGAGCTCAATTTGATTTAATGGGGGAGAGCTTACCTTGATGTAATGGGGTGGAGCTCACCTTGATGTTCAGGGTACGCAGCACATTGCTCCCGTTGATGCACGCCCGCCTGAGTCTCGGGGCGAAGATCTCCAGGTGCTCCATGGACTCCATGCCGGTATCTATGGTGATGTGGCGCAACTCCGGGGTCTCAACACTGACGAAGATCACATTCCATAGGTTGAAGAGGTAGAACTTGTGCAATGAGTCGGACACCAAGCGGATCCCATGGAGATGCTGTTGACATTTGAAATACTTGCATTATAATTACCTGTATGGAAAGATCTGTGGTTGAATATATGAAAGAATTGATTTCAGAACAATCATCGCTAAAGTATCTTTACGTCTCTTCGCTGACTCTTTTTAAATTTACTAGTATGGCTGGAGGCAGGAAATGCCTGTCAGATTAAGTTATTTGAAGCAGCTGCATCTAAGGGATGGAATTTTCTTCCCCAATACATGAGAGATTGCAATGACGACAAAAAAAACGTTTTTTTAAAAAAAATCTGAAGACTTTTTTCGTTAAATCTGAGTGCCTTGAGCATGCTAGACTAGCCTGGAAAAATGCGTTATAAAATAAAACCATCATAAGCTATTATTGGGGGGAAAATGATCTGGAACATGCCCTTAATAAGTTTAGGGTACAAGGCGACCTCTTGTTACTTTTTAAAAACTGATGTCTCTCACTTGCTCCTTGTTTTGTCTTGCATTCTAAAGTTACAACATACCCCGTTACACCATTTCCTTGAACTCAGTGCTTCATTTATCATCCGTTATTTCTTGACAAGGTATTGGGTAACGTGTGTTAAACAATTACGATCAAGCATATCACGAACTGTATAAATATGAATTTCATGGGAACAAACATATCTCCTCATGAACACGTCCAAATTGTGCCACGAATGCATACCACGATGAATTTAGGCCATTTGTCCCACACTAATTAGCAATTACTGTATTCATAGCCTCCTAGCTTAGCTATTCAAATTAGGTCATCTCAATGCAGAATGTCTGTAAAACTAAAGCTGCTAAATATATTCTCAGATAAAATACCATGATTGAAGTTGAAGTATAATAAATAATATTATTAAAAAAAAATGCGTTAAAGGAAAGAAAGGTGGAAAGGTAGGAGTGGGGGGGGGGAATGAATGGGAGTAAAATTAATATTGATTACTGATGAGACATAACTTTCGTAGTCAGTAATTTCACACATTGCCATCGTTGTTTGGTGGCTTATTATATTTATAGTGTACATACAGCGTGTGCGGTTTATATATAGAACTGTAAAATTAAATATTTCAGTGCAATAATCGGGATTAAAATTGACCTTAAAATTATAAAGATAGGTGTTTGATTTTTCCTCTTTTGTACAGCATGACTTTAAAATAGCCTGTCCTTTATTATTTAGTTGTTTTTTTGTTTTTGTTTTTTGTTGTTGCTGTTGTCACTGTTGTCACTGTTGTCACTGTTGTCACTGTTGTCACATTGTATTGAATTGATACTGAGACTGAGCTTCACTCAATCTAAAGTCTTGACTTAACCGTAATTTGTGCCGTATGTAACATAGAGTAATAGTCCCTCAGACCGTTGAAACTCACAATGTCACAGACGAGAGCCAAAGGGCTTTAGTGAGCCCCCGGTCACTTTGGGAGGAGGCTAGGTGTTGGGACCTTCCAGGTGGGATAATCTGTTTATATTTAAGGATGGCAAGGCTTATTCGGAACCCAACCGTTGGGTCTCTCCAGGGGACAGCAAACTTCGATACGCCGCTGAGTCAAATGATATCAGGTAAGAGATGTTATTGATTCCGTCGTTTGACCTCACGTTTTCCATTAAATGCACTACAGAGCTGGTCCCCAAGACTAGAAAGCTGCAACTGATGGCTAGCAATTGTAGGTTGACTCGTGCGGATTCAAGTATAAATAACAAAAATAAACACGACAGTTTCATTACAATCACAGTTGTTATTGTTATAATCTTTTTTTCCATAGAAAGTTAAGAATAAAAACTAACAAATATAGGGGCCGTCCATAAAGTATGTAACGCTATTTTGACCATTTTACCCCCCCCTTTCCCCCCTGGTACAAACTGTCACAAATCTTGGACACCCCCCCCCCTAAAGTACGTCACACTTTCGAACAAAATTTTTTGTTTTTATTAACAAAATTAATAAAATTTAATATAAAACAGCGTGACGTCACACATGGCCGGACCCCCCTCCCCCTGTCACAAACTGTCACACTTTCTTACACCCCCTCCCCCCTCTGGAGCGTGACGTACTTTATGGACGGCCCCATACGTCACTAAAGGGAAAGTAATGTTTTCTATCATTGAGTGGCGGGAGGGGGGGCAGGGGCCGGGAGGGGACTGTGGTTGCTCACGAACTACACCATTGTTGATAACTCCAACCATTTACCTTATGGCACACTCACCAACTCATCTATCACAAAAGTTCTTTTTTTTCTATATTTACTTTGAAATACGTTTTTCTATAATAAAACTGTTGACGGCATTCCAGTTACCAAGGACGCAATAAAACTGTGTTTGAAGTAAGATTTACTTCGGATAAGTCAATGTTGGTCCTCGTGTTTAGCTGCTCTGCGCTTTCTTTGAAGTAAACACACACAACTGTCAAATCATGCGGTAACATTCCTAATATAAGTGATTCTCAATTCAGTGAACTGGCGTATCTATGTTATAGGTCATTGCAATATGTTGTAGTCATAGTGTTGTACCACCATAATGACATGTTCTCTTACAGTGCAAATTCCTTACGATGAGTTGAGTTTCGTTTGTTTTCAGCAGTTGAACCGTGAGCTCTTTGAGTATTAGCATGGGTTTAACAAACAATGTATAAAACTTACCAGTGGGAATGTTATTCAAATCAGAGGCATAGCTAGGAGCACTACCGTCCGGGGATGGATTAATACTTAAACCACGCCCCCGATTGAAAATAGCACAAATGCGCCCCTCAGAATCTATAAAAGGAAACTAACTCTGGTGTCTGACCCTGCATGTATTATAATATTAATACACGTTTAAACGCTACTTACAGATAAGGAGGTGTGCATTTGTTGTTTATTTTTTATTTTTATTATTATTTTTTTAATTATAAGAACCTAGAGGCATTTTGTTTTCTTATCTATGTTAACCAATATTCATTTTTTACTACCAAATTTTAAGGAAAAATTAAATATACGATTTTAACAACACTTTTCTATTTCTTTTTTTCCCCCTTAAATTCCATTTTAAAGCTTTGAAAGGATTGCTATATAAGACCATTATGTCTAGGGGTTAGGTGCCTTCCAATACACTCGACACAAGCCATGGATTGATGTTTTAATGTAATTTCATTCTTTAACTTGAAAATACAAATGTTTAACAGGCAGATCTATTTACTATTAACAAACAGTAACGCGATGAAGGAAACAACGCCAATCTCGTCGCAACCATTCAAAGTGACGAGAGATCTTTCAACAACACTGCATTTCCATATTTATACAGGTAACCATAAAAACAACCCACCAGATGAAGAATCTTATTGGAATATTTAAAGCTCTAAATATGATGTGCGGGAAAAGCGTGAAGAACATGCCAGAAAACTTTTAGAAATCTTTGCATTCACAAAGCACACACAAAATCTCTATGACGCCACTGGGCGAGTAATTAAAACTAACCAATTTCACCTTTTAAATGTAATAAAACATAATACGAGGTATATATAATTTATATAAAACCCCATGAAACCCAAAACAAGGAATGAGAATCCCTGTCCAATTTACGTCATGACATTGTCTGAAGAGACTGATTTCGAAGGTGGACGATGCAATGTATGGATCCGGATTTTAAAAAAATACCTCAACTACCTTTCCAAATGATTATTTCATAGTATCAACAAAATAAAAATAAAGAATTTTTTTTAAGACTTTTGATCAAGTGCATGTTAGCCTCGAAGTAACATATGTGGCATTGGATATAGTGGGTCATATAAGTCTGCACATGTGGCGTTGGACAGCGCGGGTCATATAAGTCTACATATGAGTATAGATGTTTAAGTATATTCATTCATTCCTTTGTTGACATCCCCACAAAAGCAAATAGCTTATCATCTCTCATTGACGTCATCGCGTGTTTGATTAAGCCAGATCAATGCCGCATAGCTTGCCGTGGTAAGGCTTGGGTTACTTGGAGCGAAGATTTCCGTTTGGATGAGGGGGAAAACCGTAGGCGGGGGCGTGGATTATTTTAAGCACTGCTTGATATATTAATTATTTCTGTCCTTTTAAGTATTTTTTTTTCAAAAGAAAGATAGATTGGCAACTTTTTGTTTTCGTAAAAAACAAATGTAAGCAGGTAAATCAACATGTTGCAAAATTCGCTTATTTGTTCTTTCATTGAATGCGGATATAATAATCAATCCGGGCAGACGATAAAGCTCGTGCCGGTGACTCATAGGCGCGTGCGTGCCTGACATGCATTCGGCCACGTCACCATTCTCGCTGATGAAATCGTCAAGTTCTAGTTTCTTTAACGCCGGTAAAAAGATACATCCTCCTTGTATATTATATGGATGAGTTATCTACAACTTGTTTATTAGATGAAGGTGTTATCTACCCCTTGTATACAATATAACAGTTTAATCGACACCTAGTATATTAGATGAAAATGTAATCTACATCTACTGTATTAGATAAAAAGGTTTATCTACGTCTGGCATCTTAGAAGAACGGGTTATCTAACCCTTGTATATGAGAAGAAGTTGTTTTATTTGTTGTTGTTTAAATCTGTCACTTGTCTCTTATGTCTTAGAATGTCTTAGATGAAAGGGCTTTTCTAACAATCGTAAATTAGGTGAAAGAGTCATAAACCCCTTGTATAATATATATATATATATATATATATATATATTACTAATTCGTAAAGGTATATATGTTCAATCCAAAGACATTTTTAAAAACTGTCATGGGAAGTATTTAAAACTACCACTGACCACACCTTTTTCATACAATCAAAATTATAGGAAGTATTTAACACTACCACTGACCACACCTTCTTCATACAATCAAAATTCAAGTTTGAAAGTTTTGAGCATCTTCCGTGTTTTTTAAATCATTTTTAAAAAAAATTCGATTTAATTATTTTTTTTTATATTAATGTTTATAACATGAATATATATGCATGGATACGTCCTTCTTTGAAATTTTGCTTCAATTTCTAACAATTTGTTTTCTGTTAAAGAAAGCACTAACCGAGAAATCCTTTCCATTATTCTTTCCGTTTCAAACCCCAACAAATCTTGTTCAACTATTAATTTTAAAACATCAAATTGTTTCACTAAAAATCAATATCATAAAATTTACTTCCGCGAACGTTTATAAACTCATTTTCAAACAAACCCAAAATTTCTGCTTTCAAACGTTACACGTGATTTCAGCGTTTAGACGAACAAACTTTTCAAACGTTTAAGCAGCCACGTTTGTACAAGCCTTTGCTATTTAATTTTTTTTAAAAACATTAGGTAAATCGCTTGCAAGAAAAATTTAAAACATTTAATATCTTGCTGACTGACTGAATGGTTTCCCCAAACTTCGAAAAAATGACGTCACATATTTAGAAAGAGTGTGAGGTAATAACATCAATGTACTAATAAGATTTCTACTTTTTGTGACGAATGTTGTATGTTTGTGGCAGTTTGGAGCTTTGGTATCCAAAATATGCCCAAACGTCAAGGAATTTAAGAAAACAATAATCGACTTAATTTTTTACTTTGATGCGCCGAAACTTGATTGCATTGGAACCTGGTTATGTCACAGAAAAAAAACATTAAGGCGGGAATGTTTATTAATATACGCTTGAAATCATAGGCGTCTATTGACTACTACAATATACAAATACAATTATAAACTTCTTTGGAAACTCTAACTTTGGCTCATGATTAATTAATTGTAAGTTTTTCCTGACCCCCGTTAAAAAAAAATATTTAATTTAAATTTTTTGTATTGTGTGTGTGTGTGTGTCTGTGCACACGATCATTTTTTGTGAATGAAAATCTTGGAACATACAAAGTAGTAGCACAAGAAGTAATGGAATCATAATGAGGTTCAATGAATGCTTGCCAATGACAATTATCCTGCACATGGCACATTGTTGTATTTTTAAGTATTAACTATTTCCTGCAATATTTTAATATACAAGATCACGTACTTGCTCTACTCCAACAAATTTAACCGACTGTGCATCAAACTTTTACGGCGTTTACAAAGCAATTAGAGAATCATTGTTCAAACTTACGATTTGTTCTTAATATCGACCTGCATAAACTGACAGACTTGAGTATTCAAAGAAACGTCAATAGATATTCTAAAAGTGTCTAAATGAAACAATTCGGAGTATTATTCGTCAATGTGTCTAAATTATAGGAGCACAACAAAAAAAACAACCCAGAAAGATATGTTTATCAAGTTGGGCACTTAAAGAATAGATATAGTCGGCACAAATTCTAATTCAATGAAACGATCTGATGCTAATTTATTATTTTAAAAACAACATAACCTTGCTGAAAGACCTGTCTCTTCCATATGACATGGACAGTTGTACATTGAAATATAGTTTTAGTATAAATTGTAAATATAATACCTTAATGTATTGCTAGAATTAAATGTTTCAAATTTATATACTTTAAAAAAAATTGTTTTGCCCCAGCAAAACGAATGCCAAAATGTATTCCCCTTACCTCACAATTGCTAATGCTGAGTTTCCTTAGGCTGGTCAGTCGCTTGACCACCGTCCACAGCTCATCCATTTCAATAGGCACAAAATGAAGACACATGACACTAAGGCAATGAGAATGCAATGTTTCCGACACAGTGTGAGCAATATGGCCGCCTTCTCTCATCGCCTGCTCACTTCTGACGTCATTCAGCGGAAGTCCTGAGTTAATTTTCAGCTTGAATGTCTCCAAGTGGTCTAAAGACGAAAGAAAATTATCCACGCCAGTGGAGGTAACTCTCCAGCAGGCATTCAGCGAGACGTTCTTTAAATTCGGGAACGATTCCGAAATGAGTTGAAGGTCATCGTCTGTGAGTGCGAACCCGCCGTTGATTTGAATGTGTTCCAACTGGTTGAGATTCTGAAGGTTCTCAACAACGGCCCGCGTCCAAAGGATTGGGAGGCTGAGGTAGCGGAGGTTGTAGAGTCGGGGAATGAGGGCGAACATACTCTCGTAAACGGGGGAGTTCTTGTACCAGGTCAGTCGGTGCACGTGGAAGCCGTACACGCGGAACACACAGCACACCATGCTGAAGTGGTAATACTCGTACACCGACGGGTTGATGTACAAGTCGCGCCACAGCTGACCCGTCGTCTGCAGAATTCTGCGCCACTTCCGGCAGACCAACGCGAGAACCGGAAGGTCGTCTTCGATGGGTTTGAAGAAACTGAAGATCCTGATGAGCACCTCGTCGGGGAGGTCGTTGACGTAGAGGGCGTAAACTGGACATTTCGTCTTGCCCTGATGCTTGGGGGCGCTGTACTGCTTGCTGCTTTGTATTAACATGGCGGGAAAATTGCTTGTAAATTTCATAAGGAGGCCGCTTACTTTTCTTTATGCGTCCCTGAAGATCCAATGAACCGCCGCTTTCTTCCGAAACAATTGTTAAAGTGTATTGAAGAACATAAACACCGTCACAGATTTGCAGAAGAAATCTTAGTCCAAAAATAGCGTTTAGTGTAACTTGATACTAGTCCCGGCCACATCACGAAATCAATATAGCGTCAATCCGTTTACGTGACGTGTATGACTGTACCTATAAGAGGAAGAGGGAAACAAGATTATTTACCCATCACATGATGTCTTCATTGACTATTGTAGATTTTTATTTATTTATATGAAATAAAATAAAATGTTTGTTCCGTCCGTCTGCGGATAGGTTTCTACGTTTTGAATTTCCATTCGAGTTAGAATTCGCTACACATCCGAAGAACTACCGAGGATTTTTTTTTCTGGAGAATATATAATATAAGTCTTATTTGATTTGTGCTAATATTTTAAGCTACTTCCAATACTGCTCATAGGACTTCATGCATTTAAATTTAATCATACGACATGTTTTGAAGACGTAGGAAACGTTATCAGGATGGAGATTAATGTGACTCCCAATAAGAGAGAAGAAACGGATCGATAAAAAAATAACATGCATTGGCTGGGTTCAAGTGTAAGTCATTGGCTGGGTTCAAGTGTAAGTCATTGGCTGGGTTCAAGTGTAAGTCATTGGCTGGGTTCAAGTGTAAGTCATTGGCTGGGTTCAAGTGTAAGTCATTGGCTGGGTTCAAGTGTAAGTCATTGGCTGGGTTCAAGTGTAAGTCATTGGCTGGGTTCAAGTGTAAGTCATTGGCTGGGTTCAAGTGTAAGTCATTGGCTGGGTTCAAGTGTAAGTCATTGGCTGGGTTCAAGTGTAAGTCATTGGCTGGGTTCAAGTGTAAGTCATTGGTTGGGTTCAAGTGTAAGTCATTGGTTGGGTTCAAGTGTAAGTCATTGGTTGGGTTCAAGTGTAAGTCATTGGCTTGGTTCAAGTGTAAGTCATTGGTTGGGTTCAAGTGTAAGTCATTGGTTGGGTTCAAGTGTAAGTCATTGGTTGGGTTCAAGTGTAAGTCATTGGTTGGGTTCAAGTGTAAGTCATTCAGCTTGAAAACTCGTTTGAACTTAGTGGTAAATATTCAACTTTTAAGTCATGATCTGAGTTTTGGGCAATGCACATCTGTAACGATTAAACGATGTTATGTTTTGTACAGATTAAGAATTATTTTCAGTTATTATCACCAGCACAATAGATTCATCACCTTTTTAATTAAATTTTTTTTTATAAAAAAAGCTTATCAATAACTTAAAGTTAACTCATCGGATATCTTTCACTTTTTTTAATTATAAAGAAGCCTAAAGAGTAGATAATATGCAATATTAGATATTTATGTAAAATTGCATCTTTGGCTATGGGTTTTGTATTAAACTTATTTCTAACAAAATAATTCATCGATTTTAGATTCCCCGAATAAAAAATCACTTTCAATCACAATTTATTTTTAAATTTAATTTTACTCAATTTGTGGTTTCTTTAAGAAAATGACTATGTCTTCTAGAATAAAATATCATCGATCGGTGCCTCTTAAAGTAAAAAGTTGCAATTTTGAAAGAAGCACAGGCAAACAATGACACAAATATGTTTCTGCACGAATTCAAAGCATAAAATAAACACTTTAAAATGATATTAGAATAAAGTATGTCAGCTATTATTGTTACTTTTAATTGTTTCCGGATATTATTTACCATATACGCCGGGGCTATCGCCGTTTTACATCACAATGACATGAATCTTGCAGCGATATCATATTCCATAACGTAGTATTAAGTGTTACACACTTCCAGACTTGATCCAAAAATTGATCGGAAGGAATGCCAAGATTGTTTTAAAAGTGTAGAATTACCTTAATCGAAAAAAACAAAAAAAACAACAACACGTTTCTTACTGGGTTTCGAGAGTTTCCATCAGCCAGCTTCTCCCACGAGCCGTCCATTCATAACTCGCCCACGTTGTACCCTACGCATCTGTTTATTTATACCCACCGCTTGCTTCCCTCCCACCGCTCGTGCACAGCTGGGAGGGACACAATCGCTCCATAAACTCGATGACGCAAATGAACGCGTTTTACCCCCATCCTCAGCGATCAGCTGTTCGAGATCGATGGCCTGTGGTCACCCAGGTCATCTGTGCTACCATCAATGGTATCCCAGGTGGCTGGTTGTGCTTTTTGATAGATGTTGTACTTTTATGAAAGATTCTGCCCAGTCAGTATGATAAATGGTACTCTAAATTATAGCGTTTGTAATGGTTTATTTAATGGTTCGCTGTATGATAGGTGTTTTGCACTAGCCTTAAATGTTGTGGTGTATGATAATCATTTTAGTGTATAAAAAGTGTTGTAGTTTATGATTGTTGTTATGTTTTATGACAAGTCTTATTTTTCGTTATATTTGTGATGAGTGATAGATTTGCAGTGTGGTAGATATTGTTCTTTGTAACATATGTTGTGTTTTGTGTTAGGGGTTGTGTTTCATGATGTGTATTATGTTTTATTGTGGGGTTGCTGTGTCTGCAATTTAGTCAATATGTATTACGTATTATTTTTAAAATAAAATTACAGAACTACAATTTTTTAACGCAGAATTAATTATGGTGTATCGTGGCAGTGCTTCGTGTCTGGTGATGCCTAACAGAAGTTCTCTTCACGTCAGTATGCCCACTCTGCGATTACATTTGTCTTTCTTCTCAAAGTAGCCTTAAGTCTGATTTTAGCAAGTGTAACTCTCCACAGCCTTGGTTCTGTGATCCATGCTAGTACGGTGCAATTTTTATTATAAAATTTAATAACATTACAAACTTATTTTTTAAAAACTTATAAAATCAACATTTCCTCTATTTTATACTTTCCAGCATGCAACTCATATATAAGGAGTCGAAAACAGTTGTGTATATACAACTTTATTTTAAAAACATACAGATAATCATGATTATGTAATCTAACTCAAGGTTATTTCGGTAATACCACGAAATATAAGATATAACATTGGACCTTGTGAAAACTTGAAGAAATACCAAAAAAATGTCTTGACTTTGGTTTGTAAATCTTCACTTTGAGTAGCACTGTCGTAGAGAACTTCTAGATTAAAAAGAAAAACAAATCCTTTAAATTTCCAGGATTAAATTACCACAGAAAGTGAAACAAGAATGAGACATAAATGGAAGGAAATTTATTACTTTAAAAAGAAGATTATACATGGATGTAAACCAGAGGTCGGGAAACCATGGCTCGCGAGCCAGATGTGACTTTATTGATGGCTACTTCTGGCTGTCAGACAAATTTTCGTTTATAAAAAAAAAGTTTATTAAGACTCATTTGATCTACATATTAATTGCATATACTAAAAAACAGCATAATAATGTTATTTAAAAGAATTCAGAGACATAATAATTGTACGTTTTGTATTGAAATTACTCTCAAAATGCACACATTTACTTAAATTTTTGGTTTTAAACATTATGTATGGCTCTTACGGAATTGATTTTCAAAATATGTGATGTTTATTGCTCTCTCAGACAAAAAGTTTCCCGACCCCTGATGTTGTTTACATAAGAAAGAGAGTAGGCAAGTCATAGAAAATGTGACCTTCACTTATGATCCTTGAACAATGTATTAATTTGTTATCTAAGTTTAACATTAACTTTTTTCTTTCCATCACATCAAGTTGGCAATATTCTGTCCCTCAAGTCCAGTTGGCAATATTCTGTCCATCACATCAAGTTGGCAATATTCTGTCCCTCAAGTCCAGTTGGCAATATTCTGTCCATCAAATCCTGTTGGCAATATTCTCATGTCCATCAAATCCAGTTCGCAATATTCTGTCCATCAAATCCTGTTGGCAATATTCTTTCCATCAAATCCATTTGGCAATATTCTGTCCATCAAGTCCAGTTGGCAATATTCTGTCCATCAAATCAAGTTGGCAATATTCTGTCCATCAAATCCAGTTGGCAATATTCTGTCCATCAAGTCCAGTTGGCAATATTCTGTCCATCAAATCAAGTTGGCAATATTCTGTCCATCACATCAAGTTGGCAATATTCTGTCCCTCAAGTCCAGTTGGCAATATTCTGTCCATCAAATCCTGTTGGCAATATTCTGTCCATCAAATCCAGTTGGCAATATTCTGTCCATCACATCAAGTTGGCAATATTCTGTCCCTCAAATCCAGTTGGCAATATTCTGTCCATCAAATCCAGTTGGCAATATTCTGTCCCTCAAATCCAGTTGCCAATAATGTGTCCATCAACCCCAGTAGGGATAATTCTTCTTCTTCATTTATATCACATTATTTTGTTCATGTTTTTTTTCTGGATGGTTGTTTTGTATTTCTATTATTTTTATTATTCCGTCCATGATATATTTTTTGGAATATTCTGTTTATGATTTTTTTAATGTGAAATAAATAAAAAAAAGTTCTATTCATGATCACCTTTCTGAAAAAGGTCTGCCCATGATAACCACCTCTGTAAAATTATTTCACCTGTGTCCTAACGTGAATATTTTACTAATGGTTGAATATTCCACCAATGCCATTCCTGGAGTGTTCTGCCCATGATCTATTATTGCAACTGTTTACAAAACTGTAGAAAATATTACTATCTCCCAAGAGAGACAGGGGTGGCCTTGGGCACATGGCGAAATCTGAACTGCATGAAACGCTTACTGAACCATTCATAATTATGCCAAAAGGTTTGCGGCTTGGTCATAGAATTGCATCTTGGAAACTATTATGTTCATGTAGAATGAAGACAATGCCTGACTAGGTCATAAAATCTGCTTTGATAGATAATATGAAAAATGTGTTATTTGACTGCGTTCATTATGTTACATACATTGCATAGTTCACCTTTGTTCGGGATTTCAGTGAGATCTACCATTTGTCCGAAAGTTAAATTTATTTATAGAAAGAATAATTTACTAAAAATTTATAATCCTCACACATCCGGCCGATACGACCTTAGCGTGAATACTTTTACATAACAGCGAGGTGGTACAATGAAGTTGTTCTAGAAAAATACTCTGATTATATTGGTACCACTGTGACGGATGACCACAGATTGGTGTTAATCCACGTGCAGTCCAATGCTAGTCTGAAGTTTTACGAATCCCAACATCAACAACTTTCAGATCAATGCTCAACCAGAAATGGAACGTCGACAAAATAAGAAATTACAGTTGCTCACATCGAGGCTTTCCTTCAATGTTTCCCCTTCATGAGCTGGGCAAATGTCTTAACAACAACGATGTTGATATTTAGGAACCTTTTATACATTCTCGAATATGGGGGGTAATGTGCATCATATGTACATACATTTTTAAAAAGAATATTTTAAAAATGATTTTTAAAGATCATCACGTGCTATGAGAGTTATGCTATTAAGCATGATGCCTGTGGACGCATTTTAAATACGTCTGTTACAGACGTGTTTCGTCTCCAAAGATTATTTCACTTGACGCAGACTATACAAGTTGTAAACCAAGGGGAACTCATTAACTTGACAATTTGCGTGGGCCCATTCTGACGTCATCTCGCCCTTAACCCTTATTGAACGCCTACGCATTACTTATGGTGTTTTATAGTGGGGACTGATGTCAGTCTCAAGTTTGACCTCATTAACTTTGATCGTGTACGTTCAACATTGCGTGCTGTTTTGTATTTCAACGTCAGCGCATGCGCAAATGTTAGTCCTTTCGTCAGGGATTAGTCATTTTGAAGATAGTCAACAAGGTAAATTTATATTCCAATAAATTAATGGTACAAATAATTATACGACTTTTAAACGAAACAGGGGTGGATGGAATATTGTTCATGAAATGCTGTATACTATTTGATATAACTGTTCTTGAATCTTTGTTTATTTGTCAAAATATAGGCTAAGTCTCAAACTGAACCATTTTTTAAATTATTATTTTATTTAATAATTGCAAGAATTTCTGAGTACATATTATGCTTCTAAGAATCGTGTGATAAAAAATATTAGGGGTGGTGCTGTGTGCTTGGTCAGCCAGAATGCGGTGTGACAATTTTGGGGGTGGTGCTATGTGCTGCGTCAGACGGAATGAGGTGTGGTAATTTTGGGGGTTGCGCTACGTAGCCTACCGGGTCGGTCAGAATGAGGTTGGGGAATTTTGAGGGTGGTGCAATTCGCCTGGTCAGCCAGATCGAGGTTTAAGCATAATAACTTTATAGACAAGTTATTATCTTATTGTGCATCATAAAGGGAGTTTACTTAAATTAACAAGTGCAATGCTTATGCAATGTAACGGACATCTGAACCTAAATGTTGTATTTAAAAAAATAATAAGGAAGGAATCTCTAAAACTTAAAGCACTGTTAACAGGTTTAGAGCCGAGAGATCTGAGTTAAAATATTTATTTAAGGTTGACGCAAGTTGACAAAGTTTTACTTAATTAACGTTTAATGTAGAACGTACAATATGGCATGTTTAACATAAAGATCAACCTCTGAATAGATTGTAAAAATATTCAGAGCGTAATTGAAAGAAGTGTATACAATTCCAGCTTGCTTATTATTCTCAATTCACCTCTTAGAGTTTGACCTAAATTAAAAATCTATAGCACGCCCCTAGTAAAGTGATTGTATTGATTTTAATTCGATATTACGCACAAGCGGGGCACACACCAAGAGATGACCGTGTAGAAGGATGTGGAGGCTTTGTATAAGCACAGTGGCGTAGCTAGAACATTTGCCGCCCGGGGCGGTCTCCAATTTGCCGCCCTTTTTAGGGGCCGTCCATAAATGACGTCAGGCATCTGGGGGGGGGGAGTCACAGGTTTGTAATGATGTGTGACGAAGGGGGGAGGTGTTTAAGAAATATGACGTCACGCCAAAACGCGCACCTGTAAATAAATTTCCACTTAAATATTTCATTACTGACACTTTATTTAATGACGTTTATGTAAAACGCGTATTACGATATTAGAATCCAGCTTTACACTAAAAACGTACTTAAATGGCTAAATTTTTATTTGAAACATGTTCATCTTCAAACAGAAAATTCGGCTTTGTGATGTCTTATTGAAGAAGGAGTCTAAGTTTTTGTGACGACGTGTGACGAGGGAGGAGACGTGATGGATCTGTCAAAATAGCGTGCTTCGTTTATGGACGGCCACTTAGTCGATTATATTATGGTTTTTAAAAATTAATGAACATGAATAAATAATTGTAATTGAAACTAAGGAAATGGGAGGAACATGTTTACCATTGCATGCCATATTTATGTAAGCAGTAATAAAATAGGCCGCATAAGATCATGTACCTATAAATACACATTTATAAAAATACAAGATACTTTCTTTAAAGGCCACAAAAAAGGAAAAAGGTACTGAGCTCGCAGCCCCCCCCCCTTTCCATGAGACAAAACATATTCCAAATTTACGCCCCAAAAAACATTACCAATTGCTATTACTATTCTTTTATGTTGTATTTATAAATAAATGATTTTTTTACAAACAAAGAAATTGTATACATTAGCAGTGGTGTATCAACGGCTTGACATTGGGGTAGTTGCCAGGGCGCCTGCCTGCACAAGTTCAAAAGGGCGCAGCTAAATCTCTAATTTTTAAATTTTTATTTAAATAAAAGGCGCCAAAATTAAATTAGCCAAGGGCGTCAAAAACCCCGTTACGCCTCTGTACATTAGTATGTTAACATATTTATACATTTACTTACTCATAATAGAAAAATCGTGTATTACGCTATCAAAATTAAAATTATTTGTAATATCTTGTTCTATGGTCAGTATTGCAAGATTTTGTTGTCTTTAATCGCTCATTGTGGAACCAAGATAATTTTTTATCAACTTCAGTTTGGAGAAGCTCCTTTCACAACTAGCGACACTGATAGTAATAGTTGAAAAAAGTCATAGCAAGATTACAATGTTGGGTACAGAATTTTCCAATCTATACTGTTGAATAAATTTCAATAGATTAAAGGTGCCTTTTCCCCCGTTTTCTAACATAATTCCTCTTCTTGTACTGTAGGTACAGCCATAAAAACCTGGATCCTTTTTCTTTCCATATTGAACTGTCAATGTCAATGAAGTAATTTATTTGATGTTCAAATGCTTCACTTAGTTGGTTACCTAGTATTATATACGAATATTTCTTGCAAGGAAATGCAACTCATCAAAGCGTTTTTTTTTCTTTTATAATTCCATCCATGGATAAAAACTGTCTCGTTGTACTTCTTGTTTTAAAGATAGAACCACGTCTTCTGATTTCCCCTACTCAATTTTTCTCCTTCTAACTAGGCGTTCAGTTGATATATCCATCTCTTCACAAATTGTTTGGCTGATATAACAGCATTTTGTATTAGCACATGTCTTTGTTCCATGCAATGGCTTTGCATTAATTTTTTTTTAAATGACGGGTTCCCATAAATTGACATAACATAGAAGAGAAAAAGATTGCATAGAATTGAGTAAAATTCCAGCATCTGATCTCGTGTTCCTTCTTCAGATGTCAATTTTTCCAAAACGCTTGAAAGTTTAAAATATGTCTTTTTCGAAATTATTATGCCTATTGTGGTGTTTATTAACAGAGAAATTTTAATATTGACATATTCTTGTCATAAATCTTAATAATTTTCCATAAAAAAGATGAATTCAAATTATTTCCACATTACTATTACTTTTATTGGATATGCGTAACATGTTTAATGAATAACCGTATTTTAATGAAAAACACAAATTATGTGTGCTACTTTAATGCAATAAAAACAAAATAAATATAATTTTTAATAACTTACATTACAATAAGTTAATGAAAACTGAAACGGTAATATAAATTACTACTTGCAAGTTATACACAATATTTGAACCACCATGCCATGTAAGTACTTATTCGCGCACCATTCTGCGAAGTTGAAATTCTACGAAAAACTGTAGTGGCGATATTAATAGCACACATTAATCGACCGGGCAGTGTTGAGTTTTTTAGGTAGTTTTCTTATACAAAAAAAGTCATCTGTGACTTATACCACTTAGTTTTCCAAATAAATGGATACGTTTTTTCTAGCGATTTAAACTTTTTGAACGGTTGTGCGTTAGCTATAATATCCACTATGTAATCAAACAAATGTTATGCCAATCCGTTTATTAAGATTCGAAATTACGAATATTTTTGTTTCACCTTGGTTTTCCCCCTTTAAAAGAAAAAGGGTGGTTGTCGGTATTGGTTGTTCTTTTCAAATGCCCAATAATGCCGCCCCTAAATGAGTGCCGCCCGGGGCGGACCGCCCCACCGCCCCCCTAGCTACGCCACCGTATAAGCAGGCATCAGACGAAAACGGTGTGTTAATTTCACACAGCACTAAATATGCCTATTCATTCATTATACTTGAAGGTTAATTCTCTTGAAAGTAATTGAGGACACCCGTTGATATTAACTACTTTATATGGTTTCTTCAAAAATATTATAAAGACATTTATTTAACAAACTGTTGAAACCGTTTAGTAATAGTTTGTCAGCAAACCCGAAACATAGGAGCTCTTTAATATTTTTAGAACGCTCTTTCCAACAACCTTCTTCACTAAACAGATTTTTTATTAGAAAAGTTCCGATTAAGGTAATAAATAAGAGGCGATAGTGGAGTTCTTAGGGTTAGTGCCGGTTCCAAGAAATAAGCTAAAAGTGTCACACCCAGACTTCGCCATGCACCTAATACTAAACAGCACTAGTTCTATTGGTCAGTTTCTCTGTTGACAACTCTCTTGTGCCAGCGTCCTTTTCTGGCACCCTGCTCTGTGTAGCACTCTTATCTTTTAGCCCCATGTTGTCTTGGTAATCTGCTCTGTTGTTAGCCTGCTCCCGTAACAGTGGTGTAGCGTGGGTATGTGTGGCCGGGGCAGAACCCAGGTTTGCCGCACCCACCCCCAGTAAAAATAAGTTGATCCTATAAAGAAAGGATACTTTTTATTTGAAACAAAGAAATAATAAGGGCACTATACATCTTTAAACTAGGAATAAATACATGTAGAAAAGCTTTCATTGTTTGATAAATAATTTAAGATTTCTGCTTTTCCTAATGTTGTCAGTAATGCCACGCTCAATAGCCAAAATGCTATAGAAAGGTCAATCTAACATGAATTTCTACAGTAATCTCCCCTACAACTCTCTTTTCAACTTTTTTTTTCCTACAAAACATGGCTAAAAATCCGCTTTGATAGACAAAAATTTGCTCTCTCGTTCTGTGACTGGAAGGTTCGTCGAAAATGATAAGGTCTTCACATTAAATTTTAGCAAATGCCAAAGCATCCCTTAAGTATTCCATTACATTGTCTGTGAGTAGCCTCTACAAAGCATTTTTAGAACTATAATTTGTAAATAATTTCGGGCATCATTCACTTTATAAAGAATATTTTTGCATATAGTAAATGTTTCCGAATGTCAAAAAAAAAGCACATTAAAGAGATATTTCATTGTGACTAGCACAGTTCACGCGTCTGTTCGTGCGTTTAGCTTTTTGTCTGCCTCACCAGACGAGGGAGCAAATTATTGGCGATTATAATGTCTAACATTCTAGCAAGAGGGGGCACGGTGGTCGAGTGGCAGCGTGCTCGACTGGCGTACCGATGGTCACGGGCTCGAATCCATGTGAAGGCAAGGATTTGTTCCCGAGGCCTAGGGCGTCCCTGAGTCACCCAGCTCCGAATGGGTACCTAACACTAGTTAGGCGGCTGGGTAATGCGTGGAACCCACAAAGCCGTGGCCTGTGAACGCTGCATCACTTGACAACAGATCATCTGTCATGGTCTGTGGACGCAATTGTCTTCTGCATAGAAGGAGCGTCTGTATAGATAAGATAAGATAGAGCTTTTATAAGAACTTTTTGTTTTTCTTTTTGAATAGTCTATTCTTTTTGTCCGACTTCTCATTCCTTCTATTCTTCTATTTGCAAAAACCTATGTAATGTTGAGCACTTGCTCATAATTACATTTATTGTATGGAATTTTAAAACTAATGTTAATATTTTGGACAATCTCGCAATTCTGTATGTACGGGCAATTTATTTATATCAATTACGTTCATGTGTGTTGTTGAAATTGTATTGTTGTTATTGGAATTTAATGGATGCAGCAATTTTTGCTTCTAAAAGATAAGCGGCTGAAAAACTTGTAGCAGTTATAATAACCAGCACATTAGGGTCGTGTTCTTATACTACTACGGATTAAGGGTGTGCTGATAGGGCTAAAGCCAGGGTCCCCCAATGATTTAAGGGCACAAAACTTATTATATTGTATAATAAAGATGACCGGACCGGGCCCCGGGTGGGATTTCAGCCAGGGGCCCCTTGAAATCTTAATCCGCCCCTGACTGCAGCCTTTGGGGTTTTTCAGTTCACTAGCATTAATTTCAGAAGATGTAAGATTCATTATGGAGTTTGAATTTTTTGCCTTAGAAACGTTCAAGTATCATATATATATTTACGCTCAAATATGTATGATTGACTCACTCACTGTGGCCTAACGCTAATTGAAAATATAGACTTGAAAATCATAATCCTTTTGGTTTACAGATTAACATTAACCAAACAACGCACGAACCTGTGACGTCAGCATTTGTGTTGTAAACAGTGCTGACTGACTCAAAGAGTAATTTTTTTGGTGCAGTAATTTGGTGCGCTGCTTTCTAAAATTACTTTAAAAGTCGTGTGGTGATAAGCACTGTAAAAAATATTATTTACATACTTTGTGTACATTTCAGGAATATTTTGGAATATTTCGTATTTATCATACAAGGATAAGTTACTTGGGCTTTTCAACACACCAAAATATATATATTTTAAAAAAATTTAAATACTTTGTGTACATTAAAGAAAGTTTAATATTACGTATTTAACATACAAGGACAAGTTAGTTGGGCTTTTGAAAAAGGGCTTTAAAAAAGGGGGCGCCGCAGCACAAACTAGTTGTAATATAGTTTTTTTCATATTTAAAATTTAATTGTTACTTAAGATTTTGAAAATATTTTATTTAAATTTATTTTAAAGTTTTTTTCATTTCCATGTGCTAATTAACAACAAGGAATTTGCCGCCCCAACAAAGTGCCGCCTGGGGCATTCGATCGACTCATATTGGAAATTGTATGAGTACATTAATTTTCACTTTTACAGCAGGAGTGGCTGTCAAATTTGAAGAATCAATTAAGCTACTAGCAGATCAGTTTCACGTTCCCATACTATTTAAGCATCTTGGATTTTCATTTCAGTAGCATAAATATCAGAATAATTTATATCCATTATGGAGTTTGAAATATTGGCAGTAAAAACGTCTACATATTTTAGGATAGTTCCTTATGCTTTATTTCTTTTATCAATTTCTTATTTGGTATTTATTTTATTTTGATAAAAATTTCCAATTTTAAAAAATTCAATTCTAGAAGCTAATTTACGATGACGAATTTGCCTCCCCTAACAAAGTGCCGCCCGGGGCATTTTCCCCCTTTGCCCCCTCTCGCTACGCCACTGTTCCGTAATAACGACTCTTGACATGAAACCCTCTCCAAGGAACTCTCACATATTTAATCCTTTGTGCAAGTTTAAGTTGTTTATTTTTAAAAAAAAATTAACCTTTTTTTCTGAATGGAAAATATGCTTAATTATGATTTGCTTCTGAAGCATAGTATGTCTAATTGATGTCCTGGTAAACGCCTTAAGTGCTGTCGTACCCATTTCAAATAGTACCTCTTCCTTGTGGCACTCTACCCTAATATTAAATACGATTTGTTAATAATACTACTCAACTTCTCCAATGGATCTCAGGTGGCCTCAGTGATGTGGGCTTTTCCCCAGCAGAGCTAAATGGAAGTATGGAATGCCCCAGGGTTCCATTTTGGGTCCGGTCTTATTCAAAATTTATACCATGCCACTGCTACCTTGCTAGGAAAGCATTTAATTGAGAAACAGTCACTGGTAGATAACAAGCACACTCGGCCCTCTGTTGTTATATCCGCTGTTTGGACCTTGGTGTTGCAGGACTGCGTTAGTGAGGGAACCCCATGGAAGACTTAAAGCAAGTTGAGGTTGAACGGCGACGAGACAGGAGCACTCTTTTTTTCGCATGCATACTTAATACTCTACTTCGACTCTCCCTTCTTCTCTTTGAGTAGATTGCTATACACATCATCTTCTAAGAATCTTCGCTACATTATAATTTGTCTACAAATACACTCAGCTTACACCACAATCCGTCAGATCAGCTCAATCCACCACCAACTCACATTAGAGTGACGGAAACCCATTAAGCGCGTTATTTCTCTCTCATTTTGATTATTGTAACTCTTTTTCTCAGGTTAAAAGAAATTCTATTAATTTTTTTATTTTAAATTAGAAAAACTACAAAAGCTCAAAATGTAGCTGCCATGCTAGTTCGGCGCGATTAAATTCCTCCATTACATCGCTGGTTCCCTGTGCAGCTTGCATTAAATACAAAATCTCCATTCTCTGTTAAATTTTCTTCCCACTTCTGTTCTTCCTATCTTGCCGAACGTCTCTATGTTCCCAATCTTGTCAGCCTTGCTCTTCTGCAGACACGAACATTATTTCTGTCAATAAGACACGCAGTAACAAATTCGAATGAAGTCCTTTCTTTTTCTGTGCTCCGAAACAATGGAGTTCTCTCCCATCACTCATCCGTATCATACCGACTGTTAAGTTCTTCTTTACTTTAAAATTGCACTCAAGGCCCATCTCTTCAAACTCCTCAATGTTGACTTCTCTTTGACCGATAAACGTTTCTGTCGTCTGCTGTCCATATCTTGAAATGTCGTTATAAATTTGTTTTGTTCATTTTTAAAGATGTAAAACAATGATCTATTGAATGTATATTTTTTTATCTAGTGTGTTTGGGGCGGTATTTGTATGGGCAACGAATTGGGCTCATTTCCATGAGGTACGGTTTTATATATATTTTATAATGTATTAATTTTATGGATATTATTATACGGCCCGCGTGTTGGCCACCTTTGAGTGTTGGTATACACTATTAATTTTTAAACATCTTCTAAGTCAAAAAAAAAGAATTACGAAGAAAACATCCAAAATGAGAGTACGCTTTAAATAAAGTAGAAAAACTGCTGTTTATTACGACACCAAACGTAACTGTTTAACATTTATTTCCAGGTCTTCGGAGATGTCAAAATCTCATTAAAACCAACATTCTTCAACTGATCGCATTGGTCAATATTACTGGACTTGATGAACCAGGAATCATGAGTTGTTCCTCGATAAACCGCAAATGTATACTTTTATAATTAATTTAAAAAAAATACCTATTACTATTAAGCCGCTGACACACACAAAAGTAACATACCGTATTGTTTCAAAGAGATGATCACTAAACTTTAAATATTAATCAATCTATTTAACGGTGAAATCTTATACTCCCAGGTGATTTAACAGCCTTTAAAAGATTTTAAATTAGATGTTATACAAAGACTAACTGACATGAAGTGGTACCAAATAACTCTTCGTCCGTCGCAAATGTATATATTTATAAACCTTCTAGCCCATGCTTTTTCATCTCTTCTTATTGCCCCGTCTATCTCCTTTGAGTCCATCTACTCTGGTATAATACCCTGTTCTGCGGGGATTCTTTTTTCTGATAGCACCATGTTCTGATGGCTACTGCTGTGGAAAACCCTCTTCTGTCGGCCCCCTGTTCCGAAAGCACAAAATTTCTGGCTGGGTATCTCGTAAATAACTTAAAACCGAGTCATACTATAAAGGAACAGACTCAACAAATAAGCATTTTACTCGGTGTCATCAGGTGCGAATCGTCAGCCCCGGACTGACGCAATGGGTCGCCTTCGTTGAATTTCCCACTTCCAACACTTGATGACCCGACCATATGTTGCCAATGGTTTTGATTTATCGTCCGTGGTGAACAGGAAGCTATACATACAAAAAACAATTGAAATCAACCAACCAAATAATTTCCGAAAAATATGTTACTGATTGGCAAGCGATAATGGCTCATCAAGAAATGGAATTTGTCGAATAAAAACCCCATTGAAATATGATAATTGTTAAGCTTTCGTTCTAATTTTTATATTTGTAAGTAATTGGTACAGCAAACAATTATCTTAGAACTTTTTGCGTTCACGGTATGACTAAGGCTTGGGATTCATCTTTATACTTGTACCTAAATATTCTTGTACAGATCAGAATTTCTTGATGCGTATCGCTAACAATTCACTGGTGAACTATGCAATAAATATAATATATATGTTTATTGCCAGGACCATCGGGACCGATACAAAAGATGTGCCATTAAACTGATGATGCCTTTTCTAAATTTAAACAAGGATGGTCTTAATCTCTAAAAAAATAATTAGAAAGAAGGCCAAACACACTGAACGAAGGAAGAAACAAAGGGCATACAAGTATATTCCTACAGAGCAATGATAAATCTGACCAAAATTGTGTTGTGCTTAAACTTCGTTTTTCAAGCTGTTCACTGACATCACCAAGCGCAAGTTCAGCATGTGTCGAATCTAAAGCGTGCCTCCAACTGAGCAAGGGAGAATTAATGATCAACGCTACACTCAGCACCGCGAATGATTGGTGCCCCTCTCTTCAATGTTGGCCGTGTCCATTTTAAATGTTGGTTTGTGTGACCAGATAAACAATGTAATTTGGAGCAGTACAAAAAAATCTATTCCTCAAATGCATACTATTTACAATACACTGCATAAACTAAGGCAAAGCAAGGGTCTTCTTTAGAAAAAAATGCCATACAACAATCAATATTCAAATGAATGCATAAATATATAATTCCGCAAGCCACCGAAAATGTCAATGTCATAGAAATTGATACTTCTCAGATTGCTTACTTTCATTTCAATAAAGTTAAAAAACTGATGAGTTGACTTTTTCTTCTTTCAATTGTGATCTATTTGTTGGTTTTTTGGGTCTTTTTACGTATTAGTTATATAGCATTTAAACTTCTTTGGTGGTTGGAATATATTATAATTATAGTATTTAATGTTTAAAATTTACTTCAGGAATTCTTATCATTAGTAAAGAAACTCCAACTTCAAATCTGGTGTGTGTCATTGAGTTTTACGTTCCTAGTGAGTGAAAGAAATTTTCTTGTTTATTTTAAATTTGCAAAGAACCATGAATGGAGCTGCTAAAACAATATGTAACTTAATGTAGCAAGTATTAGAATTAGATGTATCATTAGGGTAAACATCATTTAGGGCCTTACATACAAGTACCTTCCACTTTCCGATCATTAAAAATCAGGGCCTCGTTGTGAGGAAATAGAAATGTCTGGCAAACAATAAAATATGTGTGCTATTTAAATAAACACCTTTCGTCCCCTACAATTTTCCCTTCGTAACTTTTCAACACTAGAAGAAAAAGTGGAGACGCGGAATTTTCCCCAGGCATTGAACACTCTTACTCTTAATGTAGTTTCATAAGTGGGTATTCTAATCATCTTTGTAATGCACATGCTTGTATCCTGAACACAGGGAGAAAGCATTTTAAAACATAGCTGTGGGTGTGTGCAACTGGTAGAATTTATAATGACAATTAGGAATAAGAAATCTGCACACATTTGCAAGATTATATTTTCCTTCTGAATAAATTTCAAGCATGAATGCATATTTCAGTTCTCCTAACTTGTTATTTGTAATACTATTAGTTTAGTAATACTGTTGGGTTAAATGATAGTCACCTTTAGCAACTAGCCATCTGATAAATTTTCAGTAGCTGTTCTAAATCTTAAAAAGTTAACCACTATAATTACAATAGCATGTGCTTCCCACATGGCGGCTTGAAGTGATTTCCTAATCATTCAAATTCCCAGGAAAACTTTTAGAACTTTACACTGCAGCGTTTAAGGCTAAAAATGGAACAGTTGTACAGCAGAGAATAAATTAACCTTCAATTTGAAAGCAAACCACATCATTCCATTTAAATATATTTAGTGATTGAGCTGCATGCACAGGGTACCACAATGATAAACTGATTTATACAAAAGTCTTTGCTCTGTGACTCTATACCCCAAGGACATCCATACAAATTGGAATGATTTACGTATCTGCCTTCAACATTTATAAAATCTTCATTCATCCCATAAGATCATCAATGCCTACTGTAGCTGCTGTAGTTTTATAATTCCGATAATGTGATCAATCATAGAACTGGCAATCAACTGGCACTGGTCTAAATCAGGGGTCGGTGAACAGGGGTAAAATACCCCATTTATTTGGAGCCTATATAATCAATTAAAGTCTACTCCTTTATTTTATAATATTGGGGTATCGGGCAAATAAGTTCGGCAACCCCTGGTCTAAATACACCCCACTGGCAGACTGAAGTACCAAGAAACACAAATCTTGTATAAATTGAATGTAACAACTAATTTAAAGAAATAACACCACTCTAAAACTATTATAAAATTTTAATATCAAAATTAATTTGTATTAAACAAAATTGAATTAAAAAAACAAAGAAAACAGAAAAAATAAATTTATCAAGATTTAAACATTCCTTTGAATTTTTCTGCCATCTCTCTGTCTTGTCTTTTTATTCCTGCTTTGCATAATTCAATATATTTCTTGATACTAGGATCTGAAATATCAGCAAATCATGTATGTTGATAGGGGATGTTAAGGTTATAATCAAACAAATATAATAGGCTTAAATAACTTGCTTATATTCTTTTAATTTAAAAATCTTCCACCTAATTGTCAAAAAAAAAGAAAAACATTTACAATGGTTTACTGATTTTTATGATTAGAATGCAACACATTTCTTCATTTAATCCTACATAAAATTGACACATTTACATGATAATACACACCTGGTGCTGCCATTTCTAAGGTTGCAAGTGCCTCTTCAAAGTCTCCTACAGCATACTGTGATGTTCCTTTACGGAACAGAGCTTTCAAATTGTTAGGTGAGGCATCTAGAGCTTTATCACAATGTTCAATAATTCTCTGATATTTTGGTTCTGGATCCTTCAACATGCAGGCTGAATTTTTAATAAATACAAAAACAAAATAGAAGATGAACATTAGCTTAATGTGAAAATTAGTTTTAAAATGTTATGGTATGGGGCAACTGAGAGATCAAACATCAAAGTCCGAGCATTTTAAAGTTTTCAAACAAAAAACCCCATAACCATCTTCAAGATTTAAGTTTTAAAGTTTTGTGTAAATTGTACAGCTCTCTTTAAACAAATGACGGTATCTTCTTTAGTTTCATAGGTTAATGACTATTATATTAAGGTCAACCAGAAACTAATAAATGCAACAAGGTCACATGTCCATTTATTTTATCATAAAATAAAGGAATAAAAAAACAATATGTAAATCAAATAATGTCAGGAGTTTTAGACTGATAATAGCTATAAAAATATCTATAACATACCTGCTAAATTATTGTAACAATCACATGTAAGAGATCTTGCATCTTCTGTTAACCTTGCAGACATCTTTGGTGCTTCATCAAAACTACCCACTGATGTTAAACTCCCCACAATGTCTGGACAATTCATGCTGAGACCTTTAAGATAAAGGATTGCTCTGTGATAGCTTCCAGCAGCTTGTTTAAAATCACCTGCTTTGTACGCTGCATTACCGTTCTCCTTGTATTCACTTGCTTTCAGAAATTTTTCACTGTCACTTAATTTACCACCCAGATTCATTGCCTATGATCAACTGAGGTAATCACAAACTCTTTACTTTCTATACAGCTGTGTGAAATATAAAATAACATTATTTAATTTATCATGTGTAAATTTTAAACAATGTACCGATATTCATGGTTAGTTAAACATTTTTAAAAAAATAAACAAACAGTAAATGAGGCAGCAATCAGCCCCCCACACAATCCTCTCATGCACTATGGTTTCAGTACATAAACTTGTAAATGCTGTTTCACCTGCCCCATGGACCTATGGTCTGGAAAGGGTAAAGGGAAAATTACCTACTGACTACTGTTGTCACTATTTCTGTAGACTAAGTTGTTGCTGTTTTCATGGCAATCACACATGGCAGATAAAGTTTACTATGACTATAAGTGTAAGTTGTAATTGTAATTAAAGATTAAAGCATGATTTTTTCATTTTTTAAAAAATAAACTAAAAGACAAACTAAAACTACAAGTGGGGGACATACTTTTAATTTAATAATATAAATTATAAATATAAAATATAACATGCATTGGCATTTTGGATTGTCAATCTAAGTTCACTAATAAGTAAGTAAATGTAAAATTTATGTACATGTAGTAGTTCCGTGATATTATTAATTAATAAAATATTTCAAATTCAATTGAAATTCAGCTCATACTCATACATGGCACATGGAAATGATTATCAAATCAAATTCACGTAATTTATTTTTAATTTGTAATTCACCTCAAGTTCAAGTCTCAAACTCAAACCGCAACGGCGCGGCAACGGTCAAACGAATAAATGATAATCAAATTCACCTCAAACTTAAATGAATAAATGATAATTTAAATTCTCCTCAAAGAAAATGTAATAGTAGAGGCTCTATGTATAAACTTTAACAACAAAATAAAAGCAACAAAAAAGGTATTTTGAACTTTTTGATGGTCTCAAATAATTCAATAACTGCCACTGTCGCTAAGGTGAAAACGAAAGTAAAAAGACATCATCTCCGGAAATTTAGTTTGAGTCAGTTTGTTACAGTATAAAATATTATTTTTGGCATGGTTTGGCCAGTGCCGAAATAGTGTCTATTTCAAATGTAAATCTAATTAAAAGTATTAGTAGGCATTATAAATTTATAAATTCAACTAATTATATTTAATGCAATTTAAAATAATATAATATTTTAAAACAATTATTTTTTTATATCATGCTTAATTTTTTTTGGCGTATATTAAAATTATAACTGAAAACATAGAAAAAAATTCAGATAGAGAAAACTTGTATAAATCTAACATATATTTTGTTAGCTTTCTTAATTGTTGATTTATTAAATAAGTCCTTTAAATTCATTATATTTGAGTAGTAATTTTTTAAATATCAAAATAATTATACAAACTATAAATATATTGTTAACTTGTTAACTCTGTAATTGCCTGGCAAGAGTTCCTATTCTTTTCAACATGGCTGAGGCTATGAGAGCAACCGTGGCTTCCCTATTGAAGGGAATAGATAGGTATAGTTACACAATATGTTATTAAATAGAAGTTTATCGTAGTTAAAAGTACTTGAAATGTATTAGTCTTGATAAATATATAGTTATAATGCATTATTTAAATGAATCCCGCTTTATGGCATGTGTCAGATTGTGCTACTTTTTATTTGGACTCCACTACTTTTCACTTTACTGTAGACTGTAGTTGTAGTCTACACTGTAGTTTACTAGGCTAACTAATGAACTAGGTACTTTGACAGAAAATTTAAATGAAGTCCAATAGGCTTAAATAATATATCATTTTAAAGGGCTTGCTAAGACCTTTTCAACAACGGCGACGGCAGTTTTGTCTTTCTATCTTTTATATAAAATAAAAACAGGGTATTAGTAGGCCTGACAGGACGTAACACAACAGCGAACGTTTCGGCAAAGAGCCTTCTTCAACGGACAAATAGTACACAAATGAAACGAATAAAACGAAATAATAGAAAAAAACACTTAGCTGCGGTGAAATCCAAGTAGTCCAGTAGAGATCTCTACTGGACTACTTGGATTTCACCGCAGCTAAGTGTTTTTTTCTATTATTTCGTTTTATTCGTTTCATTTGTGTACTATTTGTCCGTTGAAGAAGGCTCTTTGCCGAAACGTTCGCTGTTGTGTTACGTCCTGTCAGGCCTACTAATACCCTGTTTTTATTTTATGCATTTACCTTTTTAAAAGCCTGATTGCAGTCTCACCCCCATTACTTTATTATCTTTTATAGAAGTGGAGTTACGAATTTTTTTGCCCCTTATATTATATAACCTAATAACCTATATATTAATTTATATAATTTATTCCAAAACATGTTACCAAAATTTCACAATTCTGTGCTCTTTCCCTCACAACTTTTTTAATTTTAGAGATATGGGTATCAAATTTTCATGATACAGCACAATCCAATGTACAAAACAATGAATAGGAAATGTTTAAAAAAGTAAATCAAGATTTTGAATTTTTTAAATAAATATATGAATATGGAAAGCGTTATCCCCAGAATTCTGCGAATAATTTTCAACGTTATCCCCAGAATTCTGCTAATAATTTTCAACGTTATCCCCAGAATTCTGCGAATAAAGTTGAACGTTATCCCCAGAATTCTGCGAATAACGTTGAACGTTATCCCCAGAATTCTATGAATGCCTCGACGTTGATGGGAGAATTCATTGAACTATTCTCAAAGTTAATTTTGAGCATTATTTATCATTATATCAAGTAAATTCACATTGATTATATCTGACCTGAATAAGAAAAGAGTACCAGCCTTAATGTTTTTCATATTGATTTTAAGTTTATATATTAGAATCTGTTCAGTCCACTGAGCTATTTTTATCTAGCTCACTGGTACTGGTATAGTATAGTCCACGGTCCATTGCGTATTGGATATATGATATAGGCCAATATATTTATCATATATTAAATATATATATTTGGGGTCTGCCGATATTTTTTTTCCCGATATGAGTATTTGTTAGGACAAAAACCAGCGGTCATATTTGATGACGTCATTCTTAAATTTATCGCTCGTAATTATTTATCTTTTATATTAGGGGACTACCGATATGCATTTTTGTCGATATTACCGATATTTTTTTCCGATATGAGTGCCGATAGGGTATTTGTTCGGACAAAAACCAGCGTTCATATTTGATGACATCATTCTTAAATTTATCACTCCTAATTATTTATCTTTTATATTAGGGGACTACCGATATGCATTTTCGCCAATGTTACCGATATTTTTTTCCGATATGAATATTTGTTAGGACAAAAACCAGCGGTCTTATTTGATGACATCATTCTTAAATTTATCACTCCTAATTATTTATATTTTATATTAGGGGTCTACCGATAAGCATTTTTGCTGATATTACAGATATTTTTTTCCGATATGAGTATTTGTTAGGACAAAAATAACAGCGGTCATATTTGATGACGTCATTCTTAAATTTATCACTCGTAATTATTTATATTTTATAATTAAGGGGTCTACCGATATCCAGTTTTGCCGAATTTACCGATTTTTTTTCCCGAAACGAAGTTTCCGATGTTTTCCAGATCATGACCTACATAGGACTCATAACAAAACGAACCGTCCTTTATAAAATGTACAAGCATATTAGGTACTTCTTTTGAAACTTCTACCGTGACTCATAATTATTAATTCTAAACAATAGTTTAATGGCTTTTGCACACGACCACCTTTTATGAATGAAACAATGAGAACAAAGTACTATAGTAATAGAGTGAAAATGAGGCTGAAGGTTGAATGGTTGCCAATGACAAGTCTTCACACAGTACATTTTGTTAGTCCATACGAAACGAAATGTTTTAGACATCTGCGATTCTGTGTGCATCTTTGCTATTAGAGCAATTAAGTGAACATAATGTTTACATGTTATCCATTTATTAGAGCAATTACGGTATACTTGGCATCAGCATTATTTACACAGTATTTTTGAGTATACGAAAATCGGCCAATACCTAAACAATATCAAAGCACATGGCACACTGTATCGTGGCTGCACATATTAATACTAGGACTCTTTTGACTATTTCAACACCGGTATCGGGGTCGATATATTAATTTGTCGAGATATTGTAAATCTAAATGATAGTTTTTTTGTTTCCGTTTTTTTTGGTCAAAATGTCACTTATTATGAAATATCGGTGACGTCAATATCGGGACCTTTACATGCTACCGATACCGATATTGCCTATATCCAGACATCGGTGCTGATATATCGACAGACCCCTAATAAATATATATAGGATAGGCTGTTAGTACTATTATTAGTATTAGTGATAGTAATCAGTGCCTGGCTTTAGGCATAGGCAAACTAATCAGCCGCTTAGGGCCTCCGATTAGTTTCATCATTAATAGGGGCCTCGCACAAGAATTTTTCTATATTTATTATTTAATTTTCTATTACATTTTATTTAGGGCCACCAAATTCTCTTCGCCTAGGGTCTCCAATTCCCTTAGTAATATAGGTTTTACAGTCATTGAAGTATTGGAGATTATAGGCCAATATATTTATTTATAATATAGGATAGGATATTAGTACTTTTACTATTATTATTAAATTATTAGTAGTGTTAGCAATATCGGCAGTATATGTCAATTGCGTGCGCCGCTACCAAGGTCGCGTTGCAATGGGATGAACGTGAGAGTGAGTCATTTAAATATTATGCAATAACAAAAGGTTTAAAAACGAATAGTTTTTTAAAATTCAAAATTAAAAAAAGATTCCTTATCTAAAAATCAAAACCTGGAAAAAAAAATTAATTGCAAAAAAAAATTACACAAGTGAAAATTGAACCCTGTACCACATCATCAACAGTCCTTCACTCTACCATGCGGCCACGAAGAGGTGATGGAATTTGTGCTTTCTAAAGTATAGAGACACTAGGTCCGAATAGCCACAGAATTCTGGGGATAACGTTCAACGTTATTTGCAGAATTCTGGGGATAACCATTCCGAAAATATATTCAAAGGCATGTTGAAAATTATAACAAAAATACAAATCAGTTCAAACATGTGCATGCCTATTTATATTGTATTTTAACTGAATATATGGTACAATTAAATCAATAAATATATTTAAATGTTTGAATTTGAAGGGTAAGTATTTGACTTTAAAAATAAAATTTAGTGCAAATTATTAAAAATTATTTGTTAAAATATACCATTATGTTCAAATATAACATGTGATAACTTTAACTAAATCTTTTCATTTAATTATATATATATGCATGAGGGATAAAATTTATAAGTCTTAAGCCATTTCCGACAACCCCTCTTATTTTTGAAGGGGTGATGACTCGATGGTCATTGTCAATTTCCACATTACGGGGAATCGATAAACTTTTTTGTGACAAGTAAGGTTGTTAAGACCGATAGTTTTTGAGGGCTAGTTAGCCGTTCAAAAAACAGCAAGTCCTTATATGCCTTATGTTTTGAGAACCAACAAGTCAATGTTTTTTCGCCTCGCATCGTCTGATGGTTGCATCAGAGCCCGATTCCCCCGCTGGCGTTCAGCTCTTTTTCGCGATGCCCTCAATTCAGCGAATTAAAAAAAAATATATATATTTTTAAAAATTCAAAGAATTAAGTAAACAGTGATGGTTAATAGTCAATTTTAAAAAAAAATTTAAGGCTCGTGATTAACCGTTCTACTCAAGAGGACCGGTTAAACCGTTCGTTAAAGTTAGCGAGGTATTTTTCATAAGTTAAAAAAACCCACGCCTCACCTCGTCCATTGGGACGTCGTGCGACCTCCTGTGTTTTGTGCGTGATGCCGGTCAACTCTGATGCGGTCAACTCGCGAATTAAAATTAATAATAATAATAAAATTATAAAGCTTACGGAGTAAACAGTGATGATAAAATTTATTTAAATACCATATTATTTTTCAATCATCAACTCGCCAGAATTATTGAATTTTGCGGCGCACACGACTATGTTTTAGCAGTTGGCATCTAGGCTATGTTCCTTGTAAGCTGCGCTGCCACGCAAATATCTGACCAATGCCGTGCAGCAGTTTAAAATTATAGTATAGTGCAGCAATTTTTAATAAGGACAATATGTCAGTGTTTCTGTGGTGTAAAATTTTGCATAAACAATGGATGTTGTGCAACTTTGCACACAAGTGACAAGCTTGTTGTTTTTCACACTGACTAACAAACCTCAGAACTTGGAGAGAAAATTGGTCGGTGGCATTTACATTCAGGTTTTTTTTATTATTGTTAAGAAAGTAAATTTACCTTTCTCCACGGAGTGTTTAGACTTCCATTCTTCTGAGTCATGCTTAATTTCTAAAAAAAAAGCTGACTTAAATAAAGCTAAATGAGGCTAAATTTGAATTTTCATGTTGGACTGACAGTTGGTGTTACTTCAGTATTTGGTGCTTAAGCCAAGCTCGTAATAGGGTTTTGCAAAATTGAAACAAATTGGGTCTTGTTGGGACAAGAAGGTCCATAGCGATGATAGTCCCAATAATCGGGATGGATGGCAACTCTAGCTGTATATTATTTTAGTTTTAGTATTATTAGCCAATTATTAGTATAGGCTTACTAGTTACTAGTACTATTAAAACTTAAAATAATTACTACTATTAGTATTAGTAGTACTATTAGAAGTAGAATAACACCATTAGTTAAATCATTAAACCTTGAAACACTAGAGGATAGAAGAACCAAGAGAATAAAGCAATTAATTCTAATTTAGAAATACAACACGAAGATAACTTAATACAACCCTCAGATAGACATAAGGATAAAAACACCTTTCTTATTCCATATGCAAGAACAAACACATACAAATTTTCGTTCTTCCCGTCTGTAATTCGGGCGTAGAATGGGTTGCCTGAAGAAACCAGGAAAACCAACACTTTATCAACATTTAAATCTCTATTAAGAATGCAAGACTAAACAAACCATAGATAAGAAAAGGACGCAATAATCTTCTGTATAGAAGGAGCGTCTGTAACAGATACGATAACAAGGCTAGTAGTTTGTAGGCCTAATTACTTAGTATCAGTATTAGTATTAATTAGGGCTGCGGAAATTAATGATTAATTTCTCGATTAATCGTTTAAACATTTTAACGATTAAAATTTTTTTTAACGATTTATCGACCCACCACTTATAAATGTACTGGAAGTCAAAAAGTAAAATATTTCGGCCGATAAATATAAACTAATTTCCGGACGATTACACAAACATTTTGGTTTTTAACTATTGGCTGACGTGAATGTTAAAAATGTTGATAAAGGTTATTGTGTCCATTGAGAGAGATCGTTTGCCTACCATGCAATGCTCCCTCTAAATCTCAGCTTCGTGTGTCCATGTGCAAAGTTGCACAACGCCCATTTCTTGTGCAATATTTTACTAAATTTGCTGCGCGTTGATTCTAAACTCCTGCGTGGCGTCTGTCAAATATTTGGGCAGCCACGCTGCTTAAAGGGAACATTGCTACCATGGTTCTAACACTTCGCTTACATATCACCTGCAAACCAAACATCCACTACAGTATCAGAAACTTCAGCTGAGACAATCTAAAGATATGTGAACGATTGTTCAGCTCAGCAGGTTATATTGTGAATAAGACCTGCTCATCACTTGAAACAAATAATGTCCATACACTTGTCTGTTTGCGTTGTTGGTTAAAAGAAGGCATCCAGTGTTATTTAGTTTTTCGACAAATACGTTTGATAAATGTTACTTATGACACCATACATTTCAATTTTTGGCTTTAATTTTAATTGAAATTAACGATTAAATAATCGTAACAGCCCTAGTATTAATTAATAAATTATAGCGGCAACTGCCTATTTCGATGATAATCTCAATTTTAGTATGTATGTTTATGCTCTGGCAATCACTTCACATCATAGTCATAGCTCTAAAATCTAAATAAGGTAATATTAAGTAGACCAAATGGAAACTTAACTTTGAGACTCTTTTTTACACTTAACATTTACATAAGCCAAATACTGTTGAACACAGTCTACAGACCCCATTTTCCTTAACATTTCATACATTTATTGAATACATGGTTCTAAAATCTCAAGTTTCTAAGGCACTAAGGTTCAAATCTTATCAATCTCAATAGGCTAAAGCACAAAACCTTGTATTAACCATTGACCTATATTTCACAGATACAATCCTGAGAATCTACAGACATTAGAACGATATGTAGACATGCAAGCAAGTGAGAACACTTATGACTTAGAAGCGAATTTGGCAATATTGAAGCTGTAAGTTCATTGAACAATAGTATGAACCAAAAAAAATAACAAGGATAATATGATTAATAATATCTTTACTTCCTGTGATGAATTGATTCATCTTTATAAAATGATGATGATAAATATGAAGTCATTTTCACAAGTGCACATTCTTAATTTCTGTTTTGGTGTTCTTTTAGGCTAATTGATATTAGAACAAGGGTTCTCAAGCCCTGGTAAAGGGCCAAGAAAATCATTCTAAGAATTCCTTTTAAAAACTCATTAAATTTAAAAACTACTGCTAAAATGTCTTGATTTGTTTTTTTACTAAGGGGGAGTGTAAAAAAATTAGCATCCCTTTTTGCTTTGTTTTAATCTTCCATGCAGACTGAAATAAGTTTGTTTTAAGTGGCTGATGACTAATGAACTTTTTTTATAGTGGGTTAAGCAAAAATATTTCAGGGTAATGGCCAATGGTTCTGTGTTGATTTAATTCCTTTTGCGAGAGTTTAAATCCCTTAGGATTTTACATACGATTAGTAATTTTTGAAACATTATTTATAGGTTTTATATTTTAAAAAATAAATTGTCTTAGAAGTATGAACAATAATTTTACAATGGGGTTACAGTGCTGGATGGAATACTTCTTTTAGGAAAGTTTTGTAACAAACTCTGTTTTTATTTTAAAGTCCTAACTAAATTTTTTAGGAGATTTTTAATTATTAAATTGTTTTGTTTTTCCTGTAGATACCAGTTTAATCCAAGTTTGTATCAGACTGGTGTGACATCGCTTATTCTTCTGAAAGCACTAACTAATCTTCCTCATTCTGACTTTATTTTGTGCAAATGTCTCATTGAGACGTCAAGAGTGAGTATGTTTTTTTCTTCTTAAATGTTTCAAATTAAAGCTTTTAAATATATACTTGATATTTTTTTTTAAGTCAGGGTTTCAATAGTGTGTATACTAAAACTGGGTGATTTACTGATTACAATATTTCTAATTTCAGTTACTCGAGGAGCCTGTATCTAAAGTTTTAAAGTTGGCAAACTATCTTGAAACTGCAAACTTTCAAGAATTTTGGGTAAATGTAACAATTTCAAATGTTTCCTTGTAAGCACAAAATTAAAATTTCAGTAGCTACATAATATCCATTATACCATTTGTAAAAACTTGGTAAACTCTTGTGGAAGTGGGTTGCGTATATTTCACCCAATCATATCATCTTAACAAGGAAGCAAGTATGTCTGAATTTTCCTGTTACAGACCTGCCTACTCTTCAGATTTTGTTGGAATGGTATGGAATTTTTATCCCTCCTTCCAACAAACCTTTTAATCTAACCATTATAATTTTTACCTGGTAACAAAAATCCAAAAGCATCAAAAATGAAATATTAAAAAATCGAGTACAACAGGAAATGATGTTTTTCAATGAGGTCACTTCCCTTTGTTTGTTTTTTCTAAGCTTCCAAGTGAACAGCCATCTCTAAATCCTAGAATACTTTAGAGTTTGGCTGGTCTGCTGTTATTGAGGAGAGAATAGAGTTAAATAATTTACAATGGTAATTTGTCATTTTTTAAAATAAATTTATTATAATTAATGGGTCCTTACTTCATTACAGTCATCCCTGGAAGATGATCCAGATCTGTTGATAGGTATTGTGGGATTTGAAGATTCAATACGCAAATGTAAGTTGACACAGATAAAAATACATTTTAGAAAAAGACATGATACCATTTCATGCTATTATTGTTTATTTTGAACACAAAAAAACTATTATCTTTTTATTCGAACACTAGCTGACCCGTCGTGCATTGCAACAACCTGAAAAGAAAGAAAATTCAAAGAAACTAATGGCTGGTAATTTTATTAAAAAAATTATGCCGAAACATTCGCAGAAATGTCCTCAACAACTTCACAAAGTGTCGTAGCAATTGGATAAAAAATAATATTTATGTGGCTCATATAAGAAAAAAACAACATTAAGAGCCCCAGCCCCCAATTAGTAAGTAAGTTAAAGTTCCCTTTTCAGACCATGTTAGCCTAAGGGGCAAGTGAAGCAGCATTCACAAGTTTCAATAGCCACGGCATGCGAGGGGATTGTGTGGCTAGCACAATGCCCAGCCGCCTTTACTTCCCCAACTGATAACTGATACCCCAATTAGTGGTAATTTAAAAAAATTTATTGACATTATACTCAACAAGTTCCTAAAGTATCAGGCTTGTCGGTTGAATAAAATACTATTTATAAAGCTTATAACAGAAAATAATCATAATTAGATACTTTAAATAGCGCATACCCCAGCAAGCAACTAGGCTCACAGTGTTTTACATAAACATATTAACACATAATTATCAATGCATAAATAACAACATTAAGAGCCCCTGAGCCCAAACAGTGAAAAATGTAAAGTTCAAAACCTCTGAATCTGGATCATGATGGAGACATGTGACAATATTTGTCAATATTGTGTAAAATAGAATGGGGAATAAAGTCTTAAAGGCTTACAGGAAAAATAAGATTTGGGGCCCTCTACCAAAAGTAATTGACATAAGAACTTCAATGCCCTATAATAATATTTAACATGAGCCATCAAGTACTAAATTTGGTAAAGATCATCCATTTACCAAGTAACCAATGTTTAAAATACTTTTTATATAGCTCTTATAAGGAAAAAATACATTTTGGGCACCAGCCTCCTATGAGTTGTATTTTTTTTTAATGCCAGAAAACTTTGTGGGAGTGTATTCAACAACCTTCTAAAGTTTCATGGTGACTGGGTTAATAAAATAAATTTGTAAAGCTTAAATAAGAAAGAAAAAATGAAAATAGGGCCACCGGCCCCATTTGTAGAAGATGTAAAGTTCAAGCTTCAAAAAGACTGCACCTAATTGTAAAAGAGGCTGTCTTTTCTGCTTTTCAACCAGTGTTCGTATATATAATCAAAATATATACTCTGCTATGTTCGTTCGTAACGCTAGATTTTAGAAAGGGCACCGCTAAAAAAATAGCCTTGAAAAAATACTGCAGAAAAAGAAAAAAAAACAATGCTATTTTCACACGTCTGCATAATATTGTTCAATATGGAAAAGAGAAGTAATTTTTCTCTCTTGGTCTCTACATTTTCTGATTATTTACTATGCAGCTTTCAGGCAAAAGGGACAATAACAAAAAATGAAATATATCCATTTTTAAAACTTCAGTCATTTTTGACGGGTAATACACTATTTGTGAACTATTAAATGTATTAAATTAAAGGCTTCATAATCATTATTTGTATATTGATTAACCTATTTAAATATATAAATCAAACTGAACACGTTTTTTTTTCAAAGAAAACTGGATGCAAATGGGAAAACAGAAAATTAAAAAATTTCAGTACTGTGCCTATTTGCCTGGATATTCATTGTGATCACCAATTTTCAGCTTTAAAGTACAGCTTCAAGTGTTAACGAATTTATATAATCAGTGGTAATTTAGGTTTTGAACTTAATTTGTTCTAGAAGTTGGTTTATAACCCCAAACGTTTGTAACCTAAAACATTGAAATCAATGAAATGATTAAAATCCGTTCCAAGATGAAGGAATTGCTATATTTTTATATTAATGTTCCATTGTTTACCAGCCCATGTGATGTAATTGCTGAGGTCTGAAATTCATGAAGAGGTGAAATTTAATTAATAAAATATTAATTTTTGATGTTTTTGCCTTCCTTACTTTTTTTCAGTTGTCTGTCATGTTGTAGCATCAACTTATCAGACTATTAGAAAAGACAAGTTGCGTCAACTCCTGGGAAATATAACAGGTGATGCTTTACTTTTTTTTGGCCATCCTTCTTTTACCCTTATTTAAGTCATTTGATTTTGTTCTTTTATTTTATTTTGACAAATGTTTATTAACCAGTCAAGACAACCATGGTACTACCAGATCTCCAATAACTTGTAAAGTTATATGCGTTTGACATTTTTTAATCATTCATTAAATCCAAACCATTTTTTATGGAACATGTCATTCATATGCTGCTGAGATCTGGTCTAAATCGGATAACCTTTTATGGAGGAGAGGGTCTCCTGAAATTAATTTTCTAGGCATTTAGCAGCATATAAAAAAATTGCCTTTGAAAATTAGCAATGGCATAATTAAAACATGTTAATTTAACCATAAATAGAGTTACAGTTTAGACATTTTACTTTTCATAATGATAAAAATATTCATGTATTTTTTAATTTACATAATAATTCACAATTGTAATTTTTACCCAAAAAAAAATAGTTCCTGAAGGTCTTGATTCGAATTTCTAGATTTGAAGGTCGAGATCATAATTATAATTAATGTTTTTAAAATTCATGACAAAATGTTTAATCAAATTTGTCAATTACAATTTATCAATTTGAAAGATGCACATTCAAGTCAATGGATTAGTAAGTATGGATGGACTGAGTCACTAGATGGCTATGTTTTCATTACAAACCAGGATGAAAACATCAAAACAAAGAATATTACAGAAAAGATTTCGTTTGACAGTAAGTAATAAAACTTAATTGTAAATACCGTAAATACTCGTTCGCAAGCCGACCTTTTTTGGACAAAATCTAGGGGGAAAAGTGGGGGGGTCGGCTTATGAGCGGGTCATAGGTGATTTCTGCATGGATATTGAATATCGGTGTTGTTATTGTAGATTATCAATGTCCATTTCTACACGATTCGACTGCTCTATCAGAAGATATAATATATTATTAAAAATCAGCACTTACCTTATTTAATTATTTTATTTATTTTTGTGAACGTTTTAATAAATTGTTTTACAAATTTTGTTTTCAACCACGGATTTTAATGTACGCGCTTTTGTCACGTTTACCAAATAATTTTATAAAAAAAATACCAGTAACTCTTGCTTAACAAAGAGCACGAAGACAAAGATAAGCAGGACAAAGTAAACAATCATAATGACCGATTTAGTTTGTAGTTTAAAAAAAATATGTACCATTTATTTAAAACTGTCCTATTATTTTTGGGGGGTCGGCTTGCGATCGGGTTATACACTTTTATACTTTTCCCTTCCAAAAGTGGGGGGTGTCGGCTTATGAACGAACGGAAAATAGAACGAGTATATACGGTAACATCTATAGATTATATAAAATATGCCTATTAACTACCTTACATTCTATAATGCAATAACATTTTCTTGGTAGTATGTTGCACCATATCTTCAAATTTATTTATTTTGCTCATTGTTGCTGTATTCTTTCCCATTTAACATATAATTATAATAATATTATATATAAAGCTTTTTTTTTCTTTTTATAAATTCCTGGAAATTTTATATAGTTACAGATGGAATTATCTAAAACATCTTAAATTGTATTTAATCAAGTATAAAAATGTTGTTGTTTACAAGAGTTAGTATTATAAATGTAATTAATTTTATTTGTTAAATCCACTGATAGTTAAAAAAAAGAAAAATTATATTTATTTTAGCAGCTTAGTTATCAAAACAATTTTGAATTTCTTTGTTTTAAATATTTTAATAATAAAGAAGAGATATTGCGTACGGCATATATTTGATTATTTGTGTATATATATGTGTGTGTGTACATATTTTTTGTTTTATTCTGTGTCTTGTAGGTGTGGCAGCAATCATGGCATCAGGACGATGAGTCATCAAAATTTAAAAGTTTAACCCATTTATTAGCACATAAAATTGGTTTAGTGTTAATTGAAGGTATTAAAAAATAAATTTGCTCTTATTTGAGAGCATCAATGCAATATTTGTTCTGTTTTGTCATACACTTTAAATAAATTCATGTGAAATTTTTAGTTTAAAACAATATATATAAAAATTAAATTAAGGATTTTACAGTTGTTGAGTTTGTAGCTGTTAAAATATAAGTTACAATTTGGTAACAATAAAAAAGACCTGTGTAAATTATACAAATAAAGAAATTATACCATTTTCATTCTAGATAAAAATGTTCTAACATTTTATTGACCTAAATAAGAATAAAATTGATGGTAAGTTCATAGCCTTGAATACAAAACTAGGAATGAGTTTTTAAAAATCAATTAATAAATAGAAGCACAATAATATATAGTCACCTCATGATTTCTTTAAGCTCAGAGTGTATTTAGGGGGAAATGTCGGACTGTTAATATTTGGGTCCCGACCCTATAAATAATTTAAAATTAAATTATTTTTTTTCCAATTCACTTTTATTATGAAAATATACAATTAAGAACACACATGCCAGTTAAATTTGAAACAGTGTGGTTGCCCTGTTTCTTTTTTTCCAAATGCTCAATCAATGAACATGCTTTAGCTGTAGCCAGCGGCTTTGAAGGGTTTTAAAATTAACCACAAATCCTATTTTGAAGGCCTCTTGACACACTGCCATTTCAGGTTTTCTCATTCGTTCCTGAAAGATATAACAATTAATACATAACTATTGAAATACAAAAAAAAGGCATTAATTCTTAGATAAATAGGCGTTAAAACTTTTGCGTTCAGAATCCAGAATTTTTTATTATGACATGTAAAGTATAATTAGGAATTGGGTGATGTCACAAAGTTAGAAAACTGTAGACAACATCTAATGAAACACCACTTCTGTGAGAGTTACAATTTTCAAATACATCTGAGCCACCTTAATAAACAATGAATTACTAGCTGAGGTGAAAGAAAGAATTTCTGAAGGAAATTTCAGCCTAAAAAAGCTTTTCAAGAAACAAAAACCTCACAACCTGTTAGACTACCATCATTAGTCATTAGATTAGGCCAGTCCTAACCTATGGAGGTGAGACTGCCTCTCACCACTGAAATATCCTCAACACATGGGAGAAAAGGAACTATCGAAAATCTATGGACAAATGATCTAAAATTGTGTTTACAGAAGCTACTTGAACCAAGATATATAAATATAAAGGCTGTTGGAAACCTGCTCAGAGTCTATATAACCAAAAAAGGTAGAGTAAAATGGGCAGGTCATTTGGAAAGAATGTCAACTGTAGGGCTGTAAAGAACAGAAACCTGAAGGTAGAAGGCTAACATGCTGACCATAAATAAGATGAATGAATGCAGTTGAGAAATACCTACTGCTGCTGGAGATGGAGGCGGAAGAGCAAGGGAACATATAAAATGGAACAGAGTGCAAGCAGATCAAAAGATGATGATGTGTATTATATTTAGTTAATTGAACCTGTTGAGATTATCATCAGGCCAATTAATATAAGTGGAAATTGCAATGTTTATGTGTATTTGTAAGGCTAAGTTTGTCTAATAAAAGTTTTCAATAACTTTTATTGAAGTACAGGCAAGGCCAACCTCTCAGATCCACCTCCACCAAATCATTGGAGCTGTCCATGTATGACTCTACAGTGGCTAATGCCAGGAAATATCTTTCTTTATACATTGAAATAAGTGTTACATAATTTATTCAATTAGAATGGGAGTCATAATTATTGAAACATTTCCTGCTCTTTTAAATCTATTGGTAATGTTGGAATTGGAAGATAAATAGCAAAATATATCTTCTTAAGGGGTTAAGGTAACTTAACACATTTAGCGGATGTCCTAGTCTTATTGAGAAATTATGGGCCCTTAAATTTGAATAAGGGAACTTGCATTGATACAAAAATGACTGAAGTTTTAAGAAAGATTTTAAAAAGAAAACTGAATTTCTTGGACATTAGTTAAGGGGGGTTTACAGGCTGCAAACTTTTTTCTTTAATTACCAGATTTAAGTAATAATTTTATGTTTTGTGTACTTATGTGGGTTTCAATAGATGAAAAATGTAAAATTAAATTTTTTATTTTTGATGAATTAAATTATGATTATGTAACTTTTTAACCATATTTTTATAACCATCATATCTCAAAATCCATTGAAGGTACAATTACTAAACTTTGCACAGATAATCTTTATGATAATATAGAGGTTTTCAAGAGAGCTTTTTGATGTAAACAAAATACTTTTGAAAATATCTAAAATTCTTGATGGTCATGAAAAATAATTGCATAATTATATATAATTTAATATAAAAATATTTTTTTAAAAATCACCTGGAAGAGACATAGCAAAAAGCTCTCTTGACAACCTAGTAAATTGTGTTAGCTGCATATGTGGCAAATTTCAGCTCTATATCTCTTAAGAAAAAAATATTACACCATGCATGGTGTTGAAAAATCTAAAAAATTAACAACGGAGAAAAACAGTAAAAACAACTTTGGATCAAAGTATCATTCAAATATTTTATTATATTAATTGCAAACTATATTTTTTAAATAACTTTAAGTATAGGTAAACAAGTCTCGATGAAAAAATTTGTAACAGGCAAAAATTTTACATTGATATTGATATTTTTCTAGAATGATAGATTGCTCAATTATCACTGATGCCTAACGCTGAGGGACATCACTCTGCTTTTTTTTTAATTTTGTGTTGTAAGCAGTGCTGATTGACTCCAATAGTTATTTTTTGGTGCAGTAATTTGGTGCGCTGCTTCCTAAAATTAGTTTAAAAATCGTGTGGTGATTAGCACTGTAAAAATTATATGATAAATGCTTTGTTTAATTTTCAGGAATATTTCGTATTTATCATACAAGGATAAGTTACTTGGGCTTTTGACATAAAAAAATAAATAATTTAAAAAAACCTATTATAAAATACTTTGTGTACATTTAATAAAGTTTAATATTACGTATTTATCATACAAGGACAAGTTAGTTGGGCTTTTGAAAAATGTGGGCGCCGTAGGCGCCCTTAAAAAAGGGGGCGCCACAGCACAACTTAGTATATATATGTATATTCATATATATATTTTATTTTAAAAATACATTACAATATAATAAAATAATAAGTATAAGTGAGCATATATATATTATGTCACATTTCTAGTATGCAGAAAAGTAATCATTAAAATTTAGATTGTTATAAATACTGTTACATATGAGACTAAAAGCGCAGATTAATGACATGGTGCATCACAGATTAATGACACGGTGCATCGTAGCATAGCTTATCATTGAATATCATTTTAAAGAAAAGTTTGATTATTTAATTAAATTGTAAAAGTAAAATTTGAAATAACACCCCTAAAACCCCCCGCCCCACCCTCATCTGCCTGAAGGGACTCATTTTCTTTAATCTGCGCTTTAAGTCTCATATTTTTGTGCACTTTTTGTATGTGCAGAATAGCGGTGTCTGCTTTTTTATGCGGATCTCATTCCGCTTTGCACCCATTCTTACACTCCTTTGTGTAATTTCACCGCCAACAGCAGCAAGAAATCTGTGTGTTGCCACAGACCCCTGATTAAATTCACCTATAGCAAAGGCTGTGGCAATTTTAACCCTGCTGAGGCCAGAAAATATGTGCTTAGGGCATCTACTTCAAATCATGCTGTGGAGACTTTCATTACAGTTTTGAGTCTTTCCCAGTAGACACCTCTCCAACAACTTGGGATCTGTAAGCCTGGTATAAATCTCTTTCACATACACTGCAACCTTTGAATTCAAAAAGGTTGTCAGTTTACCTTTGTGAGAAGGAATTGTGAGATTTTTGGCTTTAGTTTGCTGAAAAAAACACCAAGAATCTTGTCCAGAAGGACATTTGTCGTGCAAGGGATTGTTATCCGTCGAAGTTGAGTGGTAGAATGCCGCCCAAATGGCATCGCTCATTTCAACAACGGAGGAGTTGTATGTCCTGACAGCTTTGGTGTAGTAAGTCTGGAGCAGTCCTATCTTAGTCTTATAAGTATATAAGAAATAAGAAGAAGAACAAAAATTTATTTTAAATATTAGAAAAGTTTAAAAATTCTTCTCGTAACTTACAAATGCTAACAATACTAAGGTTATAATCAATATTATATATTGATCTTTTTTAAAAATAATAGCACAAAGTTAAGCAACTGAAATTACCTGTGTCAAATTTCCTAATCCAGCTCCACCTAGCCTTACACCTCTCTTGTTCTCTGTATTAACCAGGTTGCGTAGCGCTGTGTTTAGCCTTTTTGCCACATGGTTAATGCATTCCTGCTTTTTTATGTCTAAAGTACCACAGGGCCTGATTTCTGTGAGGGCAGAGCGTTGTGATACAAGCGTTGTGTATCGCAGCTGGTGAAGAATGTCTGATCTTCCCCACATAACTTTAGCGGCCTCCACTTCCATTGCGCCAGATGAGCCAGAGAAGTTTTTAGAACATTTTGGTTTGTGATCTTCAAACCAACTGGCATGTTTCTCGGGGCAACTCAGTCTCATTTGCTCTCCAATAGTGGTACATTGCTGAATAGATTGAGATTAAAATATAATAAAATTTATTAGAATCAGTGATATGTTATACTATAATGAATGGTAGCTAAAATTACTATTCCAAAAGTAATAATAAATAATGTACAGTTTTATTTATTTTTCCTTAGCTCTTCAGTTGCTTACCTGACAATATGTTGACATTACATGACAGTCTAAGGCTAGACCAGTCTTGACATCAATGACCACTCCTACGCCAAGTTTAGATGTGTGTCCTCGTTTGGCCCAGGTGCCATCATAGCTCACTGCTATGTCACGAACTCCTTCATTTGAGGACTTTACCTTTGCCACAGATTCTGAAAAAATGGCAGCTAACTCTACCATCATGGGCTTTTCAATGGCCTTTACATGGTCATTATAAGACTGACATGTCATCATTTCCATCCCCATTAGCTCTGACAATTTGGCTATGCTGTTGTAGCCTATTCCAAGATAGAGAGAGGAAAACACCAATGTTCTGTTCATGTCATACATTGTTGGTGAGCATTTTTTTGAAGTGAACGCCTCAGACCTAACCGAATCACAATCAATACAGAAAATTGATAGGCAAACAGCTAGGCCTTGAGTGCGTTGGGGGTCACATTGTAGCTCAAGAGCCTTACTGCCACAGTCTGAGCATTTGAGGCCCTCAACAAGGGAACCTAAACACTGTAAATCAGTGTTGTCCAAACGGTGTGCCGCGAGAAAACGTTAGTGTGCCACGAAAGATTTCAAAAATACCTTAAATTGCTAGGCTTTTCGAACCTTCAAGTTTTGAAAAAAAATATCCTTAACCGTAAAAGAATTGAATAAAAACGTTTCATGTTTGTATTGTTCTGGTTGTGAGAATCTCTTGAAAGCTACAAAATTTCTCTCCTCCATTGGGAATAAATATCTGTTGTAAGTAAATAAAAACCCTTTCCTGCTGTTCACTTTTTAAAAAAACTTGTAATTACAGAGACTATGGATAATTTTTTGAAGAGCAGCCAGAACGATTCCAGTGAGCATCAAAATGGAGAGAGAGAGCTGCGAAATCCAAGAAGAATTTTACCAAACGGAAATATCACGAGGAATATCTTGAGTATGATTTCATACAATGTGCCAATGATCATTCTCTTCCGTTTTGTCTTAATTGTAACATGGCATTGTCCAACGAGTCAATGAACCCCAGTAAACTGAAGCGGCATTTGAAATCAAATCATCCAGGATTGAAAGACAAGCAGAAAAGTTATTTCGCATCCATTCGGTCCAACTTAGAGCAGCAATAAAAAATAATGAAGAAATTTTCCACAATTCCTGTCAAAGCTCAGTTAGCAAGCTATAAAATTGAGAAATCTTTTGGTCAAACAAAAGAAATCCCATTTGGACGCTGAGACAATCATATTGCCATCTTTACGAATCGCAGTTGAGACTATGGAGTTGGGACCCGACGCTGTTGAAAAAATAAATAAGATTCCACAGTCTCACCAGAAGATGGGACGTCGGATTGCTGACATTTTGACAGATTTGGACAATCAAATTAAAGAGTATTTTGCGGAAGTCGACGACATCCAACAGCTCTGGGCAATGCAAATCGATGAAAGTACTGACATCAGCGGAAAGGCGCAACTGTTCGCATACGTCAAACGTGAAAGACTGCAGATGATAGACAGAGAAATGAGAGTTTGCTTATCCAGCGATGAGCCGCGTTTTGAGCTCATCTGCTCCAAAGAAAACGCTCAAGTATCTCATTAATTATGAAACATCTTTTGAATAGACACTGATATCTTGTTTTTTTGTGAGGTGTGCCGCGCAAATTTTTTTACCAGTTTAGTGTGCCGTGAACGATTTTCGGTTGGACAACACTGCTGTAAATCTACAATTGTTGTAGGCAGTGTTATTTCTTTTGTGTCAGTTTTGATATCATTAAAATATGATAATTTTCTCCTTGATGCTTAGAGACTGCATGTAGAGGCAGTTGAAGAAGATGATGATGAAGCTTGTTGCGGAGTGGCAGGAGGCATAGGAATGCCAGAAGAGTTGATTGCATTTGTTGAACGCTGTTGCAATTTCTCTAATCTAAGAGAATTCATGGTTGAAATTTTTAGCAAGAATGCTAGCTTTAGACTTGGTTCTTTTCAGGGTTCTGCTTTTAGGCATCTGCAATGAAATATAAACAAAATACTTTATTGCCTATTCAAATCTTACAGTAAAAATTATTAGCTACACTTCTTATTATTATAAGCTAGGCTATCACTATTACTAAAAGACTTAAAAGTGGTATGTTTAAGTATAGGCTGGGTCAAGCCATCTTTTGATATAGCCAATAGCATTTTCCACTAGTTTGCCTAATAAGATAGTCAATATAGACCTTATCCTTTCAAATAAAGTTTTAAAAATAATTGTCATTTCTCAAGCCTAAGGCCTAAGCCATCATTGATCACTATCAGTACTATCACTACTACAACACTGATCTGGTAGCTAATTTTAATATATACTTGCATCAAGAAAACTTCATTGGCGTAATAGTTTCTATGAATAATAAGTTATATAAATCCCAGCACTTGTACTACACAAGAAATTGTTGTTTCGTAAAATAAAATAATAATAGATTGCAGCATTGCACTGATAAGCATGCTGGTTTACGATGTTCCCATGCCAGATGCCATGATCATTCATGATGCCATGACCTGAGCCTAGTACTAGTCACTAGTATTAGTAGGCATAAACTAAGTCCAGCTAAGCATAGGTTTTCTTATTTAGGCTGAAATACCGATAAAACTGATAAATACTATTATATTTTAATTATACGTACCTTTTTTCAATTAAATATCACACAAAAGGTGCAATTAAATCTCATAGTTATATATCGCTAGGACCGTTACTGTGTAAACAAATGGTGCTTTCGTTCAATTCATGCGAGTCGCCATATTGAAAAAGTTCGTCACGTGTACGTTTCGACCAATCAGAATGCTAGCATTGTGAAAATTGGCTCCGCGAAGTAAGCCTTTGTGTAAAGGGTTTATATTTAGATATATGACTCATGTGTTAGTAAGATTAGGCGTTCAAGCCCGAACATTTTGATACCAAACAGTCGGGGGTTACGTAACTGGCAGTAGGCTTGCTGAGGCTCTGACCAGACCCATAAAATCTGTTTTTTTCAAGTTTGATGCCTACACACCCCTCTAATTAAATTATTTTTAAAATACTTAGAGTAATCGTCGTCAAATAAAACATAACAACATCGATTCATAAGATGTTTTACTAACCAAATGTGTTATAATAAAAATTTGGTGAAAAAATTATTTAAGTCATAATTATTTAATTATTAATGTTCAATGAATAATCATAGCTATTATTTTATTATTTGGAATTTGAGACTATCTTAGCTCTGCCACACGAATGCATTAGAATTTAAACAATAATTTAAGTGAGAGCCAGTGAGAAAGTTTTAATTGAGATTGACGTTTTTATGGATCACATCTAAAAAAAATAAAGTTTTATTAGCTCCCAAAAAGTTAAAATCCAACAGGGCAATTTAAAAAATGGGCGCTTTGGGCATCTCAGGCTACCTTAGCAGGGTAAGCTGTAGGAATGGAATTTTAAAAAAGAAGTAGCTGAGATTTACTGAACATTGAAATTCTTCAAAAAAATATAAAGAAACTGAACAATCTCCCACTACCAGAAAACTTAAAATAATAATCATCAAATTTAAAAACTAATCGTTGAAACTTCTGCAAATTTCTATTTTAATATTTTTAATTTTAAACATGACAATCTGATATAAAGTAACTTCCTGAATAAAATAACCCTTTTTTTTCAGACTATGATGGTCTATAGCAGCAGTTCCCAACTGTCGATTAAAACAATATTCACTATAATGCAAATTTGCTCTATTTAGTAAAAACTTTGTTGAAAATGACATTTAAATTTCATAGGGGTCGCGGGTCATGTGGCTTATATAAAAAGGGGTCGCAAACCAAAAAAGGTTGGGAACCACTGGTCTATAGGGAACAAGTGAAGTAGCGTTCACAAGTTTTCTTGAGCCACGGCTTAGGAGCAAGGGATTGTGTGGCTAGCACAATGCCCAGCCTTTGGGGACCTTGCCAGCACCGAGCCTCTAACACGTGACTCTCTATAGCCTCGGTACGACAGCCCAGTGCTACCGCTATAACTTGCTTTTACAAATTATTCATTTTAAAGAACTACTTTTTTATAAAAAGGGTATTATCAATGATGTATTACTGTATAAACATACCAAATTTGAGCATTGCTTGTTTGACACAGTTTATATGGGCTTGACATTTAGTTAGCGCTGCATGATGACTGTGAAATCTTGCAATAGGCCACCAATCTCTACGTGAGTCCCAACAACATTTTACAACCTCTGTTAACTCGGGACTGGAAAATAAAAGAATTTCCTGTTATCACTATTTTGTTATAACAAATATAAGTCAATTGACGATATGATATTTAGTATTTAGGGATAAGGATTTAATTATCCTGAGAATGCCCACGGGTAATACTTATAGTCAACCATTCATGTTTGCAACATTGTCCACTAAGTTAATTTTCTTAGCAGTTGCACATGATTAGCAAGTAAAAATCATCTCTCCATAACATTATTATAAATAAATAAATCTTAAATAAAATGCTTTTCAAATTAAAAATGATTACATATACAGTTATAAAGATAGAATAAAAATATTTATAATTAAATAAAGAAATATGTAAAAAGTGGAGGGTGGAGTTAAATGGTGAAACAAATCTGTGCTAAAATCGTACAGTTGTAAAACATATTTAGTTTAGTTAACTTGCGATAATTTAAAACATACTTATCCTGCAGATTCTCTAATTTATTGGACAGAGATGCCCAGACTTCATCATTTCCACTACAATGCTCAAAGTCAAGGTAATCAAACAATATAGAAACTGCCCTTGGGTTATTGGCCTCTGTTTGCAGAGATAAAACAAATTTATACCGGATATAAACAAATAGTTTTAATTTTTTTTCTCTAATTACATTTAAATGTTTTTTTTTCTCTTAAAATCTAATGACAAAATGTTCACCTGTCAGTTCATATAATTTTAGACACAGGGAATTGCAGGGATCCAAATGCACAATACTCTGAAAAGCAAGGAAAAAATGATATTTCCTTTTTTATGATGTCCTAATGATTATTATTAAACATTATTATGTTTCATAGGAATGGGCTTTGTAATATTTATAGTACATGTTTGTCCATTAGCTAAAACTTAATTTAAAAAGCCTAAAGATAACTTTTTCAAAGCTTACTTTGATGATGCCTTGTCATTTTCATTATTGTAGAAAGTAACAATAGAAACTATATTTCAATAGTCTACATAAGGGGCCATCCATATATTTCGTACACAAAAAATTTGTATTTTTGTACCCCCCTCCCCCCGTTGCATCCTGTACATTTTTGGGAGGCCCCCCCCATGCGTACGTACAAATTCGCTCATCCCCCCCCTCCCCACACACACACTTGAAAAAAATAAATTTTAAGCCGGAGTCAGAAGAAATTGGTTTTACTCTTTGAAGCCGTCCATAAATGACGTCACACGCTTAAAAAGAGGGCGGGGAGAGGGTCACACAGGGTGTTTAAGAAATGTGACGTCACATCAAAATGCACACTAAAATATTTGAAAATGAAGCCTTTTTTTTAGGGGGGGGGGTCAAAGCTTTGGGGCCGTCCATTTATAACGTCTTGTGATTATGGCCGATTTTTCACCCCCCCCCCACGTCATGCGTCGTCACTAACAGTTTGACCCCCCCCCCTCTTTTCCAATATTACCTCACAAAAATGCCCCTTCCCCCCAAAAAAAAACATTTTTCAATTTGAAAATTAGCATGTTTCAAATCACTTTTTTGTCATTTAAGTTTATGTATATATTTAGTGTAAGGCTGCAGTTTAATATCGTAACAAGCGCGAAGCCCATGTAAAACGCCATTAAATAAATTGTAAACAAACAAATATTTAAGTACAACTTTTATTTTAAGTTACGCGTTTTGATGTGACGTGACATTTCTTAAACTACTTCTCCCCTTCGTCACAAATCGTCAACCCCTCTAGTTGCGTAACGTCATTTACCGACAGGCCCGTCCGTCCATAAATAACGTCACGCGATTTTGGCAGATTTTTCACTCCCCCCTCGTCACGCGTCATCAAAAAAACTTAGACTACCCCCTCCAATATGACGTCACAAAGCTTTGCGCCCCCCCCATAACAGCTGTATTTTCTATTTGAAAAAGAGCATGTTTAAAAAATCACTTTTTTGTCATTTAAGTATTTATTTAGTGTAGGCCTGCATTCTAATATCGTAACGAGTGTGAAGTCATGTAAAACACCACGTAACAAATCAAATTTTTAAGTGGAACTTTTATTTAAAGTTGCGAGTATTGATGTGAAGTCACATTTCTCTAACACCTACCTCCCGCATGTCACACATCGTCACAAATATGTAGACACCCCCCCTCCCCTAAGTGCGTGAAATCGCCGTCCTGTTGTGTGTTTATAACGGCTAAGGCACCGCTGGGCGAAAGAGAAACTTCATCTAATTTCAAGAAATGAAAATATAAATCCGTCGGATATATTTTAATAATGTGTAAACGTTTTGTCTGAATCAAATGTCAATTACTTCCAAGTAATTAAAAGTTCAAAATTTCGTTTGCAATAAATTATAAAACATGATTGCATATCAGTCTTGACTCAGTCGGTCTCGAATGTCGTTTGCAGCCAAAGCGGTTTACGTTACTATGCTTAGTATTATACAAATTAAATTTGTTGTTCGTGCGTACACATTCAGTCGAGACCCCCCTCCCCCGTGCACATGCATAGGCAAAATGCCATAAATTTAAGACCCCCCTCCTTGCGTACGTAATATATGGATGGCCCCTAAGCAAGGAAGTGAGGCACTTTAGTGATTTATTATTATTTGGAACAACAAAAATGGTTAAGGGCTACATAAATCATATATAAAGGGGATTAATTTAAAGAGTCTGCTCACTTAGTTTAAATAATTTACCATCACTACTAGGGGCAAGTAGATAACTTTTTATATGTTTTACACTACCTTCAGACAATCTAACTGGACATCCTCATCTTCACTATTATTATTGCATAATTCATACAGGTATCGATGTGCATTAGGATTTGTTGGATTTCTCTCCCTATAAGTGTTCAAAATATTTCGAGCCTCCTCTCTTTCTCCATAATATTCAAAAATCTGAAAAATATAAACAAAGTGCTTCAAATTAAAATTATAAAATAGAAATTCTTTCCCCATTCAATGCATTTTAATTTTGTAATTTCTAAAAATCTTTGAAATACAAGAGGGTTGAATTCAGTCAGTTCTCTCTATGGATCACTTATATTTATGTCATCAGAATAAATATTTTAGTAAGTGTGTTTGATGCAGAGATAAATTGATACAAACAAGGTAAATGTATTGCTCTAATGAAGCCCAAGATCCTCTTATGTACTGTTTTGTGGTTAATAGATTCTGCAATGATAATTCCCTGCATTATGCTAATTCCTTACATTGCTTAAATTTCTGCTAAAAGGCAAAATAATTCATAAAAAGACAATACCAAAAAAAATCAAATCTGCTATATTTGTAAAACTTTCAACTCGAAGCATTGGTATTCAGCAAGTATCTTTAACGTAGGCTGTTACGTTTACTAATAATGAAGGGAAAAACAGTAAAATGTTGAATAGACACGTACAGTGATTTTAAAAAAAACAACAAAAAAAACCTGTGGTGATAGATTGATCATTTGAAAGCTAATTATATATATACTAGCGTACACCCGTAAAAAATGACTGAAGTTTTCAGCTGAAATCTATTTATTTTATAAAAAATGCAATTTTTTTTAGGGCGCCTACGGCGCCGACCTTTTTCAAAAGCCCAACTAACTTGTCATTGTTTGATAAATACGAAATATTAAACTTTCTGAAATGTACACAAAGTATTTAATAATAGGGGTTGCAGGGCGCCTATGGCGCCCCCTTTGTTTTTTGATTTTATAATTATTAACCATCAACAAATCCTCTTTTTACATTGATCCCTTTTCCAAAATTAAAATATGATTGAAAACAATGACATCATATAATATTTTTTTACAGCGCATATTTAATTTGCACACCTTTTGATGCTTTGGTGCAGTAGTTTGGTTTTCCCTGCTTTCTGAAATTAGTAGCGTCAGGACTGACAGACACTACTTGCGTGACAATTGCAAATTATATTGTTTATTCATGGCATAAATTTTATGATTGTTAATTTAATAAACATTTTTCTTATTTATTAAAACTACCTCTACAACTCTGGTTATAAAAATATCCCACACTCCTGATGTATCTTTTATAGTGTTCAGATACTCCACAGCACTGTCCGCAATTGCTTTGGTAGATCGAGTAGATGACCCCATTGTTAACTTTTGAGTAATAAAATCTGAAAAGGCAAATTTAATTTGATCCTCAACCAATCTTTTTGAATCACTCAAACCAGAAAATCCACAAATCATCATCATCATAAAAATGGTGTGTTTTTTTACAGTAAATCTTACTATTTTGTCTATTAATTCAATATTTTAAATAATTATTAAATATCGGGATAAATAGGATAAGGAAACTATACCTAAGTCATTTTCGTCTATTTTCATTAAAGCTAATTTCCATTCAGCATACAAAACTAGACCTTGGTAGGCAAAGAAAAGTTTGTGGGCCATTTTTCTTTTCTCATTTATTAGTTGACTTGGAAAAAATGTCTTTTGCTTAAGCTCCTGTTGATGTTTAATAGTTATAAATTTCGTTAGTTCGACATCAATAAACTGAGGAATAAATCCTATTGTATTTGTCAATGTAAGGTTTCTTAAAGGACTAGAGAAAAAAATGTATTTCAACATTAATAAAATGGAAATGCTTTTTTTTTAGTTTACTTGTATAAGATTCTTAGCATCTTCTAGGTTAGAATGAGTCAGAAGAAAAAGCAGGAAATCAAGCATCACTTCCACAACTGCCAAGTTTTCAAGCATACATAACTGTCTTGAATAAAAAAAATAATGATTGCTGGTCAATTACATCAATTACATGTCTTAAAATACTGTATATGTGCCTTAAAACTTTAAAAAAAAATTCTTTTTAACTATGACACTAACATAAATCTCTATAAATTTTCAACTTCAGTAGTCGTCAGCACTTAAAATAAAATTTTGTTCAGAATATTACAAAAAAACTTACTTAACAAACTGTTCAACCAAACGACTGCTTCTATCTCCATCCTGGTACAGGCATGTAAGACCAACCTGATGACGATTTTTGAAGGGATTCAATTCCATTTATATACATGTATATTAATTTCAATGAACATTTTGTAAAATAAAAAAGTATTGAATTTTTATTCATATATATTATTATCAATATATATATTATTTGCTATGTATGTTCGTTCGTTCGTAACGCTATGTAATAAGGCAATAAAAGATTTTAGAAAGCGCACCGCTAAAATAAAAAAGCCTTAAAAAAAAATAACTGCAACAAAAATAACTCTTTTCGAACGTTCGCATAAAATTGTTCAGTATGGAAATGAGAATAAATACAAAAAATGTTGTCATTAAGGAATTGTTGAATTAAAATAAATGAAAGTTCTGTATTACATAATTTTTTATTCTGATGTGCAATTTTTCAAAATTAATTGATTTCAGCTGAAATATATTTATCTTGAAGACTTTCGTCATTTTTGACGGGTAAGACACTAGTTATTATAAAACATAATGCTCTGGCATTTTACAGTTTTTAAAAGCATCTAAATATTTGTTGAAATTAAAAAGATTAAAACCAGTGTATGTGTTATAGCCCATGGTAAAACCCTGTGTCAATTAAATCCAAAGTTAGCATGGCTTAGGCCTCACAAACCCTGGGGGTTAAAACAGCATTTACCAGAGAAAACTCTTGCCAGATTATATACATGATACATATTTGGTTCTAGTAGTACTGCAGTATGTCAAGTCTGTTTTCAAGTTGTGAATAAAAAGTATTACTCCTGGATTATCTTAATGTTTACTCTGGCTTATTACACTTTTATCTTCATTAATAACACAGGAACTCATGTTAATAGCTGAAAACATTTTTCATAATATGTTTTAATTTAAATATTTGTATTTTTATAAAATTCAGCATGATTGCTATAAAAATGACAAAATACAATTTTCTGGATAAATGAAATTTCAAAAAAGGTCAAATGAAAAAGAAGCTTAGCGTATATACTCGAGTATAAGTCGATCTCGAGTATAAGTCAACCCACTGATTTGTCACTTGAAAAGTGGAATTTTACATTTCTTCAGTGATCGCTACGGTAAACTCATGGCATTTATAAAATGAGTTACGTGTGTATAAGACGGCCCCCTGATTTTCGCTTTGAAATTTCGAGAAAAAAACTTGACTTATACTCGAGTATATACAGTAATTTATTTTATCTTAATAATAATACAATTTTTTTTTATATTATAATCGATTTTATGGGACTTTTTTGTATCAAACTGGGGCTACCTTTCATGTATTAGATCATGGGAAAATATATGTAAAACTAAATATAAAGAAAATAATAGCAATTTTATTAATATAAGTGTAAATTATGCCTATTTTCAATGGGTTTAAAAGATTCTGATATCTGTATTTAATGAAAATAAAACAGTTATTATTTTAATTAGACTAACCTTCCACAAAGTATTTTCTGTGCCCCTTGCTTCTTTAGTTAGGGCCATGACCAATTTTAGGGCTTGTGGCCACTGGTGTGTTACAACACTTTCTCTCAAAAGCTGCATAAATCTAGGCACAATGTTGCTAAAATTGTATCTGCTTTGATTGGTGTGTCTCAAATGATGATATTCTGAAAGTTTTAAGTTTTACATCATGAAGTAATAATTATCTATTTAACTACATGTATCTGAAAAAAAAACAACAGATTTGTCAAAGTCAAAAATGAAGTAAATGTGCTTTATATAATATATATATTTTGAATTTTACTTATGGGCAATAGGACTTCTTTTTATAGAAATAAAAAGGCACAGATGTAAAATAAACACTGAAAAAGTAATGAATACCTGATAATCGTCTGGAACATTTAATATAATACTCAAATATTTCTTTCAGGTCTGATTGACGTTCTTGATCTTTTTCAGATAATTTTGAGCCGTCTTGAGGGTCCAAAAGAAGAAATATATCTCTCTGATGAGGATTTATAATTTAAATTAAAAATATAATGAGGAATCTAAAAGTTTTTATCATTAAAAAAATTTGCAGATGAAACAATCTAGAGTAGTAGTTTTAGGTCTGTGCTACACACACATTTCTCGGGCTTAGTTGGGTCTTAAAGAAATTTTGTGCGTAACCTAGCACCCAACACAATACTTAAGACATACAAATGGGCAAACGATTTCAAATGTTTATCAGGCAAGATCTGCAGTTTAATTATGCATGATATATGTAAGCAAAGTTTTGCATGAACTTTAATATATTATAAGCTTTGTATTGAAATATACTGTATTAAATTCTCAAATATTACAAAGTATCAGAACTTTGTAGCTTCTATAGTCTGAGGACTTACATCATTATATTGCACCCCTCAAAGTGTAGGGAGTTTTAGTAGACTTGACCAGAATTTTATTGAACATGTAACTTTAAAGAAAACATAAGTCTAATTCTCTAGCTCTTAAAAGTGGTCAACTTTGTCTAAGAAAAGGAACACACAAAACAATATTTTGACTGTTGAGTGGTAATATGAAAAGAATGGGGAAATATGTAAAGAAAGGTAGGACAGTCAATATAATGGAGCAGAACAGTGACCAGTGCCGCCACCAGGGGTTGAAAAACGGGACTCTAGTCCGGGGCCCCAACAGAAGGGGGTCCCTGTCAGCCACCGCTTGATTTTTTTTAATGCTGATGCTGTGCGCGTAGATATATATTCTTACAATTATTCAAGTTACATGTAACAGAATACTTAAAAAATTTAATCTTACATCAAAAATTGACGGAAAAACTTTTCTGCAAAATGAACGGTTCGCTAAAGTTGTTCCTCGGAGTTTTGTGTTTTACGTCACAGTTTTCTAAAAAATAATTTAATTTAGTCATCAAATACATCACATATATGTCTTCCGGGGACTCTCACTTATTTGAGCGGATGTAAACATTGGAATTTCTTTTCTTCACTTTTACGACCCGGTACGCTGCAAATGTCTTAAAAACTTTTTTGTTGCCAAAAAAAAATGGTTATTGAAACATTCAAAATTGAGTTAGGCATTGTATTTGATTGATTAAAAACATCAACATTGTCAGTTTACACTTTGCTAGGAACTGGTAGAAGTTCCAAAACGTCATCACCCCCTCATCGTCTTAAAAAATTAAAAAAATGGCACCGATTGTATTTTCTTCGTTGTGTTCAGGGGGTTCCTGTTAAGATTCTCAATCATTTTTTAATCTCTAAACATCAAAATAATTCAAAATAAACTATTAAAACTTTTTGTAACATATTGTACAAATAAATTAGATGGTTAAAAATTTTAAAATTTCAATAGAGAATATTATTAAATGTACTGCTACTTCAAAAAGATAACAAATTTAATTTTAATGTGACTACAAAAATTTAGGACTTTACTTTGGCAATAATAATAAAAATTGATGATTTTGATTTACACTGCTACTTCTAGCACTGTTAACAGTAATAATAAATAGTATTAGTATATTTATTCTAAACCAAACTTAATACTAAATTATAGTTGATAGAAGGTTTTGATACCCCCCCCCAAAAAAATCAGTGGAGGTTTCTTTACGCAAGGTTACGGAATCATGAGAAAAAGTTCCCAGCATAGGAATTCTTACGTGGCTTGGAAACTTTTGGAAAAATCAGTTACTGGTTCTTGTGGTATTGAAGGCAGCTTTCAACAGAGTCTCCAAAGTGAAAGTGACAATTTCAATGCCGTATTGCGTAGACTCTTGGATGTTACATAGTTTCTGGCTTCCAGAGGACTCACATTTCGAGGAGAATCTCAAGACATTGGAAACCCTCACAATGTGAACTTTTTGGGGCTACTAGAACTCGTATCTCACTATGATCCTTTGCTGCAATATCACTTGGCACAACATCAAAGACAAGAAAGAGCATGGCGAAAGAATGCGAACTCATTATTTGTCATGACAGACACAAAATAAATTCATTTCTTTATGTGGAAAACATCTTCTAGACAAGAACAATGAAAGAAATCTGATACTCCAATCAAAGGCAATCTCACTTGTAATCGCGTCATGTAACATCAAGGATCTCTCAAGTGAATTGCAGCAGTTGAGAGATAATTGCCACACGATTTTCACTGAAGCACAGCATGTATCCAAAGAATTAGGAATTCCTACAGAACTGAAGACTCCTAATCATTGCATTGATATAATTTTACCATTACAAGTAACCCTTTGCATAGGCCTATCTCATTAATGTATTATTTCAATCCCGCCATCTGCTTTCGCTGGCTTTCCTACTTGCAGTCAAACTTTTATTTGCAAGAAGGTTCAACTCACCAAGTATGGTATTGGTATTCATAAATGCAGCCAGCATTGTTGCTGTCGGATAAGCTACATTTCGATCCTTTTGTATACATATTTCAAGGTTTTTCGTATGTCGGGACCTGGGAAAAGGCATAAGGCATGAGGTGGAGCCCAGAGGGGCCCACACGTACCCAGTTGTCAGGGGCCCAAACATTTCTGGCGGTGGCCCTGCAGTGAATCTCATTATAGTGTAACCTATCTGCAACACATCACTTGGATAACCCTTAGCTAGTTATATGACATATAGGAGAGTATATGCTGTAAATACATTCCAGACACTAGAGTCAAGTGAAATCATTTTGTTCCAATAATTGTTTCAACAAACTGGTCTGTTTAAAAATAATTTATAAATGGTTAGTCATAAATATCATAATTCAGTAATTGTTTATAATGAAATCAGATCTTAAAAAGGTACACAATTGGCAGCCTCAACAACAGAAACAATTGAATGATAACCAACATCTGCCTGACCATGGGGCTGCCTTGTCAAGTATGCTTTTTAAATTAAAATTTGAAACAAGAAAAACTAGTATCATGTGAAGCAAGCTGGTAATGGGGTTGAACCAGCATCCATAGTCTGTCACAGTGAACCCATTTTGTTACCTAGTCTCCATAAAGTGGTAACTGTAATCATTACCCCAACATACTACATCTAACACGGTGCGTATCATATGAAAAAATATTGACAAAGGATGATTGGAGGAGGTTAAATGTCTGGAAAAACAAACTAGGCAACCCCTTCTAGATGAAAAGGGAGGGCCTAGACCAGAGATGCAGGATTCCATTGGCCCAGCTTAGAGGGAACATATATATTAAAACATGGGAATATTACTCAGAAATTTAGTGAAAGTGAAAGCATACCCTTCACATAAGGCTGTCTGCGTCAATTATTTTATTATTTCTTTAGTGTGAGCTGATAAACAATTAATCTTTTATTGACCTCAATTTGTATTTTCAAAAAATAATATAAGCTATATATACTTACCAATTTATTTATATTTATATTCATTTTTTTAGCAGCGGCTAAGCCACGCTTAGACTTAAGACATATATATTTGAATATAAATCCAAATAACTGAGGTTGATGTTTCAAACAGCAACAGATCTTTAGTCAAACACTTTTTAAAGTAAAGTAGAAGTATAAATTTCAGGTGGGAGCATTGCAGTGTTGAGTAATCTGTTGTATCTGTGCAGATGATAATGATACTATTAAATTTAATATTATTCTTAATACTATTAACTTAATACCTAACAATGACAATGTAAAAGATAATTTTAATATATTTTATTGGTAATCATGGAGCTTAGAGTCCGGAACTATTATTTATATTTATCACTTACTTTTTATGTTACTATATCTTTATTATATTGAGGTCTTCAAATTATATCAATATCTACTAAGAGATGATGTGAATCAATGTTCCTTCTAAGTTTCGTTGGTTTAACATAAACTTGTTTGCAAATATTTTTTTTCATCCCCAACACACATATATTATCCTTATCGAAATTTGCTAGGCGGTAACTCTAAACTGCTGCACGGTGTCTTGCAGATAGCTGCGCAGCAGTGCAGCTTAGAGGAAACAGATGAATCTTAATCAAAACATGGCAATGTAAATCAGAAATTTAATTAAAGCATTGCTTTCAAATAAGGCATCTCTATTTATGCATTCATGGTGGGTATGAATCAATAAAAATATGAAGGAAATAAGTCAGGGCTATTTTCAGGCGCTCTTTTAAGTTTTCTTAATTTCTTATTGCTATCATCCATGTTTTCGACATTTTTAGCAAGTAACTGCATGTGTATGGGATAAGCAAAGTTATTTTGCTGTCTAACTACTGAATGCATGTAAAGCCCAATTCTTATGTTTGTTTTTAATTTTAGAATTTACACAATACACATCTTAATCTAAGTCTACGTACATGCTGTAGTCAAGGTTGGGGTATAAAATCTATAACATGTCATTATCAGTAGGCAGTATTAGGACAACTACCGGTCAGCAGACATTGTATTGTCATAGAAATGAAAGCAGGTCAAAAGTATGTGTGGGGCGAGGCTGCATAGTAATTGTATGTGTACCTTTAGCCTTAAATGATTTAGAATCTTAAATTTTTCAACAAAATGAAAAAAAACAGGTAGTAATGTAAAAAGTATTTGATAATTATAAATAATAGTTAAGTTTAGGATGTTCAAGTTAAACTCCATGATTATGATTAGGTAGGCCTACTATATATATATTATATTGAATTCCAAACTCTAATACTAATACAAAAGTACTAATTGGCCTATATAATATTAATATAAAAATTAAGATTTTAATACAATAAAAAGTGCTCTAGCGAATGCTATAAATTCTATAAAAAATGACATCCATCTTCTCTGTTATTCAAATCTCTTTGTTCTTCAACCTAAACAAAAGTAACACTCATAATGACCGATTTTATATTTAGCTTGTAGCTTTAAAAAAATGTGTACCATTTTGTTTACGCTGTCCTATTATTTTTTGGGGTCGGCTTACAAGCGAGATACAAGTTACACACTTTTTATACTATTCTCTTTCAAAAGAAGGGGGTTGGCTTTTGAAAGAACGGGCCATAGAACGGGTATATTATATACATATAATTAAATTAAAATTAAAGTTCTTTTGATATATTGGACTAAAACAAGTGTACCAGGATATGGGTAATCCCTTATTTTAGGGCATTTTATATTTCAAGTCATTAAAAAATTATTTTTTAAAACTTACCTCATTAATTATTATATTGAAATCTATTTTAAAATTTAAACATTATTTTTTTGTTAAAATAAAAGTAGTATTTTAAGATTTGTACGAAATAATAATTTGTATATTTCACTTAGGTAATCCTGGAGTTTCTACACGTATATTATTTCAAAGCAAAATTTAATTTTTTTGTGAGAACTTACGTTTTTAATTTATTAAATGCATTATTATATGTTGTATTTCAGCTACATGTATTACAGTGCTATTTGTAAGTCTGATTAATTTCTAAGGCATTTTTTCGGCTCTATATAATACATAATCTGGTCACGATACGTCCATTTTGTTTACCTAGTAAACTTCTTGCCAGATGTTTTTTACCTGGCTCGACCCATGCTAAAATAAATTTACTGACTGAAAATGTTTTTTTAAAAGGTATTTTTCATCTACATTATTTTATTTTTCTCAGAAGATAAATAAATATTTTAAAGACAATTTCATTTTTTTTTGTTACTAGTAAGTGAGAAATTTCCATTTGGCATCTTATTGGGACAATCCGGCAAGTAGGTGATAGATAAACAAAATGGTTGCATCACGATCAGACTATTTATTGTTGAGAGCCGAAAAAATGCCTTAGAAATTAAAAAGACTTGCAAATTAGTGCTGTGATAGCTGAAATCAAACATATAATAATGCATTTAATAAATTAAAAAAGTAAGTTCTGACAAGAAAGTTAAATTTCGCTGTGAAATAATATACGTGTAGAAACTGCAGGATTACCTTCACTTATCTTCTGTGACTTATAAGGCGCCATTGTCAATTGTTGTTGTTGGAAGTCTGATTTTAAAAACCCTTTTGCCTTTTGTAAGTTAAAAACATTTTAACTCAACAAAACACACACAAAAAACTAATTGTAAAACATTAAAATTAATTTATTTAAATACTTTTTTAAAATTTCTGATACTTAATTTGAGTATTTAAATTAGTAAAAGTAAGTTATTTTTTATTTTATTTATTTTGTTCTAAAATTTTTTAATGCGCTATAATAAGGGATTATCCAGAATATGTAATGAAATATTATAATAATTAATTATACGTGGACCTGAGTATAAACTTAATTTATTTAATGATTAAAGTCTAAAGTAAACTAAAGTTCTTGATTCTTAGTAAAGTTACAGTAAAGTAAAGTACTTTAGACTTTAGTAATGTACGTGTAAGTAGTTCTTTCTTAGCCGACTTGGCCTAACTTTAAGTTTTTCATCATAATGAATTAAATAAATCAAAGAAAATTAAACGTACCGTGTTAAATTAAAAATATTATGGAGCCAAGATTGTTTGCTTGATTATTGATCGTGTAATATCCTGCTTTAAAATAATTAATATAGAAGAGTTTAAGACAGATTGGTGGACCTCACATCGGCATTGCTTCTTAAAGTTGAAGTTATCGAACTTGCAAAAATAATGGTAATAAAGTATCTTCCTAGGTGAAGAGTGAAGAACACCTTTTTTGTTCTTTCCGCTGTTCCATACCGGCATTTTTCAAAGAAAGAGTGATGGATTCATCAGAGTCGGCAATGGACACAATTACACAAGACGAAGCCGAACTTTATGACAGACAAATTAGATTATGGGGACTTGATGCTCAGAGGAGGTTCAGTAACGTTTTTAAAATAAAAATTAACAAGAGTTTAGTATTCTATTGACTTGAATGTGTGAGTGTAGAGTGTAGTGTAGCCTAAGCCTAATAATTTTTAAATAATTCAGGATTTCGTCACTAAAGTCACTTCCATACTCAACTCTCACTGAGCTGTTACTCTGTACTCAAACTCTATCTCTACTATTACTTACTTGTGACTAGTAGTTCTTGATTATTAATATTAGTCTAATTACAAAAAAAGTTAAGTCTTAATTTAGTACTAAAGCAGAGGCATCACTAGGGTCACTAGGGTTGGTGTCACCCGGGGCAGTAGCTCATGGTCATGGCACTCATGGTGTCACCCCTTCACGACTGAAGGGGCCGTCCATAAATGACGTCACACGAGGTTGCCGATTTTTACCCCACCCTCTCCCAGCGTCATATTTTGTCTCAAAAACTTAGAACCCACCCCTTTTTTACGATATGACGTCACAAAGCTTTGACACCCCCCCCCCAAGCCGTATTTTCTCAATAAAAATTAGCATGTTGCAAATTATTTTTTGTCATTTAAATATGTATTTAGGGTAAATCTGCACTGTAATATCGTAACACGCGTGAAGTCATTGAAAACGTAATTAAATAAATGGTAAACAATCAAATATTTAAGTGGAACTTTTATTTAAAGTTTTGCGTTTTGATGTGACGTCACATTTCTTAAACACCCCCCTCCTCGTACCACATCGTCACAGATGCGTGGACCCCCCCCCCTATGGTGGATTAAAAGGGGGGTGTTGAACGGGCTAAAGCCCCCAATAATTTAAGGGCCCCCAAACTTTTTATGAATTATAGTGTATAATAAAGATGCAGGCCATTATGTTTGTACGAATCCATGAAAATGCCTTGGACAGTCATACGGCAATGCTGCAAATGAGTAGGAAGTATAACGGAAACCAGGCTATTCTTCGTGAGAAGTGCATTGTAATCGTTGACAGGTACTTCAAAAACATTTGAAATTGATACATGCTAACAAAGCCTTGTCTGACACAAGATGGTCAGCCTGACATTATGCTGTAAGGTCTGTTAATAGCTCATACCATGGGAATATCACAGCACTGGAAGAATTAGCAACGAATGAAAATCAGCCACATGACTGCCGACTTGAAGAAGAAGGATTTCTTAAGGAAAATGAACAACTGGAAGTCGCTATTTTACTTGAAATTTGCGAAACAATTTTAGAAAGGAAGTCTCTCATTGAGTTTTAAAAAAAAATAGCATTCTTAATTTTATTCCTATGAAGACAAAGGAAAGGAAAAGCGCGTGGTAAAAACAGTGTAAACAATCTTCAATACTATCAAACAAAAAAGAAAGCGTCAGTTTGATAAAGGGACATCAACAAAACAGTATTCTCCTAAAGAAAAAAATTCAAGATTGAGGTATTTCTGGTAATCATTGACAAACTTTCTTAAGCCCTACAACATTGGTTAGGTGCATATAAATACATCCATGAGAAATTTGGCTTTCTTACAAACGTAACTGAGCTCAGCACTTTCGTCACCCGATGGGCAGCAGCCAAGTTAATGGAAGGGGTCAGGTAAATCCGAAGCAACCGTTTCGTCCCCCTCAATTTACTAGCAACGCCATCAAGCGGTGCCGGTTTAGGGCCAGGAGAGCCAGTACGGATTAGCAAAAAGTGCTGCGAAGAACGCATTGGACGCCAGCTCTGAGGAAACCTTCCAGTGGGGGTTGCACCCTAGGTAGGTCTTTGATGATCCCCCGGTCTGCGGCGATCCTAACCATGGAGACCGGTGTGCTTTGCCGGGATGGCGCCAAAGTGGTAGCCGGTCGTAGTAGGAAATTCCACCACCTCCTTGTGAGGGCAACTTAGTGGGAGGCATCTTCGACTGTATGTCCTGGATGCCCAGGTGGCCGCTTCAGAAGCGACCGCTTTTTTTTTGGTTGTCCTCAGCTGTTACGTCCCTTTAGTGGCCAGATGGCTAAGGGGGTCTTCCGGGAAGACCCATAAAGAGCACTAGGCTCGGGGCTTCTAATTTTCTTCCACATGTAGGTTCATGAGTGATTTCAAAGACTGCTTACCTTGAGAATTAGTCAAATTTTCAGAACTCTTAAAAAAGTTATTGTCCAGCCCCAGGCTCAGGGTAAGGAAAAGGAATTAGCACAAAGCGAAACTCAAAAAACTTGCACAAAGCTAAAAATTGTGCTGCTTTTGAATGAGCTATATTTCACACAGTCCTTTACAAATGTACACATCGCACTTCGCATCTATCTTTCAATGATGACATCAAACTGCAGCTGAGGGCGATCCTTTTCAAAGTTGAAAAGAATATATAATGTGTTAGAATTTGCATGGGACAAAAAAGGCTGAATATGCTCTCTCTAATGAGCATTGAAAAGGAACTTGTAAGCTTACTCAGCTTTATTGACTTGATTGAAAACTTCGCCATTTGAAAAATTCGCAAACGAAAGTTGTAGGTTGAAATAATAATCATACATATTTTTCAATAATTTTGTTATTTCAAATAGAGAAAAGAATTCGTTACCTCATGAAATTTTTTTTTAAAATACGGAATAACGCGTAATACTATTCTTTACGGGGACGCGTTCGTAAGCACTAAACAGCGTAAGTGGGGATGGGACCGTCGTAACCGGAGGACTACCTGTATATAAACATGCATATCTATGCTTTCACTCCTTTAATAAATATATATATAAAAAATATTAACTCAAAGACATTGAAATCATAATTTTCCTCAAGAAAAACATTAACAAAGAAAACCCATCTTTTGATTTTTTTTCTTTGGGGGGGGGGTGGTGATAAAAATAGTATTCCCCCCCCCACCCCACTGTGGTGGAGGGAGTCGTGAGGTGGGATTCGTTCATGCTGTCGGTGTGTCCAAGCCCAAATGGCTTTATATCTTTTAAAACAGGAGACACTGCCTCTTTCATTCCAGCCTTTTTTTAAAGATCTCTCTGCTGCGACTATTTCTTTTCTTTTTTTCCTAATTGGTTTTAATGTTCGTGTGTTGGGACTGTTTTATTATTGCAAGTTAACTGATATTTTTTTTAATTAGAATTTTCGCGTTTAACGTATTTCATTGTATTTCTTAGTTTCTTTCTAGATTAAAAAATTTGTCATCTTTTGTTTTCTGACATAAAATCGTACACAGTAAAATTTTAGGCTCGGGTGTCACCCCCTGGTGGGTGTCACCCGGGGCGGCCCGCCCCCCGCCCCCCCCCCAGTGACGCCACTGTACTAAAGTTAGTACTCTGTAAATTATCGTTTAGCGGATCAGGCCGCCATCTTTGTTTATATGCAAGCGTCTGAATCCTGAAGCTCTACAACTAACCCTAACCCTAATGCCTAATTTCTTTAATACCTTCCATGGTAATCCTGTAGTTTCTACGCGTATATTATTTCACAGCGAAATTTAATTTTCTCGTGAGAACTTACATTTTTAATTTATTAAATGCATTAATATATGTTATATTTTAGCTATTATAGCACTAATATGTAAGTTTTATTAATTTCTAAGGCATTTTTCAGCCCTTAAAGCTACATAATTGGAGTGGGATACATCCATTTTGTTTATGTAGTACTCTACTTGCCGAGTTGTCTCAGTAAGTTAAGATGCCAAATGAAATTTTCTCACTTTAAAAACAAACAAAATAAGAATCAAACATCTAGTAATGAAATATAAAATGAAATTGTCTTTAAAATATTTATTTATCTTCTAAGAACATTAAAATAGATGAATAATACTTTTAAAAAAATATTTTCAGTCAGTAAATTTATTTTAGCATGGGTCGAGCCAGGTAAAAATAATCTGGCAAGCTAAACAAAATGGACGTATCGTGACCATATTATTTATCATATAGAGCCAAAAAGATGCCTTAGAAATTAAAAAGACTCACAAATTAGCGTTGTAATAGCTGAAATACAACATATAATAATGCATTTAATAAATTAAAAACTTAAGTTCTCAAGAGAAAATTAAATTTTGCAGTGAAATAATATACGTGTAGAAACTGCTGGATTACCACCTTCCATTTTGGAAAAAAATCATTTGAAAATTTTTTAAAACTAAACCATTCTAGCACAAATCGGGATGTGTATACAGTTTCACACCTAGCAATACCACCGTCCTCGACGCAGCCGCCATCTTTGATCCGTTTAACGATAATTAGCCTAGTACTCTACTGCAAGTATTCTTATAAGCATTAGTTCTTAGTTAATAATTTTCAGACAATTTGAGTTTGAAAGTTGAAGTTGAAAAGAATCACACCTCATGCCTTGTAAAATTAAAAAAGTTTTTTCACTAAATTTCATTCCAACATTAGACAAGTGGCATGTTAATACATTACAACAGTTTTTTACCCTCAGTTTAAGTACTTTAAGGGAGGTCACACTAGCCAAATAAACACAGTAATCACCATGTTCCGTTGAGGCAACTGCCATGACGGGCCATGTTCCATCAAAATCAAAAGATAATCAGCCAAACACTTTTCTTTTTCCATTCGCCTTGGCAAGCACAAGCTCATACTACAAATCATCCTTCTTCCTGTCTGGCTTGAAAATAGTTTGCCTGAACAAACCTGGAAAACCAAGACACTATCAACATTCAAAACTCTAACTCTAATAAATATTCAAGTTCAAGACAAAACATAAACCATGGTTAACCGTAGGTTGGAATAATCTTCTGTATAGTATAGAGACAGAGAGAGTGTCTGTAATTTATAAGATAAGTTTTAGGCCTATAGAAAAATCAGAATGTTTTCTTGCTTCATTGGCTTCATGACTAAATTCATTATTAGTAGCACTTGCATATTCATATTGGCATAGCAATTTAGCATATTCATATTCAATGAATATTTTAATTCATATAATTGAATAATATGCATTATTTGACACAATTCACTATTCTATAATTAAAATCAAATTATTGAAAACTGCCATCTGAGCAGGTTTTAGGCATACTCAAAGCCTTTTGCAACTAGTAACTATACTATACTATTATTAAATGTCTACAGTAAATATGCAGTTTAGGTGTGTAGTCTGTGTTGCAGTAAATTTTAATTTTCTTGTGAAAACTTTTGGGTTTCATTTCATTTATTTAATTAATCAATATATAGATATGTTCGCCATTTCAGAGCTAATTTTCAATTTTTTAAATTACTAAGGCATATTTAAGCTCTTACTGATACATATTAAATTCATATTACAAGTATGATGCATCCATTTTATTTATCTATCCCCTTGCTCGCCACATTGTTTCAGTTTCTCTAGAATGTTAAATAAAATGTTCTAACTTAAGACAAATTAACAAACAAATAAAAGATGTTCCAACCGGATACTTAAAATTACTTATAAAATTAACAAAATAAAAAATGCATATCCATATTGTATTACACCATAGAATACAAACTATTAAAAAAATTAAAATAAACAAAAAATATCATTGATGTTCGAATAATGACTTTCGAAAAAAACTGTAAGTAGTAAAACTACATCAAAATTTTGAATGAAAGTAAAGCTAATTTTTTTCATCACAAATATATTATGACATTCAGTACTGAATACTGGCTAATAACAGTACTTTCAAAGTTAATACTGTTCCATTATAGTAAATTAAGTATAGTGAATTATTTAGCAATTGTTTTTAAAAATAACTTATCTTAAGATTTTTCTAATTTAATTATTTATCAGAAATATTTTTGAAAATGTAATAAACATGTCCTGAGCATGACACTAGTTTTGGAAAATAAATTCATGTAAATATTTAAATAGAAACTGAATAAATCATTTGACATTCTGAATAGACATTAAAGTTGTCTTTTTGCTCGCATCCATATGTTTTCTACATTTTCAGTACAAGATATCGCAAAAATTTCTTGAATAACTACCACATCATGCATATAAATCCCATTTCCTAAGCGGTCAATATTTGCATAGGCTGTCTAGCCATTGGTGATTATATAAAAAAATATTTAACACAATAAAAATTACTAGATACGCCCCGCGGCGTAGCATACGCACCAGATTTGCTCATGGAGAGTGCAAAGAAAGGGGGGAAAGAATGGACACAAACTACAGCATGAAGAAATCAAAACAATGTGATTGAATGTCGGTGGGGGGAACCACCGACACATTGTTGGTCTCAAGACATTTGCACTGTGGTTATCTACCTGCCACCCGCCCTTCACCAACCTAGCTTGCCAACCACAAAATGTGATTGGCCGACCCTTGCGAGGGTCAGCCGTCGGCCATGTTCGCAAAAAGGGGAGAAAAGAACTGCACAAACACACATTTAAAAAAAAACAAAAAAAACTATGTTATTGCTGGGGCATGAACACAGGACCTTCTGTGTGTAAAGCGGACGTGATAACCACTACACTACAAATCACATGTTATTCTGTGAACGCAAGTCAACGTAAGAATGATTGTTGCCCCTCTCTCCACCATCTCAGCTTGCCAAACCATAAACTGATTGGTCGACACCAGCGAGGGCCATTCGCCGTGCTTATTTGCACATACTTGCTTTGGTGAATTATATATATCGATAATTATAATGGCAAACTGCCAAACATTCTTTTTTCCAATTTGACCCCATATGCCAATGGAATCCGTTGCTCCAATATGATGAACTTTAAGAGATTTAAAATTAGGGATTAACAAACTTTAAATTTTTTGTTTATAAAGGTTCTCATTTGTTTTAGACTGAGAGCCGCTACTGTCCTTCTGATTGGTATGAAGGGCTTGGGAGCTGAAGTTGCCAAGAATATCATTCTGTCTGGCATTAAGGCAATTACTTTAATGGATCCAAACAAAGTAAGATCATGATTGTAGTGCAATAATCATATGTTGTTTATTGATGCTTAACATATGGTGTATTATATTTTAATAAAGTTTATGTTTTTTAATGTGGTTTTTTTAAAGTCTCATTTTACTTATTTTATCAATATAAGTATGAAAAAGTGCTCTTATATTCATTCATGTATGATGTTTACATTTAACTTTGAATGCCTATTTTTGTCAAGATTGATGATGAAGATAAGATGTCACAGTTCTTTGTTTCTAATGCTGCCACTGGACTAAATGTAAGTTTAATTTATTCCTTTTACGTAGTTCTTTTTTCTATACAAAGTCAAAGAGGATGATTTAATGTATTATGGTAGAGAGTGCTAATATAATCTATGAACTCTACGTTTTGAATTATTTTGTTATACAGAGAGCTGAAACTTCTGTGTCTCAAGCTCGTCTTTTGAATCCAATGGTGACAGTGACCTCAGACACAAGTGATCCCAGTGAAAAAGATGACAATTTTTTCCTTCAGTTTGATGTTATTTGTGTGACTTGCTCACCCCCATCTCTGCAGCTCAGACTTGACAAGCTCTGTTTTGAGAATAATATCAAGTTTTTCTCTGGTGATGTTTTTGGGTTTTATGGGTTCATGTTTGCTGACCTTGGGCTTCATAAGTATCTGCATGAGTAAGTAATTCTTTTCTGTATTGATGTCCTTTTGAAAACATTATATTGTTAAGTATTTTGACTCTATTGTCTAGGAGTAATATTAATCATTTGGCTCCAGCCCCCAGTACTACAATACGTAAGTACAAGTTAGAACTACACAACTACGTATAACTACTACTATATCTAAACACATACAAATAATGACGCACAACACCTCTTTATACAAAAAGAGATAATATTTAATACATTAAATAAAATATATATATATAAATACGACATAGAATATATTTAGCAACATATATGGTTGGACAATACTAGGGGTCTACCGATATATCGGCTGGCCGATATATCGGCACTGATATCTGGATATCGGCAATATCGGTATCGGTAGCATGTAAAGGTCCCGATATTGACGTCACCGATATTTCATAATAAGTGACATTTTATCATTTCATAATAGTGACCAAAAAAAAATAATTTAAAAATCGGAAACGAAAAAGCTATCATTTAGATTTACAATATCTCGACAAATTAATATATCGACCCCGATACCGGTATTGAAATAGTCAAAAGAGTTCTAGTATTAATATGTGCAGCCACGATACTGTGTGCCATGTGCTGTGATATTGTTTAGGTATCGGCCGATTTTCGTATACTCAGAAATACTGTGTAAATAGTGCCAATGCCAAGTATACCGTAATTGCTATAATAAAATGTATAACATGTAAATATTATGTTCACGTAATTGCTCTAATACTAACAGCAAAGATGCACGCAGAATCGCAGATGTCTAAAACATTTCGTTTCGTATGGAATAACAAAATGTACCGTGTGCAGACTTGTTGTCATTGGCAACCATTCAACCTCATTTTCACTTATTACTATTAATTTGTTCTCATTGTTTCATTCATAAAAGGTGGCCGTGTGCAAAAGCCATTAAACTATTGGTTAGAATTAATAATTATGAGTCAAGGTTGAAGTTTCAAAAGGACTTCCTAATTTTGCTTGTACAATTTAATAAAGGATTGTTCGTTTTGTTATGAGTCCTATGTAGGTCATGATCTGTAACTTGTAAACACATCGGCGTATCGGAAACTTTGTTTAGGGGAGCAAAAAAATCGGTAATATCGGCAAAACTGGAAATCGGTAGACCCCTTAATTATAAAATATAAATAATTACGAGTGATAAATTTAAGAATGCCGTCATCAAATAGGCCTATGACCGCTGTTATTTTTGTCCTAACAAATACTCATATCGGCACTCATATCGGAAAAAAATATCGGCAAAAATGAACATCGGTAGACCCCTAATATTTTAAATAATTACGAGTGATAAATTTAAGAATGACGCCATCAAATATGACCGCTGTTATTTTTGTCCTAACAAATACTCATATCGGCACTCATATTAGTCATATCGGAAAAAAATATCGGTAATATCGGCGAAAATGCATGTCGGTAGTCCCCTAATATAAAAGATAAATAATTAGGAGTGATAAATTTAAGAATGATGTCATCAAATACGACCGCTGGTTTTTGTCCTAACAAATACCCTATCGGCACTCATATCGGAAAAAAATATCGGTAATATCGGCAAAAATACATATCGGTAGTCCCCTAATATAAAAGATAAATAATTAAGAGTGATAAATTTAAGAATGACGTCATCAAATATTACCGCTGGTTTTTGTCCGAAAAAATACTCATATCGGTACTCATATCGGCAAAAAAAATATCGGTAATATCGGTATCGGCAATATCGGCAAAAAGGCATATCGGTAGACCCCTAGACAATACACCACATCAGACAAACGACTGAATCTAACAATGATTCGCGTTTGACCCAACTCCCCTCTGGTCAAACGGGTGTGGCCAATGGATGAGTGACTGTTACGTCTACGTCACTGCCTCTATCTGCTCCGCAGTCAGGCGTAGCGTCTCCCAATTCGGTTGGGCAATTCTTTTCCGGAGGTCAGTCCAGGGTCAAGACTCAGCTATGTGGAATGATTGACAGTCTGCTTGGTCTGCTCACAGGGATGAGCGTCTTCCACAGTGGTTCTCACGTTTAGAGATGGGGTCGCCTTGTCCCCTTCTTCAAGCAGCACGTCTCCTGTCTGGTCTGCTATAGGTTAGCTTGCCTAACCGCTATTCTCCGCTATGACCTACTATACTAGCTGAAGACAATAAAAATAGTGCACACCTTAACTAACAATCAATAATCAATATAGTTAAGAATAAAAGCATTTAACTATATACAAAAAAACATTTCAACTGCTATTACTAAGTACTCAACCTGGGAACAAACTTCTCAGCTAGGCTCCTCTAATCGAACAGTCTAACACCTCAGAACTCAATCTTATGGTGGTCTGTGACTGTGATCTTCTGAGAGAGAGAGGACGCCTTAGGGTTTTGCTGGGGTATATATTGGGCTGCTCACCGCGTGGGTGGCGACCCGCTGTCCTAGATTCCGAGCCGTTATTATTGGCTATTCAACTGGGTGGCATGGGTCAGCGTGCAACTCTTAATTTGATTGGTCAGCCCTCATGTACCAATTCCTTTGCACGTGCTCGCATGCATACATTCAGGCGTCATCAGGCACCTGACACGTGATCACATGTGACTTAAGTAGTTGTAGCGTCCTAATAAATTATCCATGACTCATCAGATTATTCCAAAATCTTTGTCCACTCAAGGTCAGCGTCTAAACCCCTATCCCCCAATGGTTCTAAAACTGAATGAGATTCTCAAACCATTATTAAGGTACTTAACATATATCTTCTTAGTCTAATCAACTCTTGATGCTTTTAAGGAAAAATTTCAAGAGGCTGTTGACAGTTTATTTTTCCCCACAGAGAATTTTACCATACATTTGTTTACCTTATGTCTTGCTAAACATATAAGAATATATTCTAATCCAATTAAATTAAAACATTAAAATGAATTAAATATTTTATTACTAGCTATTTTCATTCAAGTAAAGGCTGCAGTTCTGAATTATAAAAAAATGTTGAAAAAAACTTAATCCTGCAGTTCTGAATTATCGAAAATGCTGAAAAAAAACAACTTAATAATCTCTACAGAGGCTTATCATTTTGTTGACTTCTTCAAATGGGAATAATTTTAAAAAATTGTCATGTTCAGAAAAAAAATGTGCAGTTTCCATTATTGTTTGGTTGTAATTTCGATATTTCAGTCTTAAAATAATGTCAAATTCATGAGTCATTTGTAGGCATTAATATTTCACACAAATAATTTGTAGTGTAATTTTTACAAACGTCATATGCCTGTTGGAAAAAACTTTTAGTTATTTTTTAAATCTATTTTCAGAGAAGTTAAAATAAAAAAGCACAAAGAAGGAGAAGATCAATCAAAACAAACAGAAGAGACAATAAGTACAAAGGAAGTAAGGAATACATTATTTGGTCTGGTTATGTGCCTTCAAGCATAACTTGTTCATTTTAATCTACTATATATATAATAATTATTATAATATAAAAAGTGGAAAAGGTTAATTAAATAACACTGAAAAATAGCGAGAGCTTATAATACATAAAATTTAGAGCAATATCCTAAATAGTTCTATTTTTTTCTGAGTAATTTTTTTTAAAAACTTCATTTTGTTTTTATAAATTAAGAATTTTTTTAGTTACTAATTTTTTAAATAATATTTTTCTTCAGAAAATTGTGTTCTCAAGGTTAGAGGAAGAACTCAAATTTGACTGGACAGCAGATACACCAGAAATGAAAAGAAAATTGCGTCAAACACCGTCAGCATTTTTCATAACAAGAGGTGATTCAACTATTTAAAAAAAATGTTTGCCAAATTCAGAATAAATTCATACCCTATATTTACTAGATGACTATCTGTAACTGGCATGCATTTGTTTTTTAATTCTATTTATTGAAGGGCTTTTCTATACAGAATATTTATTTTTCAGTCTGATGCCCACAAGGATTTTCATTAGGTTTTACCAGGCATGAGTAGGCCACATACAGCCATTCATGTGTGAAGCACATATTAAAAAACATATGTCCACAGCTATTTATACAATATTAAAACTTTAGGGTAAGGTTGTTAAGACCGCTCGTTTTTGAGGACCGGTTAACCGTTCAAAAAAAGACCGGTTAGCCGCTCCGTATTTATACAATTTATACTATGTTTAGTGCACCAACAAGAGAATGGATCAAATTTTCCCATCGCGTCGTTTGATTTGACATCAAAGAGCCCGTGATGTACCGACTCTAGTGTTGCTGTCAAAACAGTGAATCCAGATCCCAACAAAGAATTAAACTGTAATGATATTCAATTTTTATGTAATAATAGTATTGAAACGGCATATTATAAATTGTTATCAAGTCAGTTTGTTTTTGAGGACCGGTTCATCATTTTTTAGAAAGCCCGTTTTACTGAAAAGAATATTATTATTATTAAGAAAACGCTTTGATTTTGACGTCACGGTCGCTCGCGTGTTGGCTCTGGTATTCTGCCGTAACACAACAAAAAATTAACTCTAGGTAATAAGCTAATATACCACGTAATAAGCTAATATACCGACTAAATGAAGTTACGGTTAACCAGTCCTGATAAAACGGAGTAAACAGTGATAATAAGATAGAATTTATTTAAATTAAATGCCATATTATGTTTCACTCGTCAACTTGCCAGAATTATTGAATTTAGCTGCGCACACGACGACCCCCACCCCACCCAATAGGGTGGGGTTAAGGTGGGGTTACACTCGCCACTTTCCAAGGCATGCTCTGACTCAATTTAAAAAGAAAAATGTTCCTTCCCCCAACCCACTGTAGATGTATAACAGTGGGGGAGCGGAGGGAAGGTGTCTCTTCTCGCGGTCTTGTATTGGTATGTCACAGCAAGAGGCTTCCTTTTATAGACCCTTCTAGCCTTCGTCCCTTTGAGTTCACTTAGAGCGGTCCGACTGTAGTAATAAATAGCCGTGACCTTTGACCGTGGTTCTCATGAAGCTCTCATACAGTGCCTCGACAACTAAGCAAATTAAAATTAGCATTCCTTAGCCGTAGGCGAAGTAGACTAATAGTGATGACGTGTATATTATTTAGATACCGGAATAGGGAGAAAGAGATTTGAAGTCAACTCAACACAACAAAAACGAACTCCTGGGTAAAAAGCTATTACGGGCTTATTGAAGTTGCGGGTGGGGGGGCTTATTGAATTTGCGATTAACCGATCCTGATTAAATAGGACCAGTCCTGATCTGAGGACCGGTTAACCGTTAACAACCTTACTTTAGGGTCACATACAAAACTATGTCCCTTAATTAACACAATTAAAGTTCTATTATTTTGTTTTTCAAATAACACATTCATAATAACTTGTGTAAACATCCTGTGTCATAGTGGTTCCTTTTCCCTGTCAGATAATGGATAAGATTGTTCTAGGTCCATCCACCCATGAAATAGTTATGTTTAACATTGTATTTATATATCTCATCATTATCCCGAAAGAAAGGCATGGAGATTTTGTAAAATCAAATGCAGAACAAATGCATAAAACGTTTAAGAAAATGGATCTGGGGTGTAGATATCATGAGTTCTATTCTCTTAAGTTTTTGGTACTAAGTTTGCTCTAGATCCAACCATTTATCCAGTAGAAACGCCTCAATATTATATTTATAACTATTATGGGCCAGGGCATGAATCACTATAGCTTTATCGCCGAAAGGTGCATGCTTTATTTATGTAGCTATAAGTAAAAGCCTTCTGTGACATGTGCACGACTTACAAAAATTTCATCATGATTAGCTGAATGGTATAGGCATGCATGCAGGACAAACAAAGAAAAATCATATTTTTTAATGTTGAGTTTGTATATTACTAAGTGTAAATATGTCATCAAAAATAATTATATCAAGAAAGTCTTTCCAGTAATCTTGACACCAAAACTTGTTCTACGTTCAAAGCAAACATTCCAAAATATAAAACATGAAACAAATGCCTAACAAATCATTTACATCCTTTTTGCACTTTGGTCATGTAAAAGCTAAATTTTTAATTTAAAAATGTTGCCATCTAAAGCATGAATATCCGTGGAATTTTCATCTGATAAGTTTTTAAAAACATTGCTTTGTAGTTGGCAATGTTTTAAATGATTGGGTTCATGTAATTGTCAGTGGAAGCAGTCAAGGGTTATTACCAAATTATTATTTCAATAGTAATTTTCAATGGCAATTTATGTGTTGCACCTTAGCATAAATGTGCATTTATCCAAAACACAAAAGTTACAAAAAAGGACCATTTCTTTCTAAGTTTATGAAGAGTTTCTCGAGCAGCATGGACGCAGACCTCACTTATCAACCATTGAAGCAGATACCAAAGAACTCCAAAATCTTAGAATTCAATTGTTAAACAAATTTGGTGTTCCAGCTAAGGTTGTACCAGAAGACTTTTATCTGTGAGTTCAGAATCTATTATTTCATACATTATAAATAAGAAATCTTTAAGACTGTTAGCTTGAAAAAGTATATGCTTGCAAAAATATTTAGCATTTGTTATTTTAATGATTAAAGAAGTTAACTTTTTATCAGTGAGCTATAATATAGAAATTTTCCTCTTCAGATATGGCTTTGGAGAGCTTAGTCCAGTATGTGCTATTGTCGGAGGTGTCTTGGCCCAAGAAGTCATCAAGGTTTGCATTATTTTATACTCTACAATTACTATTGTGTTCTTACTTAAACTAATCAACCACCTCCCACGGTCATTCTAAAGCAGGGGTCGGGAAACCATGGCTCGCGAGCCAGATGTGGCTCTATTGGTGGCTGCATCTGGCCCTCAGACGAATGTCCGATTTAAAAAAAAATGCTTATTAAGACTCCTTTGATCTACATCTTAATTGCAAATTTTAAAAAAGCAGAAAACGAGGATAATTCCTCTCATATTGGGTGCATGGAATGTGCGCACACTCCTGAACAGGGACGATGCAGACAGACCTCAGAGGAGAACAGCCCTGATTGGTAAAGAACTCGCTAGATATGGCATCGACGTCGCAGCCCTGAGCGAGACCAGGTTCGCGGGAGAAGGAGAGCTCTGTGAAAGAGGATCTGGTTACACATTCTACTGGAGTGGCAGACCCAGCGAGGAGCGGCGTGAAGCAGGCGTTGGGTTTGCAGTTAAGACAACTCTTGTCGGAAAGCTGGCTGGACTTCCCAGGGGAGTGAACGACAGGCTCATGACCATGAGACTCCCACTGGCTGGAAAGAAACACCTCACCATCATCAGTGCCTACGCTCCAACCATGACCAATCCAGATGAAGTGAAGGCAAAGTTTTACGAAGAACTTCGCACTGTCATTGCCGACGTTCCAAAGGCGGACAAACTCATCTTGCTAGGTGACTTCAACGCAAGAGTTGGCAAGGACAACGGTCTTCTTTTACTCCAGACCTACGCTGAACATGTACTGCTGATCACTAACACGATCTTCCGCCTCCCTAACCGTAACCGGACGTCATGGATGCACCCCGCTAAAAGCACTGGCATCTTATTGACTACGCCATCGTGAGGAAGAGGGGCAGGCAGGATGTACGAGTGACCCAGTCCATGTGCGGCGCTGAATGCTGGACAGACCACCGCCTCATCATCACCAAGCTCAACATCCGCATTCAGCCTAAACGACGCTCCCAAGGAATGAAGGCCCCCCAAACGTCTAAATGTTGCCAAACTAATGACCGCCAGCTGCAAGCAGTCCTTGGTGGATGCTCTGGAAGAGCGCTTGAAATCCACCTCTCCGGACAACCAGAACGTGGAGGCAGACTGGGCGTCACTCAGAGAGCTGATTTACACCACATCTACAGAGACCCTGGGGTACCAGACCATGAAACATAAGGACTGGTTCGATGAGAACTGCGAAGACATCAAGCAGTTATTGGATGAGAAACACCACCTACACCAAGCTTACCTCAATAACCCCAAGTCCACGGCAAGGAGAGATGCACTCAACAACATACGCAGGACTGTACAGCTGAAGATCCGTCAGATGCAGGGTGATTGGCTCAGCAACAAAGCAACAAGGCTATGCAGTCAAGCGTGACTATAAAAACTTCTGCAATGCCTTGAAAGAAGTGTATGGCCCCAAGCCCTCAGGATCAAACCCCCTCCTCAGCGCAGACGGTAACACTCTCATCACAGACAAAGAGAAGATCTTGAAGAGGTGGGCCGAACATTTCGCAAACGTCCTAAATCACCCTACGACAATCAACGGCGAAGCCATCAATTGTCTCCCCCAAGTGCCCACAAACAAAGCACTGGATGACCCCCCAACCTTGCTCGAAACCCAGAAAGCAATTTATCTTCTCTCCAGTGGCAAAGCACCTGGTTCTGACGCCATACCTGCTGAGGTCTACAAGCAGGGGGGAAAAGCCCTGACTGAAAGGCTCCACCAGCTGTTTCTCTTGATATGGCAGCAAGAGACGATCCCGCAGGACTTCAAAGATGCCTCCATCATACATCTATATAAGCAAAAAGGAAGTAGACAGGCTTGTGACAACCACAGAGGCATATCCCTGCTTTCTATCGCAGAAAGATCCTTGCCAGAATCCTGCTCAACCGCCTCACAGTCCACCTTGACCAAGGACTCCTGCCTGAAAGTCAGCGTGGATTCCGAAAAGAGCGAGGAACCATCGACATGGTGTTAGCTGCCAGGCAGCTGCAAGAGAAATGTCAGGAGCAGAACTTCGACCTGTTCTCCACCTATGTCGACCTGACCAAGGCTTTTGACACCGTTGGCAGAGAGGGTTTGTGGAAGATCATGGCCAGGTACGGTTGCCCAAGGAAATTCATCGTCTTGGTGCAACAATTCCATGAGGGCATGCAGGCCAGAGTCCAGGACAGCGGAGAGTCTTCTGATCCTTTCCCAGTCACAAACGGAGTCAAGCAGGGCTGCGTCCTGTCACCAACACTGTTTAGCCTTATGTTTTCCGCCATGCTGACAGAGGCCTTCAGAGACGAGGATGTTGGTGTCAACCTGAGGTACCACACAGATGGCAAACTATTCAACCTTCGGAGGCTCCAGGCAAAAACCAAGGTTATGACAGACATCATCAAAGACCTGCTGTTTGCTGATGACTGCCCTCAACGCTGTCTCAGAAGCTGACATGCAACGCAGCGTTAACCTGTTCTCCAGGGCCTGCACAAACTTTGGTCTGATGATCAACACTAAGAAGACCGAAGTCCTCCGTTAGCCCGCGCCTGGAAGGCCCTACGTTAAGCCCAACATCACTGTCAACGGCCAGAGACTCAACACAGTTCACCGGTTAACATACCTAGGCAGCACACTGTCTCAAAATGTCACCATTGATGACAAAGTTAATGTCAGAATTGCCAGAGCCAGCTCCACTTTTGGCAGGTTGTACCCAAATGTCTGGAACAGAAGAGGCATTACCATCCAGACCAAGCTGAAAGTATACAGGGCTGTGGTGCTTCCCACACTGCTATATGCGTGTGAAACGTGGACTGTGTATCAGCGCCATGAAAGGAAGCTTAACCACTTTCATACAACAAGCCTCAGGAAGATCCTCGGCATAAAGTGGCACGATATAATTCCAGACACAGTGGTGCTGACCAAGGCAGGTCTCCCCAGCATCTTCACCCTCCTGATGCAGTCCCAGTCCGAATGCCAGACCAGAGACTGCCAAAGAGACTCTTCTATGGCGAGCTCCAGCATGGCCAGCGGTCCCACGGTGGGCAAAAGAAACGCTTCCAAGACACACTGAAAGCCTCACTGAAAGCGTTTGCCATCAACCCAGACACGTGGGAACGTGCTGCAATGGACCGATCCACCTGGCGTTCTTCCATCCACAAAGGTGCCAAGTCATGCGAGGCAAACCGGATCACCGCCACAGAAAAGAAGAGGCAAGCCCGAAAGGCCAGTGCTGTCAACCCTCCTGGAGATGTCCCACTCGTACCTTGTCCCTCCGTTCCCGAACCTTCCGTGCAAGGATCGGCCTCATCAGCCATCTGCGCACGCACAAACAGAGCCAGCCACAGCAACCATCGGATGACTAGAGTGGTCCTCGTCGAATCGACGGACGAACAACAATTGCAAATAAAACACAGCATAATAATATTATTAAAAAGAATTCAGAGACATAATTATTGTACTTTTAGTGTTAAAATTACACAAAATGCACACATTTATTTGAATTTTTAGTTTTAAACATAATATATGGCTCTCACAGAATTTATTTTCAAAATATGTGGTGTTTATGGCTCTCTCAGGCAAAAAGTTTCCCGACCCCTGTTCTAAAGCAAAGAATTGTTTATAACCCCCAGAATTTGTTTTATTAATGTTTAATAATTACTAATGTGGCATTTTGTTGCCTGTTCTGTGAAAAGCTAGTCTCACTGCAAATGAGTAGTATCAAAATTGCATTTGCCTCCTTCTGCGAGGGAGGGTAGACATGTGAAATTGTTAAACTAAAAAGTAGAAAATACTTTTTTTAAATTCCTTAAATTGCAAAATGTGTTACCTTATTCCTTTTTGAGTGTATATTTGCTAGAGACACTTTCTTTGAGAGATGCATTTAAAGAAATGCGCTATTATTTTCTTTTTTGTGCTTCCTTGCTAGAAAAGCATTTTAAAAAAATTCAAATGTTATTTTTTAAATTATTAGTTGTTTTTTTTTAAACCATAAAAAATAATTACTTTTCAAACAAATGCTCATAAAAATCATGATACATTATTGAAGCTACTCTTAATTAGGAACAAAAAAAATATTTTTTTAAATCTGATGATAACTCGCAGAGTTGATTGATTTGAAAGTCTTTATAAAATAAAACAATTTAAGTTTTTGGTTATTAAATAAGAATAATTTGGCTACATAAAAAACTCATATAGAGTTATGAACAATTTTTCTCTATTATTATTTTCACTTCGCTTAAAAAATTTTTTTCATTTCTTTTTCTTTTTCAATTCGCTTAAAAATTTTTTTTCATTTCTTTCATGTTACTCAAATAGCTATTTTAAATGTTAATTTTAAAGTTTTATTTATCATATAATTTAGAATATATCACTAAGCGGTTTATATTTGTGTGGTTTTATGATTAAGCATATATTCCCTGCTTATCTTTGCACTAGGTCAGAGGTGTCCAAGGTCCGGCTTGTGGGCCAAATACGGCCGACACTTAAATTTTAACTAGCCTGCGGCCTCATCTTAAAAAGTTTAGTTACTCCTAGATGTCTTCTGTAACAACAACATTATATTTATAAGAAAACGCCAAATTATAAGATGTTTTGAGGACAAAATATGATGTTTTATTATAAACAAACATGCATTTTCATTGCAAAAAGCCGATGAAGTTAAGTTCTGTAATCTAAATTCCATAACTTCAGATGGCAAAAATTAATGTTGCAAAGTTTTAAAAAAAATAATTTTGCCAGTTGTGAAAAGGACAGGAATCTTTTGACTCTAGTTATATCTCAACAGATTTTGTTTAGTAGTATCAAATAAAAATCTTCATTCCATAACTTGGCCATTATTTATCGAATTTTAGTAACTTCAAATTATGGAATAAGACCTTGTGACAGTCTCAAAAATATTGTGATAATATTGTTCGGGCCCCCCTTCAATATATCACTCCTACAAATTGCAAATAAAACAATCATATTATTTAAAAGCATATTCTCAGCGTATGTCATTTTTGTAACTTATCATAATCCGATCCGCGCATTTTTTTACTCTATAGAATATGACCCTTTTTGAAAAAAGTTTGGACACCTCTGCATTAGGTGAATACCTAATATTCAGTTTGGTGTAAATTATTAACTGCTCACTCTTAAATTATGAAGTTTATAATTTGTATATTTATTAAAATATGCCAAATTGAATTACCATATTAAATATTTTTATTCCAGGCTGTGTCTCAAAAAGATGCTCCACTGAACAACTTTTTCCTATACAATGGTGTTAATGATGATGGCTATGAGGCTAAAATCTCTTAAATTCCTTTAAGACTTTAAAAATGATCTTGCTTTTCTTGTCCAATAATTTGTTTTTCATTATATTTCTAAATGGCTTAAATATGTTGATCGTTCAATCATTCTTAATAATAACTTTGAGTTCAAACATTTCGTACAAGATAGTACACTTAATATTTACTTTAATTTAATGCTAAAATTGATATTGTGAAAATATGATAGTTCATAATCATTTTTAATAATGAACTTTGATTTAAACATTCTGTACAATATGGAAAACCATTAATAATGTTTAATTTACTTCAAGTTAATGCTGAAATTGATATTGTGAAAATAAATATGTTATTTCATTTTTTTTTCACTTGCTTTCAAGAGTTGTTCTGTATGCTAGGAATAGTTTATCTCAAATTAAGATTTTTTTTGTACACAAGATACAATAATGAAGACAAGTAAACCAGAATGAGTTTTAATTTAATCCTCATTTAACAGCCTTAAAAATAATGTATACAATGGGATACAGTTATTGATATAACAATGGAATCAAGAAAAATAATTATGCATGTTAAAGATATCTTTGATTTTAAAAAAAAAGAGAGAGAGAACAAATTTTTAAAAAAAAGTTATGCTGATAATTACTGGTAGCTGTTTCTTATTTAACAATTAAAAGAAGAGAAAAAAAAGTCATGGCATAAAAACATGTCATCCTTCATCCCTGACAATTCCGATAAAGAAAAAAAATCATAATTATTTACCATTAAATTCTGAGGTTAGAAAAAAGTAAATACATGTGTAAGACTAACACAATTTTTTTAAAACATGTAAAATTGTTGAAAAAGCAAATCAAAATTATGCTAATGCTTGATTAATCAATATAACTTATCTTAAAATCACTTTTAACTCACAAATCCAAGAGTCTAATTAAATCGTCCGTCCTCTGTAAAATTGCATTGTTCTTCTATTTAAAAGGGCCCCAATGCTCTGATCATAATGGCTCCTACAGATGTAGAGTTTTTGTACATAAGTCTGAAAATGGTGCTTTATAGGGCTGCTCATTGAGTTATTAGTGACTTGAAGTTGGGGAACAGGAGGCAAGAGACACAAATGTATAAGTTATTGCCACCTGAACTGATCCTTTTGAAGCTTGTTCCAGTTATTAATTGTCCTGGGCAGCAAGGAACAGCTCCTGTGTTTAGTTCTTGTACTTATTAGCCTAAATTTGCCTATAATGACCTCATCTTCATTTTGGTGGGAGAGGGATAAGTTTTCTACCTAGGCTGGAGCAGAGGACTAGCCCATCATTGAACAGCATTGTTGGCCTCATCAGTTGACACAATTTTTCAGTGGTGACCAGCACAGAGTTTCTAGCATGCTGTCAGAACTTGATGTGTTTCTGCTTCTGACAAATTGTGCTGTCTGTCGCTGGACCACCTTCATTCAATCTGTTTATAGTCTTCTGGGTAATTGTCCTTGACAGCAGACACATAATCTAGTATTGGCTGGACAAAGATGTTATAGTTTATGGGCTATTGATTTTACCCTAGAGTTGACAATCCTGAGATTTCCCCTTAGGAAACTCTAGGGCCCTGTTAGCCCAGCGTCAATATGTTCATCTCAGTGAACCTCTCCTTCTCACAAAGGTAACTTACTGAAGATACTAACTACTTCAAGCATATTGCCAAGAAGTTCATAAGGGCGGTTAAAGAATTTTTACAGTTAAATTAAAATGAATTAAAGAAAAAAAATTCCAACTGTTATGTTCATCTTTGCTGCTACTTTGTTCAAAAGGGAAAGGACATTAAAAAATTATGAGATGAGACTATTATAATAGCATTATACTTGTTTGATAATTTAAAGAGTGAAATTTTTGTTTGAAAAAGTATTTATATTAACAAATCATTGTACAAAACACTTTCTATCAAAATGAAAGACAAAATTAAATGTCCTAAGGTAATTTTAAAAATTAATTTAAATGAATTATACTAAAAAAATAAGTAACTTACTAAAAATTAGTTGAAATTCAATTATATAAGTTATTAGCTACATAAAGTGCAGGCATCACTTTTGCAAAGTCTTTCTTAGCCTAATGCATTTATGAAACCTTATATTTTCTATTATTTTACGGCATTTAAGTTTAAAATCTTAACAGGAAGTCATTTTAAAAAATACATTTTACTTCTTTATCAGAAAAGGTGATTCCCTTCATTTCAATACCAATATTCAGCAGTATTTTGATCAAAGCAAATGTGTATAAATAAACTCATAATCACAATGGGTATTAAAAAGGAAAAGTTAATTAAAAGACACCAAGTATCAAACACAATTTACACATTTTTGATTCTTAATAAAAAAAACAACTAAGTCCAAGTCATATAGGTCTTTTTGTACCTAATTTGTCTCAAAGTATTACTAGGTAAAAATAATAACGCAGTCCTGCCATACTCTCTTTTGGACTGTTTAATACTATATTGTCATTACATTGCTATAAAATGAGCAGAATGGTTATACAGTGTATGATTTATCTTTAAAATTATTCAATTCATCCCTTTGGCATCAGATATCGATGAAAGTTGAACACTTTTACTTTATATTTTTTATTGGGTCATAGACAAGCTTTTCTCCATGAATACTAGTTATTATCAGATAATACTTTTGCACCAGAAGAAAAGACTTTTTGACTATGAAGGCAATGGTGCCATTTTATAGGCCCAGGACAATACAGTCTCCACAAATCATCTATGCCCCCTCTAACTTTCTTAAACTGTCATACTTGTTTAAAACTCACCTCTCACATGAGTGTGACATTGACAAACATACTCATACCATAATAAAAATAAGCAACCAAAAGCAAAAACAAAACTTATCAAAACGCCAAATCCCATCCACTATACAGTATATTTCATAGAAATGATTAAGCAAACAAATTGGCCAATCTTATCATAAATTCATGTATTTTGTAGTGTCCAAATGGTTCATCTGCCTGTTGCCCTGATTTTAGAAGCCTTTGTTGGGGTCCATTAGTCACAGCAGCATTGTCAGGACCATAGTGCCTTGATACAATTAGACACTTAATGAACAAAGGTATAGTTCAAATTGTTGGATCAAACTGTCAACTCAAAAGAGTATATGACTCTTTATTTATATTTTTTTTTCTCCAAATTTATTTATTAAAACATTATAGGGTCTAATTTTTAAAAGTTTCTTCCCCTAGGTATTTAAAGTAGAAAATATAACAAATAAAATTGTGCATCAACAATTTCTTACATGCAGTAATATAGTTTTAAAATTTTAAGAAAAGGAATGCAAAATACATACTTACTGCTACATAATTTTTCAAAAACAATGTACAGCATAGATATATTTACAATCATTGCTAAACAAACAAAAATTATAAAATGGTTTGATCTCTCAAGTGGCAATAAAGATACATATAAATAAATAAATTCAAAATTCCATTTCAAACAATTTTAAAATCATTAAGGTACAATTCATTGACAGACAATAGGACTGTATTATTTCAATTACCATAACTTGATAAAAATCATTAATTTTCCAAAGTGATTCTTTTTTATTTAAAATCCCAGTGTACATTACACTCCAGAATAAACTGTCACTATGAATTTTTTTTTAAAATATTGATGTCTAATTTGTATATTACATTGTTAATTTCTTACAAACTGTGATAAAATTAGTAATTTAATGGAAAGCAATGGTTTATTATGCATTATTAAAGTAAAGCACTATTACTTTGTTCTAAGAATAGAATTAATAGATAGATAATTAAAATTCTTAATATTTTTGTGCTCACAGTGTTAAATTATGCATTTTAAAAATAATATGAGTGCCCTTGTACAACGGCTACCATTTCATAGAAGTTGTTTGTGCACATCTCTAGAGTAGACGCATCCTGCTTACATTGTCTAGACCTTGTTCTAGAAGTATTTTAAATTGAAAATATAAATATAAGAAAGGACCTTATTTGTTTTCTAGTAAATTGAAAACCCCCTTCTACACAGCCGTAAAGAACACAGCATGTTTTAATTTGATTTGCCTCATGGTAGACAACACATAACATTGACTATTTGGTATAGGCAGCCCTTGAAATGCAGGAAAAATTTCTTTAGCAAATTATCCTAACCAAATTTATAAAATAACATTTTGAGAAAAAATTGTATAAAAACAATAATATCCTATTTTTAATATTGGCATTTTATGTACTTGTTCATTCATATTTGTTATTATAAAGTCTAACAAAGGTTTTAGGAACAGGCAGTTTTCGTGATAGAAAATTTTTACAAAGCAAAGCATAAAAAATGTATGCCATCCTTCATATGTAATTTCATACAAAAACTTAGAACATTTGAAGTCTATGTTAAATTAAAGTACTGCTGTCAGCTTTATGATATGGGGAGTCATGCCAAATACGTACCATATTTAACAAAAATTTCATAGATAGAATGCTCTTGAAATGATTTAGGCTTCATATTTTACAAAAATTTCAATAAATGTGTGGTTAATCAGGTATTTTTTTAAAATGCTGAAAAAATACACATATTCAGTATCAGAAAACCAGAGGAATATTTCTCTTTAAAAATAGACAGTATTACATTATGCTTCTTTCTACATTTGGTCATATATTTATAAGTTATTCCTAAAAAAAAATAGTGTAAATGTTTGTAAAATAATTGCACGATTCTACAAATGAAAAAATAATGTTTTTATTAATGTGGGTGATAACAAATAGACAGCAGCATATATAAAAATGATGGCAGTCAATAATAAGTTTTCATCTTACTCAAACCATTATCAGTAGCACATCTCCTACTTAAGCCTAGAAATTATTCAATATCAATGTGTACTTGGTTTCTTAGATAATAAGACTAACGTAGACAAGAAATGGTTCAAATTCCTGTTACAAATCCATATCTCTTGTGTAGTTTATTATTGTTATGTAAAACATGTTTCTTTAATGTTTTCCTGGTCATGGTTCAAGATTGATGAGAATTCAATTATTTATAAACATTACCTAATGGTTGTTATTATAAACCAGAGATTCACCTGAAGTTTAAATAATTCAAGAAGTTATAGTAAAACTCATATTGGTATTAAAAGAAGGCTTCTTAAAACAAATCAAATTTATGGATTATTGAATGAAAAATAAATTTAGAATAGAAGGATAATGTGCTCTAGAATAAGATCAGTATTTTATATTGTACTCTTGCCTTTTTTACCTTTTAAACCTAAAGATTATTTGGAGCGGTTGGGGTGGGGGGATGTTGGTCATTTTGCTTTACAAGAGACATTTACAATGCAGTGCAATTTATAACGAACTATTTCAGTAATGTACTTTAAAAAAAACCCACAAATTTCCAACTGGCGCTCACAAAAAAAACCCACATAAAATTAAAAAATTGAACATCTGAGAATAACTTCTTTTCTTTCTATATACTAGAACATAGAAAGGTCAATAAAGAGATATTCTATTTTTTGAAAATAGATGTTAACATGAGTTGGAAAGGAAAGTGAAGTAGCTTATTTACAACAACAAAATGTTCAATGAAACAATCTACAAAACAAGATAAGTAAGCATATAAAAATATGTTTGCAACATGTATGAAATCAAATTTGAAGAACTTTATTTCCCCCTTTGAATAATGAGAAAATTTTAACGAACTTGGGTAGACTAGATTTTTCACACACAAAAATATGAAAAGAATACATACCAATAAAAATTTTTAGTAATCAAAAACTTTAAATAGCATTCATTTACCTATGAAAAATGATTTCACAAAATGTACCCAATTACAAATAGATAAATATTTCAGTGCAAAAGATTTTTTAAGAAGTCACAATTTTAAAGCTGTTTGACAATGTCTTAAACAACTTTTGTGTGACTACTATCAAAAGTTTGGTAATTTATCAGATATTAAAAATTTTAAATTAGTAGTTTGATTTAATTTCACTGAACATTTAAATATAGTTATTTATTTTTTAAATACCACAAAGCTAAGAATTATTAAATAATTTAAAAAACAGATATTTTGATACTAAGATAACTCAATCTATACATTAAAATAGCAAAACATTCTTATAAGATATCATAAAATCTGTGCCAAATAATATGTCAGCAACATTAAAAATGAACAACTAAGTTAACTTTTTATAATTATTGCACTAAACTACTGTGAAAACATTGAATGTTCGAAGAATAACCAGGGCATAGTATGTAATAAGCAGAAAAATTATTTTCAAGGTAGTTTAACTAAATTACTGACAGGGTAACCAAGCTTTTAAACCATAATCAGTCACATAAGCATTGTTATGATAAATTCTACAAATTTCTTATAGCTGTACATCTTCAATACTAAATCTAAAATGGATCTCTTTATATATTTATAAAAAAAAATTAAAATTCAAATAAATTGAATGATGACATTTATAAGAAAGTTTTTAAGAGGTCCTCTAACTTTCAAATTAAAATAGAATGAAATTTTCTTTTGAATTCAACTAAATTCTTTTTGTCGAAAAAAAATTTCAACAGTAAATTACCTCAATTATAATTTAATATTAATCGTCAATAAAATTAAATAATCAAAAGATAATTACCCTTTAAAATAGATGGATAAACTAAGGAATATTAACTTAGAATCATCGTTAGGCCAATATTTCTGAACAGTGAATATATGCACTTTCAAAAATGATAACGAATGTGTATTCTCCGTTTCCGTATAAACTTAAGCAGAAAGAAAAACAGAATAAAAAATGGGGAGACTGAAACTAAAAGTATCACTAGATAATTAGGCTGGTCAGAAGAAAATTCCTCCTGGACGTGGTTATACAGCAATAGTGGAGTCCTTGAATTTTCCAGATGCTTTTTACGAATTTTGATTGGCGGATGTGGGCGAGGAGTGAGTTGCTTACTCTTCTTGATGATTCCTTTTTCTGTTTCACCTTCATCATCATAATAATTGTGATCCTCCTGGTCCTGAGCATCATCTACATTGATCATGGCTTGACCATGAGGTGTGAGATATTGCTTACTGGAGGCTTTCTTTTGGCCATTGACATAGTCTTCTTGATCTCTCTCATTATCTTCGTTATTAATGATCACATTGTTGCGTAGCTGCCCGAACTGAATGCCGTTGTTATCACTTTTACCATTATTGGCAGTGTTGGGTTTATAATCATGCTCATTTTGATTATAATCATCCACTTCATCCTCTGTCTCCTCTTCATCCCCTTCCTCATCACCATTGTAATTACCCATGTTATCAACTGCTGCTTCTTCCTCTTCATCATTGTCATCCTCTCCTTCATCTGACAACTTTGCCTGACCTTCATTGTCAGCTTGCAGCAAGTTCCGAGTATCTGACAAGAACAATTCATGCTGGCCTGTCCATTTAATATCACTGGGAACTAATAGGTAGCGCAAGTACATGACAAGGGCCCCTGCAGCTACCCCAGTTTTGTGAGATAAACAGCCACCTGAAAAAAATAACTACATTTTTACAAAATGATTAAAATAATCTGTCTTGAAACATTCAAGAATTTCCATATAATTATGAGATTATGAGATATATTTTACTAGCAATGTCAAATTGTTATACAGATTACAAAAAATTTTCTTCATTATGATGGATGTTATTTTAATTCAAGCTTTTAAAATAAAATTATGATGACCAAAGCCTTTAAAGCAATTTAAAAGAAAAGAAAAACAATATTTTTTATTACTTACTTCCCATTTCTTTTTCAACAAGAAGGCGCCTTCCAAGTTTAATTTGGATTTCAGGGTGATTAACACGATCTTGCTTTAAATTGTGGTTTTGTGGTGAGAATAACAAACTGTTGTTAATTAGAACATTAGATTTAGCTTGTGGTAATAGGACCCTTGTCATGTGGCTTTTAGAAATTTGTCTGTTTGAATATTCTTTAACTTGTGAACGCATGGTAGACATTTTAACATGGATTGCACTATTTGAATTAAATTCTTCAGCATCATTTTTAATTTGCATATTTCCAACGAAACCATCTGAATCTCCCTTTGGAAGGAATTGTTTTTGCCCTTCATGGTAACCTTCCAAAATTGAACCAATCTCAAATCTGCCCTGATCCTCACTATGTTGTTCTTTTTGGCCAAAGCAGCCAGAAGGAAACTGCCAAGAGATGATCTGATTGAGATAATCCTTTTTCAAGAACTCATAAAATCCAAGACTTGGGCAAACAAACTCTGAAAGAGAAAATACATTTAATTTGTTATTAAAATTATCTTAGATAACAAATATATAAATAACTCAGAACACCTGTGGTGAGTTAGTGTTTATATAGTTGCTGCACAGTTTAATTTAACATTGATCTAAAATAAAATAATTTATTTATAAACAGAAAAAAATATTTTTGGGAATAAATTTTCAATTTAAATTAATTTTTTGCACTTTATAAATTTTCATATTTTATGATTTCATAGATAATGTTTCAAACAGTGGTAAAAGTTAATTGAAGTACTCATAATGACTTTCATTTCTTGCTTCAATTAATTTTTACTCATTTAATTTAAAAATTATACCCTTTTAAAACCTTATTTTTCTATGTAAATGATATTACTGTAATATGCATTAATTTCATGGCTATTGATTTGTTTCGTTCCAATTATTAATTTCACATGAGTAGCATGTGAATAAATCTTCACAACAGTATTGTATTAGTTTTCCTGAAAACATACTTTTTTTTATAAGTAAGCATTTTTTTTTACTGGGACATTCTATGTCTTGATAAACATACGTTGCTCTAAAAAAAGATCTTGATGACTTTCATGAACTTTTCCATGCATCAAAACTTGTACAACGGCTACCATTTCATAGAAGTTGTTTGTGCACATCTCTAGACGCATCTTGGTTACATTGTCTAGACCTTTTTCTTGAATTACTTTGTTCATTGTGAAATTGCAGTTAGGCTGAGACATGGAAAGAAAAATAATGAAAATATCAATTGCAAAATTAAAATAGTTTTACACTGATAAAATTTCCCACTTCTTTATTTTTAAAATATATATATGAACGATTAAGGGCATTAAAAGAAAAAAAAATGTTAAAAGGAATATAGAGAAGAATCAAGGAATACTATTATTCATAAGCAGGCTGATATAATAATTGATTTTATTTTTGATGATTTCTAGTCTAAACAGGATTAAGTACCTTAACTGAAAAGGAAAGTGTCTAATGAAAACATACATTTTATAGTTAATTTATTACCATTTTTTCCCCTAGTATTGTCCACAGCAGTTGATGTGTTATGCTGTAACCAGTTAAACCTCTACTGGTCATTATTTCAGCACAATTCTCAGAAATAACACAGTCACTCTTCATTAGTTCAGTCATACATTTATCACTTAAATCTTCAGTGAGCTTAACTGTTAATAAAAGTAAATAATTAAATATTTTTAGATTAATATTCCATTTATCGTACTTGTACAATCAGATTAAATTTTTTAAAACAACACACACAAAAAATAAGAATAACATGCAAAAAAATTTAACATAGAAAATTACCATTTTTGTGTAACTAAAGTATAAATTGGTTGTTCAATGAGTATGTGAGTAAGTAATTAATACATGCATACATGGACTATTTTCTATTACATATCTATTTACTTGACAGATGAAAAGAGCCACATCAATTCTATTTTTTTAATATAATTATGCAAATAAAATCATAAACTATCAAAATATGTTTGCAAATTTTAATTTGTTTAACTTTATGAATATTAGGCCTAAATTGTCTCATACCTCAACTTAAACCCAAACTGCCTAATTTATAAAATAAAAATTTCATAATTTTTACCGTTAACTTTTAACTTGTATTGAGGAATCTCCCATCGTAAATTTGGCTTGAGTTTTTTGGGAGGATGTTGTGTCATCCATGGTGATGAAATAACAGAACTGAAGTCCTTATAATATTTAGCATCATCATTTTCCACATACTTTAAGGCAATGGCACTTATACCCTCAGCTGTTTGTCTTAACTTGATAATATGATTTAGCACATCACTAGACAAATTTTTGTAACGGCTTGTCTGATGTTCCAAAATAAGCACTTGTAACTGACCTGGATGGAGTATAAACAAAGTTATATTTTCTTTTGTGTTATTTTAGTTTGGTCAATGTAAGTATTAATAAAAATTTGTTTGACTATGAAACTGTAAAAAAAATACCAATTTTTAGGTCAATGTTTTCCTACTTTACAATTTACAGAGCTTATTTTACTGGTTGTTATTTTAAATTCAGCCTTAAACCTTTTAATAAATAGAGGTAAAAAAAAGATTTTTAAAAACCATGTTTTTATAAGTGTATTAAAAAGAAGAAAATAATTTAAAACTTATAAGTTCAAGTACTTTCATTTAATATGACTAAAAACGTGAGGTGTGTGTTTGGTATAAAAGTTAAAGAGAGATCTATAAGTGAGAGAATGAGTGAACTGCATATGTAAAACCTCATAAGCGCCCGCCCCACGATTTTAGTCATATTAAATCATAGTACTTGAACTTATAAGTTTTAAATTATTTTCTTCTTTTTAGTACACTTATAAAAATGTGGTTTTTAACCCTACCAGGTCGAGTTACCGGTTTTTAGGTAATAGATTTAATTACTATATAACGAGTTACCGAATTCTAGGTTTTTGGGACATCCCTTGAAAAAGTACTAAACATAACAGCCAATCATCGTTAAATCTCACATTTGCTGCAAGATTAGTGTTTACAAATGGTTTCTTCCTTGAATAAAGCAGTGAGTTAGTGATTACGTTGCCCTTGAAGAAGTTGGGCAAGCTTGCGAGAGGTGAAAGTAGCTATCGATGTCAAGGCAGCATAACCTGTATGGTATGGCAGGATCGGAGGCCAATTACATTCATCTCAAACTTTCATGACCCAAAACAAATATGAGTAGCAAACAGAAGAAACAAAGATGGAACACTTGATGAAGTTCCGATGCCACAGCTCGTCCAGGACTACAATCGCCACATGGGCGGTTGTGACAAAAATTATCAAATGACGCACCTCCATCGCTCACGCCGTCATTACCGGTGGCCCCGTCGCCTTTTCATCAAACTCTTCATGTGGGCCTGCTACAATTCATTTATTATCTGTGTCTAAACTAGAAGCAGCTGACAAAAAGCCCATGCATTACACAAGATATATCCAGAAACTCTGCATTGACCTGATTGATAATTACTGCTCAACAGCCATTCGCCGAGGACAAATGGTATCATGCCCCCAAGACCACACACCAGGTAACCACTGGCTTCAAATTCCAGAAGAGACTGCTTCCAATCATGTCTGCACTGTCTGCTTGGAAAAACACCTTCAATACAACAGAGCACACCCTGGTGTAGCATACAAGGACAACCCACATAAGAAGGTCTAGACCCGTGATTCCCAAAGTGGGTGCTAGCGCCCCCTTTTGTGGGCGCTGAAGCGTCCCAGGGGGGCGGTGAAGGCCACTTGTCAATTTGGGGGGGGGCGCTGACTAACTGTAAGGGGGCGGTGAAAGCTTAAAAAAAGGAAGAGAAGATTTAGAATACAATTATTTATGTATTCCGTTCATAAGGTTTAATCTTTCTTTAAAAAACGTTTTGAACGTTGGTTTGGTTACCACATACTTCCTCACTTGCATTTAGTGTGGGGTTTTTTGTGAGGATATGTGCAATAGCGCACTTCCAGACTGCAAGAACATTTGAAATAAAATTAACAGGGATAAAAAAGATAATGATTTAAGTAATTTTCAAACCCAAATTTATCAAACAACTGACTTTGACAAAACTCTTTTTAACAGCAACCACACAAGATGGCAATGGCTTGCTAGCTTATTTTAATATTTCGTTATTGATTGCCAAATCAGGTAAACCTCATACCATTGGTGAAAAACAAATTATATCGGCTATAAGTGAATTAATACGGACTGTGATACATAAGCAAGCATCTAAAATTATCAAGTAAATTTCGTTTTGCAACAATACTAATACAGTGCAAATAAGAATAGATAAAAAGGCTCAAGTTGTTTAAGATTAATTGTGTGGCTATTATTTAAAACATCTATGTTTTCTATTCAATTTGAGGAGTCAACTTTGCCAAGAAATGAAGCTTTACTTTTGTCATACGTGCGGTTCACAAAGGAAGAACAAATTTGCCAAGAATTATTATTTGATAAATATTTGCAAGCTGATTCCAAAAAGTAATTACAAATAATGGATTTAAATTCAAAAGCGGCTACCAACAATTCTGGATGGAAAAGGAGATCCTGAAGTATGGGTTGTAATTTAAAATTTCTTCATTACATTTTCTCCATCAAATTTAGTGGAAAGTAGTTTCAGTGCGGTAACTAATTAACAAAAAAATAAAATTAAAATAAACAACAAAAATATAATAATAAATAAAAAACAGAAAAAAATGCAAATTGTCAATCGCGGATACTTATGATTACTGCTGACGAAAATAGAGGCGAGGATTACTAAATTGGTAGCAGCATACTAAGTTCATCTTCTCATTTATATGATTTTGATTTTAATTTTTTTTAAAACCACCTGTTCTTTAATTGTGGAACCAGGTTACTGGTTATGATTCCCATGAATGATTTCAAATTGCAGTCAGTCAACATCGATCTGTTCTTAGACATTTATTTTCATACAAGAAAAAGCTTGCTTAAAGATGTATGTGGACCCAAATAGTGGCAAAAGTGTACCATTAAAGTTTTTTTAAAGTGTGGAAACGTCGCACTTGGCAAAAACCCAAAAATCTCTAGCAGAAAAACTAACTTGAACTTCTCCTTCGGGTCATAATCTGCTTTTAGGTTAAGCAGCTCTAACAGGGGCTTAATCAGCTTCTGCAGTAAATTGCGAACTGAGGATATTGAAGAGTTGTTCAAGGTTCTTGACGTCTTGGAACCTGCTTTCAAATTCCATAGCAAAGGCATCCAATTGAGCCTTGTTCTTGTCAGCCATTTTACCAGAAACGGTTTTCTGTTTCGGCAAAGGGAAATGGCAAAACCTGTTTACACCTGCTTGCCTGGAGAACAGGGAGAGTTTTGCCTGAAATGATTTAACATACACATACATTTCATGTGCAAACAAATTATTGGCCTGAAGTTTGACATTCAGTTAATTCAACTTTTCCCCAATGTTAATGGCAAACATGAAGTCTGACTTTAACTATTCATTAACTTTGGTAGTAACAAAATCACAAACAAAACCCTTCATCTCCAGCAATGTAAATATTGCTTCCTTGAGATCTCATACTGGCCTCAATAACTTGCCCAGGCTCAGCCAGCGGACAATGCCGTGGTAGGTAATATAATATTCAAATCTTCAAACAGTGCTTTTAACGCCTGTGGTTAAATGCCCTGGCTGGTACAAAGTTTATCTTACTAACAACTGCTTGAAATTCAACACAACCTTACACAGACTTTTCTGATGGTTGCCACAGTGGAGAGAAAAGCATGTGTGGTCAGGCTGATATTCTGTGATTTTATTGTTCAAAGTACTTTTTCCAGTTAAAGCACACGCTCCATCAGTTGTTACACTTGCCATTTTGTTCCACACTAACCCTATTATTTCAACACAGTTCTCAACAGCATTGAATAAATCTTGGCTGTAGTTGTTTCTTTTAGTGGTTCAACACTAATTCATTCTGCGTTAACGAAACAAGGATTTATTCCCCGTATACATACCAACAATTGTGCTCTTTCTATACATTGATAAGTTAATCCTGTGAGACAGTACCACAAAAAGTCTTTGCTTGCATCTTGAAGTTGGTGCATCAAATTGTCACTTAATTTTTCAAAACGCCTGACTTTATTTAAGTTTTCTTGATAAAGAAATGGTGTCAAATTTTCTTCTGTTCTGGACATATAATGCTCGCTGCATCTGTCAAACATTTCTTGATGAACTCACTGATCGAAAAAGACTTTTTACGTTTTACGATCATATGGGACATCTCCAAACTGGCTTCGGTTGCATCACCTTATATTTAAGACTGTTTGGTGAAAACATTTTGCTGCTTCTTTAAATTATTAACAACATTTCCCTTTTCTCTCTTGGTTCGTTTAATTGTACCCGAAATACAAATATTTTGATTGGTGGTATCCTTTTATGTCGTACTCCTTAAAGACACTCACACACTCATGGCACAGCAAGCAGGCTGCTTTTCTCCCAACGCTCGTGAAGCAATATTTAACAGTTAATTCGTCATTTAATAAAATAAATTCATCCACAATCTTACTTTCTTTGGTAGCACTCATTATTAATTCAACGTCTATTAGCTTTTAAATTACAAATTTTCATAACTGTTCGAAATGTAAATCGTAAACAAAAGCTAATTCCGGATGAACTGAAATGTAGTTTCGAATGGGTATGTTATCAATAATGACTGATGGTTCTGGAGCCATTTGACCGTTTATATATCTCTAGATTAGAATCAAGTGCTGAGAATAAAATTTGAAAACTATATAAAAAATTCTACGCAAAGAAAATTAACATGACATAAGAATGCCACTTGTATATGCCTACGGCCGCATAATATATTCTGACTGGCCGCATTTAACCCGCGGACCGTAGTGTGCCCATCCCTGTGTTGAATAATTTTTTTTAAATTCGGGGGGCGCTGAGGCATATTTTTTCTGGAAAGTGGGCGGCAGGCCAAAAAAGTTTGGGAACCACTGGTCTAGACCAACGTCAGGTGCTCTATGTGCAAAAAGTACCTCTGTGTAAAGCATGGCACAACCTGCTGGGAAGACTACCACTCCAAGGCGCAATACTGGCGTTAGATGAAAGCAATGTTCAACTAATTAAACAATTTTTATCTTCTAAAATTTTTTTTACTTTTTACTCTTCAAGTTTAAGTGTCAAAAGTTTTGTTTTGCTCATTCTTTGCTCCAAAAACTAAAATATGCAGTATAGGCAAGGCTGATGATCTTTTTATAATATGTGATAAGTTTCATGGAAAATTGAGCCTGCTTATAAATTATTATAAATTGTATTTATTTTATAATTTGTAATTATAATATAGTATATTTATAAATACTGACACATATAAATAAAATATTTTAACTAAATTCTTATAAATTTTGGATATTTTATGTAGAAAAAAAACATGGTAAAATATTAAGAAAGCAGATTATCAGAACAGTTATATTTATATATTAAGACTTAAAAGACAGCATTTCATAAATAGTGCAAGCAAAAATATAGAAATAACAACACAAGTAACTTGACCCAAAGTCTAAGAAACAAACCATTAGCCATAACTCTAATTGTGGTTTGAAAAGATAAAAGGTAAAAAAAAATAAACTGAGATTTGAACCCTAAAGCTCCAGTGCTAAAATCCTATGCCCTACCATGAGACAGAAATGCTGATGATAATTCTCACTTTTTGGCTCTAAGTGGGGCAATATTGAATAATCTCCCGTCAGCTCTGGTGTGTATGCATATCCCCTCGCTGTTGATCTTGAAGGCATATTGGAGTAAGATGGAGAAGAATATTGAAAATAGAATAGGTGCCAGCATGCAGCCTTGCTTTACTCCACAACTTAATGGGTAAGCCTCTGAGGTGGCACCTTTATAGCACACTGTGCCCTGCATGTTATCGTGGAATTGCTTGATGATGTTAAGCAGACGTGTAGGGCAGCCTATTTTTACTAAGATCTGAAAAGGCCGCTTCTGCTGACAAGATCAAAAGCTTTAGTGAGCCAAGACAAAAATAAGGAAGATTTTGCTGCGTGAGCCCTTATTTGCAGATGATGTTGCATTAATATCTCACACAGCAGACAGCCTACAGAACCTTGTATCCAGCTTCTTGGCTGCCTGCAAAGAGTTTGGCCTGACCATTAGCATAAAGAAAACCAACATTATGGCACAGGATGCTGCCTCCCTCCCCACTATCACCATGGACGACTGCAACCTGGATGTTGTGGACAGTTTTACATATCTGGGATCGAACATCTCGAGCACCCTGGAATGGAAGATGAGATAAGTGGTAGGATATGGAAGGCCGCAACTGTTATGGCTACACTGAACAAAAGAGTCTGGTCCAATGCCAAACTCACAGCAAAATCTAAGCTGCAGGTATACCAGGCCTGCGTACTGAGCACACTCCTCTATGGATGCGAGTCTTGGACCGCCTATACTAGGCATGAAAGGAGGCTCAATAGCTTCCGCCTCAGATCCCTGCGTCGCATGAAAAACATCAAACGGCAAGAGAAAGTCCCCAACACGGAGGTCCTGGCTCAAGCAAGCATGAACAGCATTCCAGCCATATTAAGTCAAAGACGCCTCCGATGGCTTGGACACGTCAAGAGAATGCAAACTGGTCGCATACCCATACAGCAAGCTGGCGACAGGGAAAAGGTCGGTTGGTCGGCCAAATCTCAGATACACGGACATATGCAGAAGAGACATGAAAGCAGCCAACATTGACATACACAACTGGGAAAACCTGGCAGAGGATAGGTCCACATGGCGGGCTATAGTGAAAGAAGGATCACTAAGAGTCGAGGAACAAACCAGGGCGGAAACAGTTGAAAAAAGAGGGAGGAGGAAGGCCAGGCAACACTGACCCACCGCATTCATTTGTGTGACATGCAGAAGAGACTGACACTCAAGGATTTGTCTCATCAGCCACACCAAGAGCTGCAAACAATAAAGATAAATCTATCGTCTTTTGTAGATGGACAGATGCCATACATACATACGTACATACATTCTCACTTTTTAACCCTCCAACTGTGGTTGGTTGAAAAAATTGGCAGATATATCAGTTCTATACTGTTATTGTCGAAAAAATCGGCCGGTAAAAAACACAGTCAGATAGCCATTTCCAATACAATATTTAAAATAAGGTTGTTAAGACTTCTCATTTTTGTGGATTGGTCACAAAAGCTACAGTTTATAGGTTAGAACATAGGTTCCCAAACTATGGGTTGCCAAGGATGTCGTGTCATGTTTTCTAAGGGGTCGCCAACTTTACAGTAAACTTTTAAAAAATGTCACCATAATATAATTTTTTATTTTAAAAGTTTTTTTGAATTTAAAATGTTTTGAATCCCGTATTTTAATTGAAAGATGAAATCAAGTTTTCCTGGAAATAAAATGGAAACATGACCTTTTTAGAAGATAAAGCTTTGACTTTGTTCAAAAGAGTAACATATTTAGCAGATATATTAGAACAGCAGAATAGGTCTAACATTAAAATTCAGGGAAAAGAAACGCATATTATCACATTTTACATTAATCTCGAGGCATTTTTATCCAAGCTGCAAAAGTAATGAAGAAATATAAATCTAGGAAACATTGCCATGTTTTAAAAAAACTTTGCACCGTGGGGCCGTCCATAAATGATGTAATGCAATTTTGGCGGATTTTTAACACCCTCTCGTCACACTTCATTCATCACAAAAACTTAGACCCCCTCTCCCATATGATGTCACAAAGCTTTGACCCCTCCTCCCCCTAAAAGAAATATTTTCTAATTGAAATTAGAGCATGTTGCAAATTACTTTTTTGTCATTTAAATATGTATTTAAATTTAGTATTTAGTGTACGTCTGCACTCCAGACTCTAGTATCGTAACATGTGTGAAGAAATTGAAAACTCCATTAAATAAATTGAAAGCAATGAAATATTTATTTTAAGTGGAACTTTTATTTAAAGGAGCTTTTTTTTAAAAATGTGTTGTCATATTTCTTAACCCCCCCTCCCCCTAGGCGCTTGACGTCATTTATGGACAGCCCCTGTGGACGTGGTAGATGAATCTGAAGTACATGAAAATTTGAAAGAGGAGATTGCTGGCATCTCAAAGCCCTTGAAAACTAACTCCAGACTCCAGCATAACTCCTCTGAGCTGAAAGAAGAATACTTCAGACTTCAACTTCAGTTCAGTTACTTACTTTACTTTACTGATTAATTAATGGTTACTGTCTTATTAGTATTAATTAAGTAACTTAGTCTAATTTATTGTCTTACTCTGCCTCTAAAGACTCTACTCTTTATCTATCACTTTATATTTATTATTATACACTTGAAATTATAGACTCCTAACTTTACTTAAATAACTTCACTTACTTAAATTTAATATTAATATTATCGAAGTGGGTAGACACCGCGCAATGCGCGGCATCCACTGTAAAGCTTGGGTGTCGCGTAAACGTGACGTCACATTTTGCTCTTACTACTTTATAAGATTTTTAAAAATTCAAACGGTACATGAGCTTCTGTGGTCTCACGGTTAGGACATTAGATTCTTGAACTCTAGGTGTCAGTCAGGTGGAGGTTCGAGTTTCGTTTGAGCCTTTTTTTTAAAAAGTTTGTAGTTTTAGGGTCTGGGTTAGGTTTACTTGTCTACTTTTTAAATTAAAATAGAAAAAGAGTTTCGTTTGAGTCTTTTTTTTTAAGGTTGTAGTTTCAGTTTTAGGGTCTAGGTTAGGTTTAGTTGTCTATTTTTAAAATTAAATTAAATAGAAAAAACAACAAATATAATATAGCAACCAAAAATATGATTTATCGAGTGCACCGTTCTCTTTGCTTTTACCAAATTAATTTTAAAATCATAAATCTTTAAGCTATTAAGGTGGACTGGGTATACCAAAATAAACAGACTGTGTATTGCGTGTCATCCACCCAACTGAGTGGACGTCGCGCGTTACGCGGTGTCTACCATCGGCCTAATATTATATTTCGGTAATCCTGCAGATTTTACACGTATATTATAATTTATTATTTCACAGCGAAATTTAATTTTCTCATGAGAACTTACATTTTTAATTTATTAAATGCATTATTATATGTCGTATTTCAGCTATTACAGCGCTAATTTGTGAGTCTTTTTAATTTCAAATGCATTTTTTCGGCTCTATATAATACATAATGTGGTCACGATACGTCCATTTTGTTTACCTAGCGAACTGCTGCCAGATGTTTTTTACCTGGCTCGACCCATGCTAAAATAAATTTACTGACTGAAGATATTTTTTATAAAGTATTATTCATCTATTTTAGCGTTCTTAGAAGATAAATAAATATTTTAAAGACAAGTTCTTTTTTTTATTTCGTTACTAGATGTTTGATTCTTATTTTCTTTGTTTGTAAGTGAGAAATTTCCATTTGGCATCTTATCGGACAATCCGGCATGTAGTTTGATAATTTAAAAAATGGTTGCATCATCATCAGACTATTTACTGAATTTTCAAAATGAATGAATTAATAAATGAACACATCTGTAAGATAGCCGTTGTTTCAAGGAGTAATAATATGTATTTATTTTTCCTGTAGCTCATTTTATTACAAAGTTATGATTTTTTCCGTGAATAAAATTTGACAATTTTTACTATAGAAAAAGGTCCAATTTTTGTGACCGCTTTTCATAAATTTCGTACAAAAAAGTGAATAACTTTTCAACCGAGTGTGCAAATTATTTGAAATTTTTTATATGTATTAAACATTGTATTATGAATATTGTTATAGCTTTTTAAAAAATGTATAAGCCCCATTTTATTTTTAAAAAAATTAAAATGCACTTAAAACATGTCAAATTTTTTTTTAAAATCAACCATGATTTGTTTGAATTTTTTTAATTAACGATGGTTTTAAAGGTTTAACAGTTGCAGTGTTAAATAATGTTGTAAATAAGCTTAGTTAACAAACAAAAATAAAGGATTTGACTTTAGACATAGTTTTACAAGTACAATTGTATTCAGAAAAGGCCTACAATGTCTACTTAATGACAAAAATTTACAAAAAAACTAAATCGCCTAGTATAAGATCTGTTAAAATTTTCTCTACAGCAATGTCATAATCTTCCCCAGCAGCTTCCGTCTCACTTTCTGAATCCCAGTACCCTATGGTGAAAAACAAATTGCCACCCTTCTCTTTAATTTTAATTATGCGCCCAAAATAAGCTTTGTCCTTTTCCTCATTTTCCCAGATATGTTTAATATAAGCACCCACAACAGATGTCCTGTCTTCAATGATAGAGGCTACTTTCATTTTAATGTGTGTGGGAGTATCTATCAAAATTTCTTCACCAATATTTCCCTTAGAATATAGTGCACCTTTAACGTCTTTATCTATTAGTTTCCTATGTGCTTCATCTCTTTTTTTTATATTTATCTGTTGTCGAAAAATAATCTCTTCCTCAACCCTTTTAGTCCTAAGTAATTTTTCTTTTTTTTATCTGACCAGCTCTCCTGATAGCAAATAACACCAAATCCTTATTGTTCACCTGCTGCTCTAACCACTCTATAGTTTTATTTGTTTTGGCCCTGATTTTTCCATCTAAAAACCCAAAAGTTGCATTAGGCAAGCGCAGAACAAGATGGTCTATCATTCCCAGGGATCGTTCAGCCCAAATATTATGAGCAGGAGCTGAAGCTGCCTGAAGCAAGAGCTGTTGACTAGGGCTATGAAATTTCCCACCTTCCAAAAAATCCTTTAGCTGCTGGGTAAGCTTTTTATGAAAAGCTTGCGCTAGCCCCACCCTTATTTTTAATTGTTCATCATCACAATCAAAACTGAGAAAAGTTGTGGCATCAATTTGCTCCCCAAAGATATTTTTATCTGTATTTCTAAGATTTTGTGGGTTTTTAATTAAATAATCTAAATTCCTGATTGATTTCTGTATATAAGGTGCCTGAAAAAAGAAAAATATTATAAGTTATGGTTATGAAATTTTTAAAATAATATTTTATAATTGAAATACCAAGTCAATTAACCATTATTTGTCCACAGTTATAAAGTATAACTTAATTTAATAAATTTAAGCCTAAGCATACAGGTAATATTAAGAATAATTGTGTCTTTTTAACAAGAGAACAAACGATGAACGTGAAATTTTAAACCTAAATATTTTAATTCAATTTTCAAGTCAACTGACAAAAAAGTAAATGAAATATAAAGTTTATAAACAAAACTTAAAAGAAATAATTTTATTTTTTTAAAAGCAAATACAAAAACAGTAAATTATAACTTTCAATTCAAATACAATCAAGCAAACGAAAAAAATGCAATTGAATATAATAATAAAATTCTAGTATGTAATGCTAATACTAATAATACTGTTTTTTCCTTAGTTACTGAGATTGATAGATAGACCAAACGTAATTTTGGAGAAAAAAAAACATAACATGGGAAATTTCACAAGAAAGGGTGATGATTTAATTTGAAAGTGGGATATAACTTATATAATAGCAGTTAATATATGTTTTAGTGTCAATTAAATAAAAAAGACAAATTATTAATTAAGATGGAACTGGATTGAAATAAAGCAATAAAAAAATTCTTGGCTTTGCTATCTGTCAACACGTCATAAATAATACTGTTTCCGGTTTTTTTATTACTTTCGTTTTCGGCCATTTTTTTCCCCCCGATGACAAAGAAAAAAAGGCTCCACATTGAAAACGAAAAGACATAGAGGGGTGTCAGTCAGCGACTTGAAATTTTACATGGACTTATGATATCCATTTTCGCTACTACACCCGTTCGATTTAAAATGGCATTACGAATAGTTTTTAAGAAAAAAATTATTTAGACTCACCTGGTGTATTTTGATGTTTTTCTTTACGACATACGAAAATTACCAAAAACAAAATGGATGTCGCTAAAGCCTGTTCTTAAACGAAGCTAGAACAGCAATTCGTTTGTTGATACGACGTTTCTAGCGCGAAAAATTAATTTTTTAGCGAACCCTATCATTTTATACTCGAAAAAAGCGTCTCAAAAACCCTATGGAGCGCGATTGCGTCAAAAAAAGCCTCAAATCCAAGTATAATTTACTGTTGAGAGCCGAAAAAATGGCTTAGAAATTAGAAAGACTTACAAATTAGCGCTGTAATAGCTGAAATACAACATATAATTATGCATTTAATAAATTAAAAATGAAAGTTCTCAAGAGAAAATTAAATTTCGCTGTGAAATAATAAATTATAATATACGTGTAAAATCTGCAGGATTACCTATATTTCAATTATACAAGTTTACCTTCTAAAACTCGAAGCCCAAAAAATCCATCTAAATTAAGACTTTTATAATTTTCCTTATAATATAAAACAAGTTTATCTATAGCTGATAATACCGCAAATAAATCAGTTTTATCTGACGAGCATATTAGTGGAATTTGATAAAAGACTAATGCCGAAAAAATCATAACATAGGCCGCCATTGCACTGGCCTTCAACTTTAACCTCCGACCAATACAAAAGTTATATTGAAATATTCCCGGAAAAGACTGACGGACAATTATTCATTTCATAATATTATTAATAATAATAAGTATTAGAATCATTTCGTAGTTTTTAGGGTCGGGGGGTGTCACTAGTAAAAAGTATTACGAATTTCAAATCTTTTTACCTCCAAAATAATTCAATCAAAATTTTATGAGTTTCACAGCAAACGAAATATAAATATATAATTATCTATCTATATATATAAAAATCAAAGTATGTATGTATGCATGTCTGTTATAGCTGACTAAACCATTCATCCGATCGCCATGAAACTTTTGGAGACTTTTGAGTACGCTCCAGGGATGGAAATAGGCTATTTTTTTTCAAAATGTAACACTCATGGGGCGCCGGGGGCCCATAATGAGAATTTTTTCTTATATGAGCTATATAAAAATTAGTTTAGGGCTTAGCTGCTTGGAAAATGAATGGATCTTGACCAAACTTGGTACATAACAACTTGATAACCTATATTAAAGTACCATATGGCATTGAACTCCTAATGTCCGTTCCTTCGGGGCCGGGGGCCCAAAATCTTTTTTTTGGTAAGCGTTAAATACTTTATTCCCGTTAGCTGACTAAACCATTCATCCGATCGCCATGAAACTTTTGGAGACTTTTGAGTACGCTCCCGGGATGGAAATAGGCTACTTTTTTCAAAATTTAACACTCATGGGGCGCCGGGGGCCCATAATGAGAATTTTTTCTTATATGAGCTATATAAAAATTAGTTTAGGGCTTAGCTGCTTGGAAAATGAATGAATTTTGACCAAACTTGGTACATAACAACTTGATAGCCTATATTAAAGTACCATATGGCATTGAACTCCTAATGTCCGTTCCTTCGGGGCCGGGGGCCCAAAATCTTTTTTTTTGGTAAGCGTTAAATACTTTATTCCCGTTAGCTGACTAAACCATTCATCCGATCGCCATGAAACTTTTGGAGACTTTTGAGTACGCTCCAGGGATGGAAATAGGCTACTTTTTTTCAAAATGTAACACTCATGGGGCGCCGGGGGCCCATAATGAGAATTTTTTCTTATATGAGCTATATAAAAATTAGTTTAGGGCTTAGCTGCTTGGAAAATGAATGGATCTTGACCAAACTTGGTACATAACAACTTGATAGCCTATATTAAAGTATCATATGGCATTGAACTCCTAATGTCCGTTCCTTCGGGGCCGGGGGCCCAAAATCTTTATTTTTGTAAGCGTTAAATACTTTATTCCCGTTAGCTGACTAAACCATTCATCCGATCGCCATGAAACTTTTGGAGACTTTTGAGTACGCTCACGTGATGGAAATAGGCTACTTTTTTTCAAAATGTAACACTCATGGGGCGCCGGGGGCTAAATAATGAGAATTTTTTCTTATATGAGCTATATAAAAATTAGTTTAAGGGCTTAGCTGCTTGGAAAATTAATGGATCTTGACCAAACTTGGTACATAACAACTTGATAGCCTATATTAAAGTACCATATGGCATTGAACTCCTAATGTCCGTTCCTTCGGGGCCGGGGGCCCAAAATCCTTTTTTTTTGTAAGCGTTAAATACTTTATTCCCGTTATGATTTACACGATCTTGAAAAGCATGGACTAATATATCTATCATGATCCAGATTGAAATGAACAGGTATTTTAAAGTTATTCTTTTGCACCGATTGGGCCCGGGGGCCCTTAATGTCGTTTTTGTTAATCTATATATATAAAAATCAATGTATGTCTGTGTGCATGTCCTTTATAGCTGACTAAACCATTCATCCGATCATCATGAAACTTTTGGAGACTGGCAACTTTTTTTCTAAATTTATCACTCATGGGGCGCCGGGGACCCATAATGTCATTTTTTGCTTATATGAGCTATATAAAATATAGTTTCAGCGCTAGCTACTGTGTAAATTGATGGATCTTAACCAAACTTTGTATTTAAAAATTTGATAGCCAATATTAAAACACTAAAGGGAACTGAACTCCTAATAGTCATTCCTTCGGGGCTGGGGGCCCAAAAAATTCTTTTTCTTAAACGTTTAAGATTTTATTCACCATTCAATTATTAACAATATTGACAACTAATGACACATGTATCCATTATTATACAGATTGAAATGAACAGGTATTTTGAACTTTATATCTTGCACTGGGGCCCTTAATGTCGTTTTTTGCTTATGTGAGCTTTATAAAAATTAGTTTTTGCGTTAGCTACTGAGTAAATGAATGCATCTTAACCAAAATTTGCATACAAAAATTTAGTAGCCCATATTGACATAATTAAGGTTTATAAACTTCTAATGTCAATATATTCGGTGCCGGGGGCCCCAAATGTCTTTTCTTCGTATATGTTTAAGATATTTTTCCCCATTCAATTTTTCACGATCTTGAGGAATATATCTATGAGGAAACTGAATTAAATGAACAGGTTTTTGAAATTGACACCTTTCACTAAAGGGGCCCCTAAATGTCGTTTTTTCCCTTATATTAGCTGTATAAAAATTAGTATTCGCGTTAAATACTGAGAAAATTAATGGATCTTGACCCATCTTAATATATAAAAACTTAAGGGTTTATATTTTATTACTATAGGGCACTGAACTCCTAATTTTCATTCCCTTGGGGCAGGGGGCCCAAAATTTCATTTTTAGTAAATGTTCAATATTTTATCGTTCATTCAATATTGAGACATATAAATAAATGTATGTATTTTGAAATTTATTCAAATTAAAAAGTCTTTCGCACTTTATTTCTTGCGATAATTATGGCCCTGGGGCCCATAATGTAGTTTTTTGCTTATATGAGGTATATAAAAATAAGTTTATGCGTTAGCTACCGAGTAAATGAATGGACCTTAACCAAAATTTGTATACAAAAACTTGGCAGCCGATATTAAAATACTATAAAGCACAGAAATTCAAATTTCCATTCCTTCGGGGCCTGGGGCCCCAAATGTCTTTTCTTCGTATATGTTTGAGATAGTTTTCCCCATTTAATTTTTCACGATCTTAAGGAATATATCTATGAGGAAACTGAATTAAAATGAACAGCATTTTTTTAAATTGAAATCTTTCACCGAATGGGCCCAGGGGCCCCTAAATTTCGTTTTTTATATCAGTATATAGCTATAATATATTACTATAGGGCACTGAACTCCTAATCTCCATTCCCTCGGAGCTGGGGGCCCCAAATGTGATTTTTACTGCACGGTAACAATTTAATTCCCCATTCAATTTTACACGATATTGAGAAATTTAGCTTGAGTACAATGGCAATAAAAAAATTAAATTATCACTCATTTTTTGGCTGGGCCTCTTAATATCGTTTTTCCTTTTGTAAGTTTTTAATTATTAATTTATGTAACAGTTTGCTATTAAACTTGGACTTTTTTTTATCACTTCCCCGAAGGTTTATGGCATAATTCTTTTAAAACATACCAATCTTTGGTTTCTTTCAATTTATTCATTTTTAAAGAGATCGTTGCAACGCACGACGGGTCTGCTAGTAATATATAACATTAACGCATTTTTAATTTAATTACGGTACGTTCGATCGATCTGAAATTTTGATAAGATGCATTGTTAGGTGAGACGGATCCGTGTGCCAAAATTTAAGCTCGATAGGATCACGGGAACTGGGTCATTTTTGACTATTTTGTCCGCCCGCCCATGAGATGACGACAGACAGAGAGAGAGAGACGGCGGTGAAGTTAATGTAAGGGATTTAATAAAACAAACCCGTAAAAACAAAGTTTTTGACTATAAATCTCTGATATGAGTCATAACTAACAGTATTAATTATTTTCAAACGCGACAAGCATTTACAGACTGAATCTGTCTTAACTGAACTTTGCTTCATAACCCTAGGGAGGTTGGGGGGGGGGACCGAGTTCAGCATGACACGTAAAATGTAAACAAAAGTGCCCCGGTGCTTCGATGGGTCGCCTCAACGCGTCAACTCAAACTTTCACGTGGGAAAAAAACAATAACAAAACGTGAATTTGAATTACATACGTCATATAAGGATAAACTAAAAATGCATTAATTTAATTACGGTACGTTCGATCGATCTGAAATTTTGATACGATGCATTGTTAGGTGAGACGGGTCCGTGTGCCGAATTTCAGCTCGATCGGATCACGGAAAGTGGGTCATTTTCGACTTCTGTTTTTCCGCCCGCCCGCCCATGAGATGACGACAGACAGAGAGACAGAGAGACAGAGACGGCGGTGAAGTTAATATAAGGGATTTAAAAAAACAAACCCGTAAAAACAAAGTTTTTGACTATAAATCCCTTATATATGAGACATAACTAACAGTATTGATTATTTTCAAACATTTACAGACTGAATATGTCTTAACTCAAGTTTGCTTCATAACCCTGGAGGGTGAGAGGGGAAAAGTCTGGTCACCGATTCGCTTGACCGAGCTCAGCGTGACACGTAAAATGTAAACAAAAGTGCCCCGGTGCTTCGATGGGTCGCCTCAACGCGTCAACTCAAACTTTCACGTGGGAAAAAAACAATAACAAAACGTGAATTTGAATTACATACGTCATATAAGGATAAACTAAAAATGCATTAATTTAATTACGGTACGTTCGATCGATCTGAAATTTTGATACGATGCATTGTTAGGTTTGACGGGTCCGTGTGCCAAATTTCAGCTCGATCGGATCACGGGAAGTGGGTCATTTTCGACTTTTGTTTTTCCGCCCGCCCGCCCATGAGATGATGAGATGACGACAGAGAGACAGACAGAGACGGCCGCGAAGTTAATATAAGGGATTTAAAAAACAAACCCGTAAAATCAAAGTTTTCTACTATAAATCCCTTATATTTGAGTCATAATTATAAGTATTGATTATTTTCCAACGCCACAAATATTTACACACTGACACCGAGTGATGTCCCCTGTCTTTTAATGGGGGATGGGACGTGAGGGGGTGTCGGCACGACGGTCGACGTCTAAGCGTCAACTCAAACTCACGTGGGAAAAAAAACAATAACAAAAAACCGTGAATTTGAATTACATACGTTATATAAGGAAAAACTAAAAATGCATTAATTTAATTACGGTACAATCGATCGATCTGAAATTTTAATACGATGCATTGTTAGGTGAGATGGGTCAGTGTGCCAAATTTCAGCTCGATCGGATCACTGAAAAAGGGTCATTTTAGACTTTTGTTTTTCCGCCCGCCCAGCCCATGAGATGATGAGATGATGAGACGGCCGCGAAGTTAATATAAGGGATTTAATAAAACAAACCCGTAAAAACAAAGTTTTTGACTATAAATCCCTTATATATGAGACATAACTAACAGTATTGATTATTTTCAAACATTTACAGACTGAATCTGTCTTAACTCAAGTTTGCTTCATAACCCTAGGGGGGAGGGTGGGTGGGAGGGGGATAGGGGAAAAGTCTGGTCACCGATTCGCTTGACCGAGCTCAGAGTGACACGTAAAATGTAAACAAAAGTGCCCCGTCGCTTCGTTGGGTCGCCTCAATGCGTCAGCTCAAACTTTCACGTGGCAAAAAAACAATAACAAACCGTGAATTTAAATTACATACCTCATATAAGGATAAACTAAAAATGCATTAATTTAATTACGGTACGTTCGATCGATCTGAAATTTTGATACGATGCATTGTTAGGTCAGACGGGTCCGTGTGCCAAATTTCAGTTCGATCGGATCATGGGAAGTGGGTCATTTTTTACTTCTGTTTTTCCGCCCGCCCAAGACAGACAGAGAGAGAGAGAGAGAGAGAGAGAGAGAGAGAGAGAGAGAGAGAGAGAGAGAGAGAGAGAGAGACAGAGACGCCGGTGAAGTTAATATAAGGGATTTAAAAAGAGTAAAATAGCTTCAAGTTGCGATGATATGTCAATGTATAATCACATATGCAGCATTAACCATCTTTCCTCGACCTCTCTCCGTTCCAGACCTTTGAACGTATACCAAAAAGGACGTATACCAAACGTATTTTTTACCATAAGATATAGAGTGAAAATGATTAATCACCAATCCGTTCCCATGGGGAAAAATCATATTGTTATTTACATATTTATAAATTAAATTTATTGACGTGGTTGGATAAATTAATTTAAACACTGCTTAATACTAAAATACATTTTGAAAAATAAAAAAAACAGTTTAGCTATTATCCATATCAAAAGCAATATTTCATCATAGTCTAATGTCCCTGATCTTTATTTTCTAATCGATTTCACCCCATTTGGTCATTTAATAGAGTCTTTGATTTTGAAAATCATAGCAATCGTCATTCTTGGCATGCTTCAATTAAGTCCCGGGCACGCACGCCAATTTCATCTTAACTAACAATCCCTTTTTTTCAACTCAATAGTGATCCTAACCATTTTATATTAACTTCACCGTCTTGTCTCTCTGTCTGTCGTGGTCCCGCCCGCGTAAAAAAAAAGGTAAATAAAACAACCCCGTAAAAACAAAGTTTTTTTTTAACTATAAATCCCTTATATATGAGACATAACTAAAAGTATTGATTATGTTCAAACGTGACAAACATTTACAGACTGAAACCGAAATTATCTCCCCTGGCTTTAAAACTGGGGGAAGGGGAGGGGTGTGGACATGGACGGGTGGCGTCAACGCATTAACTCAAATCAAGGTGGTTTACCTGGTTAAAACACGAGATGTGTTCACCGAAGGCTGGGTGAAGTCAAGTGACCCGTAAAATGTAAACAATAGCGACCGCTACATATAGTTTATATAGATAAACTAAAAATGCATTCATTTAATAAACTGTACGTTCGATCGATCTGAATTTTTGATAACGATGCATTGTTAGGTGACACGGGTCCGTGTGCCAAATTTCAGCTCGATGGCATGACGGGAAGTGGGTCATTTTTTGCTTCTGTTTTTCCGCGGTGCCCGCCCAAGACAGAGAGACAGAGACGGCGGTGAAGTTATATTAAGGGATTTAATGAAACAAACCCGTTAAAAACAAAGTTTTTTGCTATAAATCCCTTATATATGAGACATAACTAAAAGTATTGATTATATTCAAACGCGACAAATATTTACAGACTGAATTCGTCTTAACTCCCCTTTGCTTTTAACCCGGGTGGGGGGGTGGGAGAGGGGAAAGGTCTTGTCACCGATCGCTGGACCGAGCTCAGCGTGACACGCAAAATGTAAACAAAAGCACGCCGGTACACCTGGTTAAAACACGAGATGTGTTCACCTGTGGCTGGGGTGAAGTCAAGTGACCCGTAAAATGTAAACGATAGCGACCGCTACATATAGTTTATATAGATAAACTAAAAATGCATTAATTTAATAACTGTACGTTCGATCGATCTGAATTTTTGATACGATGCATTGTTAGGTGACACGGGTCCGTGTGCCAAATTTCAGCTCGATGGCATGACGGGAAGTGGTTCATTTTTTACTTCTGTTTTTCCGCGGTGCCCGCCCAAGACAGAGAGAGACGAGAGACGGCGGTGAAGTTAATATAAGGGATTTAATAAAACAAACCCGTAAAAACAAAGTTTTTGACTATAAAATCCCTTATATATGAGACATAAACTAAAAGTATTTACAAATATTTACAGACTGAATCTGTCTTTACTCCCCTTTGCTTTTAACCCGGGAGGGGTGGGAGAGTGGAAAGGTCTTGTCACCGATCGTTGGATCGAGCTCAGCGTGACACGCAAAATGTAAACAAAAGCACGCCGTACACCTGTTTAAAACACGAGATGTGTTCACCTGTGGCTGGGGTGAAGTCAAGCGACCCGTAAAATGTAAACGATTGCGACCGCTACATATAGTTTATATAGATAAACTAAAAATGCATTAATATAATAACTGTACGTTCGATCGATCTGAAATTTTGATACGATGCATTGTTAGGTGACACGGGTCGTGTGCCAAATTTCAGCTCGATGGCTTTACGGGAAGTGGGTCATTTTTTACTTCTGTTTTTTCCGCGGTGCCCGCCCAAGACAGAGAGAGAGAGAGAGAGAGAGAGAGAGAGAGAGAGAGAGAGAGAGAGAGAGAGAGAGAGAAGAGAGAGAGAGAGAGAAGAGAGAAAGACAGAGAACGCCGGTGAAGTTAATAAATAAAAGGGATTTAAAAAAAAAAAAATTAAAAAAAACAAAATTGGACCCACTTCATTCCCCGATGGGAAAAAAAAAATGCTTCCTAATCTCTAGGTACCCTATCATAATCTTAGCCTGAAATTTTTCCCCTCCACATGAGGACTTTTGTTGTGTCAACAAAAACCTAAACAATACATTTGTAAAAATTCTACATCTAAAAATCAAATAAATAAGTTGAAAACAAGTATCAAAATTTACAGATCGAATCCAATATTATAATAACCGTAATTAAAATAAATTTGCACTTTATAAATAGAATATTATGTTAATACAAAAATAAAAAATGAATTATAAATAAAAAAAAATAACAATCATCATTCAATAACACTCTAAGATAACACCCCTACTCACTCATATCCCCACTATTACACACCCCGTCAGCAAAATGTTGGACCCTTACGATCCACACAGCAACCGATTATTACCCCCCCCTAGTGCGACCCTCGGTAATGAGCGCATCCTACGTGTCACTTGGCTAGGAGTACCCCTCCAATCACTCAAACTATCAACCTCCCTGCCAATTAATAGGGTACATCCACTGATAGGAACGTTCTACTACCGACACACCTCCTGCCATCGAAGACCAAGCCAGACACCATCACAGGACTATCACCCGTGTTAAATTATATATACCAACAAGCAAGCAAAGAAAGTTTCAAGAACATTTACCCCACCCCATAACATTTCTCGGCTTGAGTGGCGGGACTCGCAACACAAAGTCCCACCACCCCCCCCATACCCTGCCACCAACTCCAGCCCCACCCACACCTCCAACCCTAACTCAAACCCATCAACCCCCCTCCACCCCACACACCAAAACCCCCCACCCAAAAAACCAACTCCCACCCCCACACACCCAACCACCCAAAACCCCAAAACCCCCAAACCCCACCCCCCAACGCAACACCACCACCCAAACCCACACCACTACCCACCCCCCCCCCCCCCCACCCCCACCCCCCCACCCCCCACCCCCCCCCACACACCCCCCCGCCCCCACACCCCCCCCCCACCCCCCTCCCCACCCCCCCCACCCCCACCCCACCCCCCCCCCCCCCCCCCCCACCCCCCACCCCACACCCCCCCCTACCCCCCACCCCCCCCCCCCCACCCCCCCCCCCCCACCCCCCCAAACCCCCACCCCCCCCACTCCCCCCAACAAAAAAAAAAAAAAAAAAAAAAACAAAAAAAACAAAAAACACAAAAAACAAAAACACACACAACCACAACAAAACAAAAAAACAAAACACAAAAAACAAAAAACAAAACAAAACAAAAAAACACAAAACAAAAACACAAAAAACAAAAAACAACAAAAAAACACAAAAAAACAAAAACAAAAAAACAAAAAACAAAACACAAACACCCAAACAAAAAACAAAACAAAACAAACCACCCCACCAAACAACACAACAACAAACAACCAAAACAACAAAACAAAAAACCCCCAAACAACAAACCCCCCCCAACCCACCACCCCCCAACCCCCCCCACACCCCCACCCAACACAACCACACCCCCACACCCCCCCCCACAACCACCACCCCCCCCACCCCCCACCCCCACCCCCCAACACCCCACCCACCCAACACCCCACCCACAACACCCACCCCCACCCCCCAAACCAACACACCCCCCCCCACCCCCCACACACACCCACCCCAACACACCCCACACCCCCCCCACACCCCCCACCCCCCACCCCCCCAACACCCACCCCACCACAACCCCCCACACCACCCCCCCACCACCAACCCCACCCCCCACCCCCACCACCACCCCCCCCACCCCCCACCCCACCCCCCACCAACCACCCACCAACCACACCAACCCACCCCACCCCCCACACAAACCACACAACCCACCCATCCCCCCACACACACACCCACACCCCCCCACCCCACACCCACCCCCCCCAACCCACCCAACCCACCCCACACCACCCCACCCCCAACCCCCCCCACACCCCACCCCACCCACCCCACCCCCCCACACCCAACCCCCACCAACCCAACCCCACCCACACCCACACCCAACACCCCCCACCACCCCAACAACCCCACCACCCCACACACCACCCCCCCACCCCCACCCCACCCACCACACACCCCCACAACCACACCCCAACCCCCCCCACAACCCCCCCCCCACACCCCACCCCCACCACCCCAACCCACCCACCCCACCCACCCCCACACCAACAAACCCCACCCACACATCCCCACCCCACCCCACATAGCACACATAACCACCCCTACAAACCCACACTCACCCACCAAAAACCTCACCACAACTCACAAAACCCCACCCTTCAAACTCGCTAACCACACACAACCCACCCGCACCAAATTCACACCCACTAACACCCCAACACACCCACTCACAACACTCCCCAACACAAATCTCACACAATCCCACACACACACAACAAACCACAAACACCAAAAACCCCATTAACACACACCAAACAAAAACAAACACAACAACATAACGCGAACCAAACATCTACTAAAAACACACAACAACCATCACTCACCCACACACAAACCCACCCAACATTCACAAAACCTCAATAACTACAAAAACCCATACCGCCACAAAACAAAACAACAACGCCCCACCACTCACAAAAACACAAACCAACCGAAACCAAAATTACACACAAACAAAACACCACACACAACGCACTACCCCACCACCTCACTCACCCTCCACACCCCACAACAAAACAAAACACCCACCACACTCCACACCCACACAAAACACCACACAAACACCCACAAAAACTAACCCACACAGCCCACAACTACACAAACCTCCCCACCGCACCACCCCAACACAACACCCCACCCACAAACAGACCCCACCACTACACCCCGCCACGCTCTCGACCCACCACTCACCCACCCCTACACCCCTCACAACACAAACAGAAAACCAACCCACACCCCACACACACTCACCACACACCATCACACTACACCACACGCACGCACCTACCTCACTGTTTTTTCTATTCTCTCACACTCACTACCTGAGCTCCTCTCTCCACATCCAACACACATTCACGTCGCCGCAAATACCACACCACACCACACACAACACACCCCTACCACACTCACCCACCCCTCGCGCGCACACACACACACCTCAAACACACACAACCCAAAAAAGCCGAACAACCCACACACACCAACGCAAACCAAAACAAATCACCCTCAAACCCCACCCCACCAACCCGCACCCCACACCAACCACACAACAACACCCCACCACCCACTCACACAAACCAAAACCCACAACACACCGCCCCAACACACCTGCTGCACCGGTTTCTTTCCTTCCTCTCTCCCGCTTCTCTGTCACGAAAACACACCACAAACCCCCCACACCCCCACCCCCCCCACCACCCCCACCCCCCCCCACCCCACCCCACCCCCCCACACACACCCCCCCCCCCCCCACACCCCACCCCACCCCACCCCACACCCCACACCCCCCAACACTAAAACACACACACCCAGCCCACCAAAAACCCCCAATAAGATACAAGACAGGGGGGGGGGGGGGGGGGGTGGGGGGGGGATGTTGGGGGGGTAAAATAAAAAATGCAACTCAACAAAATATAATAATAAAAAACAGTGTAAAAAAAAAATAGTAATAGTAAAAATATAATATATATAAAAATGATTTAAAGAAGGAAAAAAAAAAAGAATGTTAGAAGAAATATAATAGAAATAAGATTGATGTGTGTTTTTTTTGGATTTTGGTAGTTGGTTGGTGTTTTGTTGATAGTATTTGTGGTTTAATAGATAATTGGATTAGATCTATGTTAGATTGTATTATAGTTGTACGAATTGTTTGTTTTGTGGTATGGGGTGTGTTTATGTTTTGTTGGGTAAATGTAATATTTGGTTATTAGTAAATATTTAAGTATTATAATTAAAAATAGTTTTTATATTATAAAAAAGAAAAGAAAAAGATTAGAGATTTTTAATGGGGGGGGGGGGG